>MQUG01003082.1:0-144543 GCA_007213375.1 Steinernema feltiae | reverse complement strand
CCACGCCACCCTCGATCAGGCCCTGCCCTTTCGCGATGCCTTCATCGCCGTGGGGCTGGACAGCTCGGAGCAAGGCCACCCGCCCAGCAAGTTCCAGCGCGTGTTCGACCGCGCCCGTAGCGAAGGCTTCCTGACGGTCGCGCACGCCGGCGAGGAAGGCCCGCCCGAGTACATCTGGGAAGCCCTGGACCTGCTCAAGATCCAGCGTATCGACCACGGCGTGCGCGCCATCGAGGACGAGCGCCTGATGCAGCGCATCATCGACGAACAGATCCCGCTGACCGTCTGCCCTCTGTCCAACACCAAGCTGTGCGTGTTCGACCACATGCGCGAACACAACATCCTCGAGATGCTCGAACGTGGCGTGAAGGTCACGGTGAACTCGGACGACCCAGCCTATTTCGGTGGCTACGTGACCGAGAACTTCCATGCCCTGCATACCCACCTCGGCATGACCCAGGACCAGGCCAGGCGTCTGGCGCAGAACAGCCTGGATGCACGCCTGCTCAAGCCCTGACCTCTGCGCGGGCAGGTCGCCCATCACCGGTGGGTCGGCCTTGCCCGCCACCTGCGGCTACTCCCCCACCGCCAACGGCATGGGCGACTGTGCAATCAGCGGGATTTCACGCAACCGGCGGGGGTGACGTGCAAGGCGCGCGAGTCACCGTTCATGCGCACCCAGCCCGACTGCACGAAAAGCCTGAGCAGGCTGCTGCCCAGGCCCCGCCCAGGTGCGGGCGCTGCTCGCTCCACTCGCTGCAGCAACTGCACGCGCTGCAGGCTCTGCCCTCGCGCAGTGCCAATGCCTCGACGAATATGCCAAAGTCGGCAAAGTGCAGGCGCCCCAGCGAGCTGACCTCCAACTGGCGGTCGCAGAGCTCCAGCCACTTGGCCTCCTGCAAGCGCTGGTAAAGGTCGGCCGCCAGCTCACCGCCCAGGTGGTCACGGCACAAGCGTGCGCGGCGCATCGCCAGCGGGATCCCCGGCGCCTCCCGGCTGACACGCACGCCCTGACGAAAATGCTCGCGCACCGGCACACTGGCCAGCGCCTCCACAGCGGCGCCCACCTCCGGGGCTGCCAGCCGAAAATACCGTTTGCGCCCGCGCGCCTCTATCTTCAGCAGCCCCCCTGCCAGCAGGCGCCCAAGGTGAGCGCAGGTGGAAGAAGGTGTCAGGCCGGTCATCCTGGCCAACTCGTCGGAGGGGCGGGCCAGACCGTCGATCAAGGCCCACAGCATGGCGCTGCGCTTGGGGTCAGCCAGCAGGCTGGCGATCACACTGATACTTGCTACAGGTTTCATATCTGCACTCCCTGCGGATTCCGAAGACGTAACTTGCCCGCCCCTGCAATGGAAACGTCTCTTGCTGGTAACGACTGCGGGGGCAAGTATATGCCGGCCTGTAAGCACTTAAACGGCCTCTATCTCCGGCAAAATTGCCCGTTTTGGGCAACCATGTGGCCTTCTGCAAAGGTCACTTTCGGGTGGCGGGCCTTCCGCCCCTGGCACCACAGCCGCATGGGGGCGGCTTTCCCTGCAGAGCGAGGGTTGCGCTCAAGGGCCGATGAGCGCGCAACGCCCTACATCCAAGGTAAACAAGTCACTCAACCTAAAATGAAATGTATGACCCTGATCCAGCGCCCGACAGCCGGCCCTGCCTAGCCGGTCATCGCCAGCAGCGGCTCCAGCAGGTGCCGGCATCTGGCCTTGAGTTCGTCGCGCAGCAACTGCACCGGCTTGCCGAGCTGCGCCCGGTGGGTGCACAGCAGATTCAGCGGCGCAGCTTCACCCCGCACCCCGGGCAGCAGCACTTCGAGGCGCCCGGCCTTCACATCGGCTGCCACATCCAGCCATGACTTGTAGGCAATGCCCACACCTGCCACGGCCCAGCGCCGTACCACGTCGGCGTCGTCGCAAAAGCGGTCGCCACGCACCAGCACCGTCTGTGTCGCGGCCCCGTCACTGAAGCGCCACTGGTCATGCACACGGCCACCCAACTGGTACAGCAGGCAGTTGTGCTCGGCCAGCTGTGCAACCGTCGCCGGTTGGCCATGGCGCGCCAGATAATCAGGTGCGGCGCACAGCACCCGGCGGTTGTCGGGGCACAGGGGCAACGCCACCAGGCTCGAGTCTTCGGGGGTGCCGTAGCGCAGCGCCACATCCACCGGCTGGCGAAACAGGTCGGCATTTCGATCGCCCAGCAGCAGGCGCACGTTCAGCAATGGGTGCGCCTGCTGCAACTGGTCCAGCCAGGGCAACAGCACATTGCGTCCGAAATCCGACGGCGCCGACAACTGCAGCACGCCGCTCACCTCGGCCTGGCCCTGAGCCAACGCCCGCCGCCCCTCCTCAAGGCTGGCCAAGGCTACCCGGGCGTGGTTGAGGAACCCCTCGCCTTCAGCGGTCAGGCGCAGACTGCGCGTCGAACGGGCCAGCAAGCGCACCTTCAATTGCGCCTCAAGGCGCTTGAGCGCTGCGCTCGCCACTGCCGGCGAAAGGTCCAGCTGGCGCGCAGCGGCCGACAGGCTGCCCAGTTCCGCAGGCGCGCACGAACAGTTGCAGATCATCGGTACGCAGCACTTGTCGGCCTCATTATCAAAAACAAATTGAAAGTATCTGCCGTTTTATCGGGTTTTAACCCCAAGTGAAAGCACTGATGATGGCGGCACTCCCCCCTCAAGGACCTCTTCATGAAAGCCATTGCCTACTATCAATCGTTGCCGATCGCCGACCCCGCCGCGCTGCAGGACATCGAGCTGCCCGCCCCGCAGCCTGGCCCGCGCGACCTGCTGGTGCAGGTGCACGCCATCTCGGTCAACCCGGTCGACACCAAGGTGCGCCAGAACGTGCAGCCCGAGGCCGGCGTGGCCAAGGTGCTGGGGTGGGACGTTGCCGGTGTGGTCAAGGCGGTGGGCAGCGAGGTCAGCCTGTTCCAGCCTGGCGACAAGGTCTACTACGCAGGCTCCATCGCCCGCGCCGGGGGCAACAGCGAGCTGCACGTGGTCGACGAGCGCATCGTCGGGCACATGCCCCGAACCCTGGGTTTCGCCGAAGCCGCCGCATTGCCGCTGACCGCCATTACCGCCTGGGAGCTGCTGTTCGAACGCCTGCAGATCGCCGAAGGCAAGGCCGACCTGGGCCAGAGCCTGCTGATCGTCGGTGGCGCCGGCGGCGTCGGTTCGATCCTGACTCAACTGGCCAGCCAACTGACCGGGCTCAAGGTCATCGCCAGCGCTTCACGTCCCGAAACCCAGGCCTGGGTAAGGGAGCTGGGCGCCGATGTGGTAGTCGATCACCGTCAGCCCCTGGCCCAGGCCCTGAAGGCGCAGGGTATCGATAGCGTTACCCACGTTGCCAGCCTGACCCAGACCGACCAGCACCTGGACCAGCTGGTCGAGGCACTCGCCCCGCAGGGCAAGCTGGCGCTGATCGACGACCCCAAGCAGTTGGACGTGACCAAGCTCAAGCGCAAGAGCCTGTCGCTGCACTGGGAATTCATGTACACCCGCTCGCTGTTCGAAACCGCCGACATGCAGGCGCAGCACACGCTGCTCAACCGCGTGGCCGAGCTGATCGACGCAGGCACCCTCAAGACCACCCTGGGCGAGCATTTCGGCCCGATCAATGCAGCCAACCTGCGCCGGGCCCATGCGCTGCTCGAAAGCGGTGCAGCCAAGGGCAAAATCGTGCTGGAAGGGTTCTGAGCCCCTCCGGGCCCCGGCATGACCGTCAGTCAGTACACTGACGCCGGTCATGCCGGGGCCCGGTCGCGGCGCTACAATGCTGCTGCATTTACCCAACCACACAGGTAGGCAGCGATGAAGATTATCGTCAGTGCATCAGCCCGCAAACCCGGGTGCCCGTGGCAGGTTCAGCTCGACCAGCATGTGGTCAGCTTTCGCAGCGAGGCCGAGGCTCGCGCCTTTGTCGACACCCTGCAACAACGCTTGCGGGCCCCGCACCCGCTCAAGCAGGTCGGCTGAGCTGCAGGCGTCGGGTCAACATAGCCACGCCCACCGCCGCCGCACCGCACAGGCTGATGACCAGCGCCATCGGCAGCGCGCTGCCGTCATGCAGCACTCCCACCAGGGCAGCCGCACCCGCCGCCACGCTGAACTGCACGCACCCCAGCAACGCCGAGGCACTGCCGGCGCGGGCACCCTGCCCGCTCATGGCGCAGGCCGAGGCGTTGGGGATGATGCAGCCAAGGCTGGCAATGCACACGAACAGCGGCACCAGCAACGGCCACAGCGCCTGCGTATGCAGCGCGCTGATTCCCAGCAGCACCAGCCCGGCCGCCAGGTATACCCACACCGTGCGGGCCAGCAAAAAGGCAGGCCCACGCTTGGCCAGCAATCGCGCATTCACCTGCGCCACCAGGATGAAGCCCGCCGCATTGCTGCCGAACAGCCAGCCGTAATGTTCGGCCGGTACCCCATAAAGCTTGATGAACACGAAGGGCGACCCGGCGATATAGGCGAACATGCCGGCAATCGCGATGCCGCCGGTCAGTGCATGCCCCATGAACACGCGGTCCTTGAGCAGTCGCCCGTATTGGCGCAATGCCCCCGACAGCGGCTGGCGTGGTTGGTTGGAAGGCAGGCTCTCCGGCAGGCCCAGGGCAACGGCCAGCGTACAGCCGGCGCTGAACAGGGTGAGCACGAGGAAGATCGACTGCCAGCCATACAGGTTGACCAGCACCCCGCCCAGCATCGGGGCAAGGATCGGCGCCAGGCCCATCACCAGCATCAGTTGCGAGAACACCTTGGCCGAAGCCACTGCATCACACTTGTCGCTGACGATGGCCCGCGACAGCACCATGCCTGCGCAACCACCCAGGGCCTGTACAAAACGCGCGGCGATCAGGGCGTCCAGGCTCGGTGCAAAGGCACAGGCCAGCGACGCCAGGGTAAACAGGGTCACCCCGACCAGCAGCGGAATGCGTCGACCGAAGCGGTCGGCCACCGGGCCATAGGCCAGCTGCCCCAGCGACAGGCCCAGGAAATAGGCCGCCAGGGTGGTCTGGATGTGTTTTTCGTCGGTCGCAAAGGCCAGGGCCATTGCCGGGAAGCCGGGCAAGTAGAAATCGATCGCCAACGGCCCGAACGCACTGAGTGCGCCGAGGATCAGGATGGTGCGCAGGTTCATCGGGAATCCATAGCAGGCTAAGCAAGTGCCTTAGTCTAACCGGGCTGCCATGGATAAGCCGCGAATCTTTTGCCGAATTCGCTGGCACGTGCGCCCCTTGTTGGAGCCGGCCTTGCCGTCGACCGAGCGCGCAGCGCTCGCACACCGGAATGCACAGTGCAGCAGACACACCGCCCATGCAGGGTCGGTAGCCGCTTCGCGCCGGTTCGCCAGCAAGGCTGGCTCCTACAGGCGAAGCGGCTACCGGCTTGTTCAGGCCACAAGCTCGGCCTTGTAACCCTCATCGACAATCGCCTGCACGATCTGCGGCGCCTGCAGCGAACTGTCGACGCGCACCTGCTTGCTGGCCAGGTCCACCTCTACGATGGCCTGTGCATCCTGGCTTTGTACCGCACGGGTCACGGCCTTCACACAGTGGCCACAGGTCATGCCTTGAACAGTGAATACTTGCATGGGAACTACCTCCTTGGGATTTGAGCGCAGTCTCAAGCTTGCCATCGGGGCAAGGTCAAGTGCATGCCGAACTGGAAATCCGCGCCAAGCTCGGCCAAGCTGCGCCCTTGTCGAACGATCAGCAGGAGATTCATTCATGGGCAGGGCAGCATTGGGCCTTATCGGTTTGCTCGGGTTGTGCAGCATCGTGCCCCTGGCCAGCGCCGAAGGGCCGTCGGACTACAGCGTGTTGATCATTTCCCGCGAGCGTCTGGAGGTCGCCACGTCCTGCGAGATCGGCATCTATCTCAACGACCAGCTGTCGGCGCGACTGTTCCAGGAACACTCCACCTCGTTCAACCTGCCGGGCGGCCCGTGAACGTGCGCCTGCGCCTGCTTCCCGGGCAGGCACCGGGTTGCAACAACGGCATCGAGAACCAGCGCAGCACACGAATCAACGTACTGGCGGGCCAGGTCAACAAGTACCGCATCGTCATGGACAACAATGGCCTCAGCCTGAAGAAGGCCGCTCTGGGCTATTGACCTTGCCAATGGGGTAAGGTTGATGCTTGGCGCCTGTCCAAGGAGGAGAGCCCCATGTCCGCATCAACCACCTTCGATCTGCCGATTCAAGGCATGACCTGCGCCAGCTGCGCCGGTCGTGTCGAGCGCGCCCTGCGCAAAGTCGCCGGCGCCGAACACGTCAGCGTCAACCTCGCCACCGAACACGCCCGGGTGCAAGCCCCTGCCGACGCCCTGCCGGCACTGGTCGACGCCGTCAGCCAGGCCGGTTACAGCGTGCCCGCCCAGAGCCTCGAACTGCAGATTGGCGGCATGACCTGCGCCAGCTGTGCCGGGCGCGTGGAGCGGGCCTTGAACAAGGTGCCCGGCGTACAGCGGGTCAGCGTCAACCTGGCCAACGAGCGCGCGCACATCGAGCTGCTGGGGCAGGTCGACAGCGCGCTGCTGATCGACGCGGTGACCCAGGCAGGTTACACGGCCAGCCTGCCGCAAGCGGGCAAGGCCGACCAGGCCGACGCCGAGCGACGCCTGCGCAAGGAGCGCTGGTCGGTCGGCCTGGCCATACTGCTGGCCCTGCCGCTGGTGCTGCCGATGCTGCTGCAGCCCTTCGGCATCCACTGGATGCTGCCGGCCTGGGCACAGTTCGTACTGGCCACCCCCGTGCAGTTCATCCTGGGCGCACGCTTCTATGTCGCGGCCTGGAAGGCGGTACGCGCCGGGGCCGGCAACATGGACCTGCTGGTAGCCCTGGGCACCAGCGCCGGTTACGGCCTGAGCCTGTACGAATGGGCGCGGGCCACCGCAGGCAGCATGCCGCACCTGTATTTCGAAGCCTCGGCGGTGGTCATCGCCCTGGTGCTGCTGGGCAAGTACCTGGAAAGCCGCGCCAAGCGCCAGACCGCCAGTGCCATCCGCGCCCTCGAAGCCCTGCGCCCTGAGCGCGCCCTGCAGGTGATCGACGGCCAGGAGCGCGACGTACCCATCAGCGCCCTGCGCCTGCATGACCTGGTGCGCGTGCTGCCTGGCGAACGCTTCCCGGTGGACGGTGAGGTGATCGAGGGCCAGAGCCATGCCGACGAAGCCCTGATCAGCGGCGAAAGCCTGCCCGTGCCCAAGCAGCCGGGCGACCGCGTGACCGGCGGCGCCATCAATGGCGAAGGCCGCCTGCTGGTAAGTGTGCTGGCCCTGGGTACTGAAACCGTGCTGGCGCGCATCATCCGCCTGGTCGAAGACGCCCAGGCCGCCAAGGCCCCCATCCAGAAACTGGTGGACCGGGTCAGCCAGGTGTTCGTGCCAGCCGTGCTGGTGCTGGCCCTGGCAACCCTGGTCGGCTGGTGGCTGGCCGGCGCGCCAATCGAAACCGCGCTGATCAATGCCGTGGCCGTGCTGGTCATCGCCTGCCCCTGTGCCCTGGGCCTGGCCACACCCACCGCGATCATGGCCGGTACCGGCGTGGCCGCGCGCCACGGCATCCTGATCAAGGACGCCGAAGCGCTGGAGCGTGCCCATGCAGTCAACCGCGTGGTGTTCGACAAGACCGGCACCCTCACTTCCGGCAGCCCGCGCATCGTTCACAGCAAGGCCCAGGGCATCGAGGCAGGCGAACTGCTGCAACTGGCCGGCGCCCTGCAACGCGGCAGCGAACACCCGCTGGCCAAGGCGGTACTGGATGCCTGCCAGGAGCACGGCCTGACCGTACCCGACATCGACGACAGCCAATCGCTGACCGGCCGCGGCATCGCCGGCCACCTCAATGGCCGCGATCTGGCCCTGGGCAACCGTCGCCTGCTGGAAGAAAGCGGCCTGCAACCGGGTGAACTCGCCACCAGCGCCCAGGCCTGGGAGGCCGAGGGGCGCACCTTGTCGTGGCTGATCGAGCGCGGTGCGCAACCACGGGTGCTGGGCCTGTTCGCCTTCGGCGACAGCCTCAAGCCTGGCGCAGAAGCGGCCGTACGCCAGCTGAGCCAACAGGGCATCAGCAGCCACCTGCTGACCGGCGACAACCGCGGTAGCGCCAAGGTGGTGGCCCAGGCCCTTGGCATCAATGATGTGTACGCCGAGGTGCTGCCGGCCGACAAGGCCGCCACTGTTCTCGAACTGAAGAAATCGGGTGTGGTAGCGATGGTGGGTGACGGCATCAACGACGCGCCGGCCCTGGCCGCCGCCGACATCGGCATCGCCATGGGTGGCGGCACCGATGTGGCCATGCAGGCCGCCGGCATCACCCTGATGCGCGGCGACCCGCGCCTGGTACCAGCCGCCCTGGAGATCAGCCGCAAGACCTACGCCAAGATCCGCCAGAACCTGTTCTGGGCCTTCATCTATAACCTGATCGGTATTCCGCTGGCGGCCTTCGGCCTGCTCAACCCGGTGCTGGCCGGTGCGGCCATGGCCCTGTCGAGCGTCAGCGTGGTCAGCAACGCCTTGCTGCTCAAAACCTGGAAACCGCAAACGCCGCCACAGGACGATGCCCCATGAACATCGGACAAGCCGCCAAACGTACCGGCCTGAGCGCCAAGATGATCCGCTACTACGAGTCCATCGGCCTGCTCAAGCCGGCCTCGCGCAGCGACAGTGGCTACCGCCTCTACCAGCAGGACGACCTGCACGCGCTGGCATTCATCAAGCGCTCGCGAGACCTGGGGTTTTCATTGGAGGAAGTGGCCAAACTGCTGACCTTGTGGCAGGACCGCCAGCGCGCCAGCGCCGACGTGAAAGCCCTGGCCAACGAGCATATCGCCGACCTGAACCGGCGCATCGACGAGCTGGTGAGCCTGCGCGATACGCTGAGCGAGCTGGTCGCCCACTGCCAGGGGGACGATCGCCCCGACTGCCCGATCCTCAAGGACCTGGCAGCCGGCAGCTGCTGTCACTAGCGCGTTACTGCATCCATGGCGGTGGCGGTTCCTCGGCCTTGGCCGGGCCGTTCTCCGCCTCGGCGCGTGCAGCCTGCCGGCGCGCCTCGTCCAGGCGCGCCGCTTCGATCTCGCGCATCACCCCGTCGACATCGGCGCTGTGCTCGTCCTCCGCGAACTGCCCGCTCAGCGGGCTTTCCGGAGTCAGCTCGCCGGCCTCGTACAACGCCCACATTTCCTTGGCGTAGCGGGTGGCCTTGAGCTCCGGGGCAAACTGGCCGAAGTACCCGGCCATGTTCCCCACGTCGCGCTCGAGCATGCTGAACGCATGGTTGTTGCCGGCCGCATCCACCGCCTGGGGCAGGTCGATGATCACCGGGCCGTCAGGGCCGAGCAGCACGTTGAATTCCGACAGGTCGCCATGCACCAGGCCGGTGCACAGCATCAGCACGATCTGGCGGATCACGAAGTCGTGGTACTCGCGGGCCTGATCGGCCTCCAGGTGCACGTCGTTCAGGCGTGGCGCCGCATCGCCATGGGCATCGGACACCAGCTCCATCAACAGCACGCCATCGAGAAAATCGAACGGCTTGGGTACCCGCACGCCGGCACTGGCCAGGCGAAACAGGGCTGCCACCTCGGCATTCTGCCAGGCCTCCTCGGCCTCTTTGCGCCCATACTTGGAGCCCTTGGCCATGGCCCGCGCCTGGCGGCTGTTGCGCACCTTGCGGCCCTCCTGGTATTCGGCGGCCTGACGGAAGCTGCGCTTGTTGGCCTCTTTGTAGACCTTGGCGCAGCGCAGCTCGGTACCGCACCGCACCACGTACACCGCGGCTTCCTTGCCACTCATCAGGGGTCGGATGACTTCATCGACCAGCCCGTCTTCTATCAGTGGTTCTATGCGTTTTGGAGTCTTCATCGGCTTTTGTTCTGGGTCCTGTTTTGCCAAACACACGGGTATCACGGGTTGCCGGCCATCGTCTCACAGCCATGAGCCAGATGCGCGCTCACGATACAACAAGGCCCTCAAAGGAAGTGGACCCGATAATGTCCAAATAATTTAATCCCGCCTGCACCGAGTGCCTCGTGGCTTCCCGAACATGGCAGACACTCACTGCCTGAACAGTTCCCCCGGCGTCGCCCCGAACAAGCCCTTGAACGCCACGATGAACGCCGACGTCGACTCATAGCCGCAACCCAGCGCCGCCTGGGTCACGCTCTGCCCCTGCTCCAGCGCCTGCAGCGACGACAGCAGGCGCATGCGCTGGCGCCAGCCGCGAAAGCTCAGCCCCGTCTCGCGCTGAAACAAACGCATCAGGGTCTTCTGCGAACGCCCCAGGCGCTCGGCCCAGTAGGCCAGGCCGGCGTCCTGCTCCGGGTGCGCCAGCAATGCATTGCACACCTCGAGCAGGCGCGGGTGCTGCGGCAGCGGCAACGAAAAACCCACCTCCGGCAGCCCCTGCAACTGCTCCAGCAGCACCTGCACCAGATGGGCCTCGGGGCTCTCGCCTTCGGCGTAATCCACCGGGAACAGGCAGAACTGCTTGATCAGCTCACGGGCCAGCGGCGTCACCTCCAGCACCCGGCAGCGCGGCCCGGCCCACGCCGCATCGGCCTGACGCACATACAGGCTGCGCATTTCGGCACGAGTCGAGGTAATCACCTCATGCTCCACCCCGGCCGGTATCCACACGCCCCACTGCGGCGGCGCAAAAAAACTGCCCTCGGCGGTGTACACCCCCAGCACCCCGCTGATCGCATAGGAAAACTGTATCCAGTCGTGTCGATGACGCGGCGTCCACGAGCCGGCCCCCAGGCTTTCGGCACGCGCATACAGTGGCCGCGGCAGGGCATCGAGCAGCGGGATTGGGCGTGGCAGCAGATTTTGTCCGTTACTCGGCATCGCTTGGCCTTGTGTCGCGAGACGGAAGAATGGCCACAGGTTAGCCTGCCGCTTCGTTATTACAAGATGATTCGCAGGCCCGCCTATGCAAGCTCACCTCAAGCGCGTGGTAACCGACTGGTTTCTGTGCGGCATGTTTCTCGCCACCTTCCTCGCCTGGCTGTTCCCGCACTTCGGTGCCAGCGGCGGCTCGATGCACGCCGAATACGTGATCAACATCGGCGTGTTCGTGGTGTTCTTCCTGCACGGCATCAACCTGTCCAGCGAACAGATCCGCCATGGCCTGAAGAACTGGCGCCTGCACCTGATGGTGCAGGGCTTCACCTTCGTGGTGTTCCCGCTGCTGTGGTGGCTGGGCAACAGCGTGCTGGGCAGCCATGTGCCGGCGCTGCTGATGCTGGGCTTTCTGTACCTGTGCGCCCTGCCCTCGACCATCTCCTCGTCGGTGGCGCTGACCGGCAGCGCCGGCGGCAACGTGCCCGCCGCGATCCTCAACGCCAGCCTCTCCAGCGTGCTGGGCATCTTCCTGACCCCGTGGCTGGTGAGCCTGGTGGTGGGCAACGGCAGCGATGGCATCGACCTGGGCGCCACCCTGCTCGACCTGTGCGCCATGCTCCTGCTGCCGCTGGTGCTGGGGCAGTTGCTGCGCCCGTGGCTGGGCCGCTTCTTTGCCCGCCACAAGCGCTACACCAATGTGATGGACAAGGTGGTGATCCTGCTACTGGTGTACGCGGCGTTCTGCAACTCGATGATCTCGGGGCTGTGGCAGCAGCAGGGTAGCTCGGTACTGCTCACCGCCGTTCTGGGCAGCGCGTTGCTGCTGGCGCTGATCCTGTGGCTGACCACACGCAGCGCGCGGCTGCTCAGGTTCAGCCCGGCCGACGAGATCGCCGCAGTGTTCTGCGCCAGCAAGAAATCCTTGGCCGCCGGCGCACCGATGGCCGCATTGATCTTCGGCGCCCATCCCGGGCTGGGGCTGATTCTGCTGCCGATCATGATCTATCACCCACTGCAGTTGATCGTGTGCTCGATCATGGCCGAACACTACGCCAACCGCCCGACGCCCCTGGCCAAGGAGGCGCCGCTGGTCAGCGCTCGATGATCGCGGTCACGCCCTGCCCGCCCGCGGCGCAGATCGAAATCAGCCCGCGGCCCTGGCCGGCCTCGTCCAGCAGCTTGGCCAGGTTGGCCAGAATGCGCCCGCCGGTAGCGGCGAACGGGTGCCCTGCAGCCAGCGAACTGCCCTTGACGTTGAGCCTGTCGCGGTCGATGGCACCCAACGGCTCGCTCAGGCCCAGCCGGCTCTGGCAGTAGTCGGCGTCTTCCCAGGCCTTCAGCGTGCACAGCACCTGGGCGGCGAAGGCTTCGTGGATCTCGTAGAAGTCGAAGTCCTGCAGGGTCAGGCCGTTGCGCTCCAGCAGTCGAGGTACCGCATAGGCCGGCGCCATCAGCAGCCCCTCCTGGCCTTTGACGAAATCCACCGCAGCATTCTGACCATCGAGAAAATACGCCTTGATCGGCAGGCCGCGCTCGCGGGCCCACTCTTCGCTGGCCAGCAGTACCACCGAAGCGCCATCGGTCAGTGGCGTGGAGTTGCCCGCCGTCAGCGTGCCCTTGGCGCTGCGCTCGAACACCGGCTTGAGGCTGGCAAGTTTCTCCAGGGTCAGGTCCGGGCGCAGGTTGTGATCGCGGGTCAGGCCCAGGAAGGGCGTGAGCAGGTCGTCCTGCCAGCCTTCGGCAAACGCCCGGGCCAGGTTCTGGTGGCTGCGCAAGGCCAGCTCGTCCTGCTCGGCACGCCCTATCTGCCAGGTCTGCGCCATCAGCTCGCAGTGCTCGCCCATCGACAGCCCGGTACGCGGCTCGCCATTGCGCGGCAGCTCGGGCTTGAGGTGCCAGGGCCTCAGTTGCAGGAACACCTTGAGCTTGTCGCCCGTGGTCTTGGCCCGATTGGCCTGCAGCAGCAACTTGCGCAGCCCCTCGTTGACCGCAATCGGCGCATCGGAGGTGGTGTCCACGCCGCCGGCAATGCCGCTGTCGATCTGCCCCAGGGCGATCTTGTTGGCCACCATCAGCGCGGTTTCCAGCCCCGTGGCGCAGGCCTGCTGCAGGTCATAGGCCGGGGTCTGCGGCGACAGCCGCGAGCCCAGCACGCATTCGCGGGTCAGGTTCATGTCGCGCGAGTGCTTGAGCACCGCGCCCGCCGCCACTTCGCCCAGTTGCAGGCCATGCAGGCCGAAACGCTCCACCAGCCCTTCGATTGCCGCAGTCAGCATCGCCTGGTTGCTGGCCGTGGCGTAGGGCCCGTTGGAGCGGGCGAACGGGATTCGATTGCCGCCGATGATCGCGACCCGACGTAAAGCGCGCATGCACAGACTTCCTTATTCCGAGACGGGATAGACCCGCTATAGCGTAGGTGTTTTTTCGCCAGTCGAACGACCGAAGGCGAAACATGGTCCACACTTTGGTGCTTAATTTCCGGGAGACGTTCACATGAGCGACCGCTATATCGACTTCGCCAACTCTTCATTCGGTCGGCGCGTGGCCGGTGCCGTCGGCCTGCCCACCCCCGCCCGCCTGGAGCGCTGGGAAGCCGGCAGGCTGCGCCCGGTCGAAGGCGCCCTGCTGCTCGGCGGCGGGCCGCTGGTGACGAACGTGGCCGCCTTTGCCAGGCGCCTGACCGACGAGGTCTACAGCTATGCCGATGAAAGCCTCGAACTGCCGGCCTGGGTCGCGGGCCTGGGGCCCAAGCTCAAGGCCGTGGTGTTCGACGCCAGCCACCTGAGCGACAGCGACCAGCTCAAGCAACTGCGCGAGTTCTTCCAGCCGCTGCTGCGCAGCCTGGCTGCCAGTGCGCACATCGTGATCCTGGGGCGCGCGCCCGAATCGCTGGACGACCCGCTGGCCAGCGTGGCGCAGCGGGCCCTGGAAGGTTTCAGCCGTTCGCTGGCCAAGGAACTGCGCAACGGCGCCACCCTGCAACTGCTGTATGTGGACCAGGCCGCGCAGGACCAGCTCGAAGGCGCGCTGCGCTTCTTCCTCTCGCCCAAGAGCGCCTTCATCAGCGGCCAGGTGCTGCGCCTGACCGCCTGCGCCACCCAGGTACAGGACTGGTCGCGCCCGCTGGCCGGGCGCAAGGCGCTGGTCACCGGTGCGGCCCGCGGCATCGGCGCCGCCATTGCCGAAACCCTGGCCCGTGACGGCGCCGAGGTGGTGCTGCTCGACGTGCCCCAGGCCAAGGCCGACCTCGACGCCCTGGCCGCGCGCCTGGGTGGGCGCAGCGTGGCGCTGGACATCTGCGCCAGCGATGCATCGGCGCACCTGCTCGAAGCGCTCCCCGAGGGCATCGACATCGTCGTGCACAACGCCGGCATCACCCGCGACAAGACCCTGGCCAACATGACCCCCGAATACTGGGACGCCGTGCTCGCGGTCAACCTCAAGGCCCCCCAGGTGCTGACCCAGGCGCTGCTCGACGGCGGCGCGCTGCACGACAACGCACGCATCGTGCTGCTGGCCTCGATCAGCGGTATCGCCGGCAACCGCGGGCAGGCCAACTATGCCGCCAGCAAGGCCGGCCTGATCGGCCTGGCCCAGGCCTGGGCGCCGCTGCTGGCCAAGCGGGGTGCCAGCATCAATGCGGTGGCCCCCGGCTTCATCGAAACACGCATGACGGCGGCCATCCCCTTCGCCCTGCGCGAAGCCGGGCGACGCATGAGCTCCCTGGGCCAGGGCGGCCTGCCGCAGGACGTTGCCGAAGCCGTGGCCTGGCTGGGACAGCCCGGCAGTGGCGCGGTCAACGGCCAGGTGCTGCGCGTATGCGGCCAGGCCGTGATGGGGGCATGAGCATGGACCGACACTGGCACGATCTGCACCGCACGCAAGGGCTGAGCGGGCTGTACCTGAAGGCTGCGCGCAAGCGCAGCATCACCGGCGACAGCCTGCCCGCCAGCGGCCTGCACTGCGCCATCGGCGTGAATCCACAGCGCCTGCAGGCCTACCGCAAGCTCTGCCACTTCGGCGACGACAGCCACCTGCCGCCGACCTTCCCCCATGTGATGGCGTTCGCCCTGCAACTGCAACTGCTGACCGCCGACGACTTCCCGTTCCCGCTGCTGGGCCTGGTGCACCTGAACAACCGCATCCGCGTGGTGCGCCCGCTGGGTGGCATCGGCACGCTGCGCTTCAGCGTGTTCGTCGACAACCTGCAGCCCCACGCCAAGGGCGCGACCTTCGACCTGATGACCGAAGCCGAAGACAGCCTGGGGCTGCTCTGGCACGAGCGCAGTCGCATGCTGTGTCGCGGCGTCAAGCTCGAAGGCGAGCCACCCGCCGTCGACACCCCTGAACCGCTGCCTCTGGGCGAGCTGACCCGCTGGTATGCCGACAGCGACATCGGCCGGCGCTACGCCAAGGTCTGCGGCGACTACAACCCCATCCACCTGAGTGCGCTCAGCGCTCGCCTGTTCGGGTTTCCCCAGGCCATCGCCCATGGCATGTGGAGCAAGGCCATGGCGCTGGCCGCGCTGCGCGGGCACCTGCCGCTCAGCGGCTACGAGGTGGACGTGGCCTTTCACAAGCCTGTGCGCCTGCCCAGCGAAGTGGTGCTGGAGGGCAGCGCAGTCGCACCCGACGGCCCGTTCCGCCTGGTGGGCCACGGCGACCTGGTGCACATGACCGGCAGTTGGCACACGCTGCACGAATCTTCTAGACCTGCCTGACGGACCGGGCGATAACGGTTTTCTTTGCCGGTAGCACACGATGAACAGCAACTGGATAGACCTGCGCCAGGAGCCCGATACCGGCATCGAGACCCTGCGCGCGCATTTTCGCGGGCATGCCTATGATCCGCACTGGCACGACAGCTACCTGGTGGGCGTGACCGAACAGGGCGTCCAGCAGTTCACCTGTCGCCGCGCCCGCCACCAGAGCACACCAGGCAAGGTGTTTCTGCTCGAACCCGGCGAGTTGCACGACGGCGATGCGCCCAGCCCCGAGGGCTTCACCTACCGCATGCTCTACCTCGACCCGCAATGGCTGGAGCGCGAGCTGCGCGGCTTCACCGAGCATGCCCCGCCCGCCAGCCAACCCGGTTTTGCCCACACCCTGGCCAGCGACCCGCGCCTGGCAGCGGCCACCGCTTGCGCCTTCCAGTCGCTGCACGAACCGGAGCTGCGCATGGTGCGCCAGGCGGCACTGGACCAGTTGCTGGAGCACCTGAGCGGGCATCTGCAATGGCGCCGCCGGCTCGACCCCGACCCGCGCCTGCCGCTGGTGGCACAAAGGGCGCGCGACTACCTGCATGCACACCTGCACCACGACATCGGCCTCGAGCAACTGGCGGCGGCGTGCAACATCGACCGCTTTCGCCTGAGCCGCGCCTTCAAGGCCGCGTTCGGCCTGGCGCCCCACGCCTACCTAGTGCAACTGCGCCTGGCCCATGCACGCCGGCTGCTGGCGGCAGGGTCGAGCCCGGCACAGGTGGCGCCAGCGCTGGGCTTTGCCGACCAGAGCCACCTGGGGCGCTGGTTCCTGCGCGCCTATGGCATGACCCCGGCACAGTACCGCAGGCGCTGCACAAAGCTTCCAGACTGACGCGCGCCAACACGCGAGCATGCAAGCCCCTCTACCAAGGAGCCTGCCCATGCTGGCCTTCATGCTGTTTGCCTTCGTTGCGTCCATCACCCCCGGGCCGACCAATTTCCTGGTACTGAGCAACAGCGCCAGCCATGGCCTGCGTGCCGCCATGCCGATCATCCTGGGGGCCGGTGCAGGCGCCGCGCTGATCGTCTGGCTGGTGGGCAGCGGCATGGGCGAGGCACTGTTCCGTGCCCCGGCGGTGCAGCCGCTGCTCAACGGGCTGGGCGTGGCCTGGCTGACCTGGCTGGCCTGGAAGATCTTTCGCAGCCCAGTGCAGGTGCAGCAATCGGGCGCGACGTCGGCAAGGCTCGGCCTGTGGGGCGCGGCGGCGTTGCAGGTGATCAACCCCAAGACGTGGATGATGGCGCTGGCGGTGGCCAGCGTGTTCATCGATGCCGCAGCCAGCGACCGCCTGCTGCAGGTGACGCACCTGAGCCTGGTGTTCTTCGTGATCGCGCTGCCGTGCCTGGGTGGCTGGGCCTTGTTCGGCAGCGGGGCGCGGCGCCTGAGCGGTTCGCCGGTGGTGCTGCGCCGGGTCAATCAGGGGCTGGCGCTGCTGTTGCTGGTGTCGGCCTGGGCCAGCCTCTGGCAGTAAGGCCCCATGCACCTGACACAGGGCTTGCAGGAGCCGGCGTTGCCGGCGAACAGGCCAGCACAATCCCCTGAAAAACCCGCCGACCCGCGCTAAGCTACGCCGCACGAGGAGAGCCCCCACCCATGAACCTGCAAGAACTCACCACCCGCCTGCACACCATCCGCGACAACAACGACTGGCGCGGCTTCCACAGCCCCAAGAACCTGGCCATGGCCGCCAGCGTGGAAATGGCCGAGCTGGTGGAGATCTTCCAGTGGCTCAGCGAGGACCAGTCGCGCCAGCTGTCCCCCGAGCAGCTCGAACACGCCGGCCAGGAAGTCGGCGACGTGGTGCTCTACCTGTTGCTGCTGTGCAGCGAACTGGGCCTGGACATGGACCAGGTGGTGCGCAGCAAGCTGGCCGACAGCGAACGGCGCTTCGCCCGATGAAAGACCGCCACTTCGACGCACTGGCGACCCGCTTCGCCGAAAAGATCTACGGCGGCGCCAAGGGCGCCATCCGCCTCGCGGTGCTCCAGGCCGACCTCGCCGAAGCACTGCCCGACCGCCCCCTGCGCGTGCTCGACATCGGCGCGGGCCTGGGCCACATGGCCCTGTGGCTGGCCGAACGTGGCCACCAGGTGACCCTGGCCGAACCCGCCGCGCCTATGCTCGAGGGCGCCCGCGAACGCTTCGCCGCCGCCGGCCAGCCGGCCACCTTCATCCAGGCGCCCTGGCAGGAACTGCTCGGCCAGCTCACCGAACCCTACGACCTGGTGCTGTGCCACGCCGTGCTCGAATGGCTGGCCGAACCCGAGACCATCCTGCCGGTGCTGCACCAGCTCACCCGCGCCGACGGCCTGCTGTCGCTGGCCTTCTACAACCGCGACGCACTGGTGTATCGCAACCTGCTCAAGGGCCATTTCCGCAAACTGCGCGGGGCCAGCCTGGCCGGTGAAAAGCAGAGCCTGACCCCGCAAAAACCACTTGATCCGCGCGAACTCCGGGCGCACCTTGAAGGTCTGTGGGATATACACAGCGAGAGCGGTGTACGGGTGTTCCACGACTACATGCCCGTCGAGTTCCAGGCCAAGGCAGAACTGCTCGACCTGCTCGAAATGGAACTGGCGCACCGCCGCCACCCGGCCTTCGCCGGCCTGGGCCGCTACCTGCACTGGATGTGCCACCCACGCTGAGTACCGAGCCGTGTCTGCCGGGAGACTGCCATGCCGTACCGTTTGACCCTGGGCCTGTTGTGCCTGGCCCTGGCCGCCTGCCAGGGCAGCAACCCGTATGTGGCCAGCTCCCGACCGCTGCCGCCGGCCCCGCCCCAGGCGGCCACCACCTTCGACGCCAGCGCCTACCCGGCACCAGCCCGTGACTATGGCCGTTACCGCAGCTGGTCATGGCGCAACGGCCAGCTCCCGGCCGGCAGCGCCTCCAGCGACCCGGCCGAGCTTGCCGACGCAGTCAGCGCCGCCCTCGACCAGCGCGGCCTGCGGCCTGCGCGCAACACCCGCAGCGACCTGCTGGTCAGTGCCGACCTGCGTATGGAACGGCGCCTGCGCCAGGTGCGCGACGATTACTACCCCTATGACGACTACGGCTACGGGGGCATCGGCTACAACCGCTACGGCGGCTATCGCAACGGCTATGGTGTGTATGGCAGCGTGCCGATCATACGCACCTACCAGGTCGACGTGATGGTGGTGCGCCTGGACCTGTTCGATGCCGGCAGCGGCCAGCCGGTCTGGAGCGCCAGCGCAGAAACCACCAGCCAGGGCTCACCGAGCGAGCGCGCCCGCGCCCTGCGCGATGCCGTGCACAAGGCCCTGGATGGCTACCCCCCAAGCTGAAGGCAACCGGAGAATCATCATGCTGCGCCGTCTCGCTCTACTCCCCCTGTTGGCCCTGCTGGCGCTGCTCGGCGCCTGCCAGAGCAACAATGTCACCCAGGACTTCGATGCCAGCCGCGACTTTGCGGCCTACCGCAGCTGGAGCTGGCAGGAGCCGGCCCTGCAGTATCGCCCGGACGACCCGCGCATCAAGAGCGACCTCACCGAGCAGCGCATCCGCCAGGCCGTCAGCGAACAGCTCGACCAGCGCGGCCTGCGCCCGGCCCAGGGCAATGCCAGGGGTGACCTCAAGGTGCAGACCTACCTGATCGTCGAAAACCGCCAGCAGCAGATCACCACCAACTACGGCGGTGCCTGGGGCGGTTACTGGGGTGGCTACTGGGGCGGCCCGGCCTACAACGAGACCCGCAGCGTCGACTACAAGGTCGCCACCATCCAGGTCGACCTGTTCGACAGCCGCGACGGCAAGCTGGTATGGCGCGGCAGCGCCGAGCAGATCATGAACAACTACCCGCCCGGCCCCGCCGAGCGCAACACCGCGATCCAGAATACCGTGGCCAAGGTACTGGCCAACTACCCGCCCCACTGAGCCGGCGATGGCCGTTCGCCACCTCAAGGCGACTGGCCATTATCTTGACTACACTTCTTTGACGCATGCGTTCGCGCACGGCCTGGTGCCGGCAAAGGAGTGCTCGTGGCTACCCGATTCCCAACCCGGCAGCGTGGCGCGATCGGCCTGATGGCCGCCCTGACACTGGCCCTGGCGCTGGTGTTCGCCCTGTTGGTGATCGATAGCGGGCGGCTCTATCTGGAACAGCGTTCGCTGCAGCGGGTGGTCGACATGGCCGCCCTCGAAGCGGCTGGGCAAAGTGCGGTGTGCACCGGCAGCGGCCCGCAGGCGGCGACCGTGGCCCAGGCCAGCGCCGCACGCAACGGCTTCGCGCCCGGCGCCAAGCATACCCTGGCCACCACCTGCGGCACCTTGCAGACCGGTGCCGGCAGCCGGCGCACCTATACCGTCAACCCGAGCAAGAGCGAAGCGATCCGGGTCAGTGCCAGCAGCGCCGTGGCCACCAGCATTGCCGCCGGTGTACAGGCCCTGCTGAGCGGCGGCGCCGTGCCGGCCACCACCACCCTGCACGCCAGTGCGGTGGCCTCGCTGCCCAAGCCGCCGCAGGCGATGCTGCGTCTCAAGAGCACCCTGCTGACCATCGACACACGCAAGTCCGATGTGCTCAACGCCCTGTTCAAAGCCCTTGGCGGCAACGTCAACCTCGACGTACTGGGCTGGCAGGGCATCGCCGATGTCAACGTCGACCTGCTGAGTTTTCTCGATGCCCTGGCCATCAAGGCCGGGGTGCAGGTGGGCAATTACGATGAACTGCTGGGCAAACAGCTGCACCTGACCGACCTGCTCGATGTCGCCGTCGAACTCGCCCGGCGCGGCGGCGCGGCGGCCCAGGTGGTGACCGACCTCGGCAAGCTGGTACTCGGTGCCGGCAACAACCCGCTGGTCAAGCTGGGCGATATCCTCGACATCCAGAACGGCGCGGTCCAGTCCGGCCTGGATGCCCAGATGCAACTGCTGCAACTGCTCAAGGCCTCGGTGATGCTGGCCAACAAGAACACTGCGGCCACCGCCGAGGTGCCGCTCAACATCCCGCCGCTGGTCAAGGCCAACCTGCGCCTCAAGGTCATAGAACCCGAACAGATCTCCGCCGTGGGCAACCCGCAGTACGACACCATCAAGGTGCACACCGCTCAGGTCCGTGCGCTGGTCAGCCTGGAGCTGCCGCTGCTCAACAGCATCACCGGCCTGCTCAACGCCGTGCTCGACCTGGCCGAACCTCTGACCAACGTGGTCAGCAACCTGCTCAGCCTCAATCTGGTGGCCACGCTGGAGTCGGTGTTCTGCCTGCTGGCGATCCCGTGCAAGGTCAGCGACGTCCTGTTGCTGCCTGGGGTGGTGCACCTGGACATCGGCCTGGAAGTCGCCAGTGCCAGCAGCCAGGTCACCCGCTACAGCTGCAAGCCGGACAAGACCCTGACCGCCAGCACCCGCAGTTCGGCGCTCAACGTTTCGGTGGGCATGTTCAGCGATCCCCAGGCCTTTTTCAGCACGGGCAACACCGCCATTTCGCCGCTGCCGCTGATCGACATCGGCAGCAAATACTGCACGCGCTTCCTGATACTGCCGTCCACCTGCGGCGCGCGCACCGCCTTCGCTGGCGGTGGCGTAGGGCTCAAGGTCAATGCGCCGCTGCTGGGCAGTAACTCCACCGGGCCTGCCACCGACCTGCTGTTTCGCAACGCCAGCGCGCCACCGGACATCGACCTGCCACCGGCCTACATGGCCACCTCGGCCAGCGATATCGTGCAGAGCCTGAACAACACCATCAATGGCATCGAGCTGCAGGTGTACCGCCCGCTCAACGGCAACCTGCTCGGCAACGTGCTGGTGGTGGCCGGCAACCTGCTCGATGACGTCAAGGCGCTGCTGCAGCCAGTGATCAGGAACCTGCTCGGCAAGTTGGTCGACCCGCTGGTCAACACACTGCTCAAGGCACTGGGGCTGGACCTGGTGAACGTCGAGGTCGGTGCCAACCTCACCTGTGACGGCAACCGCGCTCAGCTGATGCTCTGAACCGGCAGCTCGATCACGAAACACGCGCCCTCGGCGCCATTGTGTGCGCTGAGCAACCCGCCCATGCCCTCGATGATTCCGCCACTCACCGACAGGCCCAGCCCGGTCCCCACGCCGCTGGGCTTGGTGGTGAAGAACGGCTCGAAAATCCGCTCCAGCAGCCGCGGGTCGATGCCGCCGGCATTGTCGCGCACCTGCAGGCGCACCCCACCCGCCACCGGCTCGGCCTCCACCGCGATCCAGGGGCGCAACTGCGGGTCGGCCTCACGTCGGCCCAGCAAGGCGTCGCGGGCATTCACCACCAGGTTGATCAGCACCTGCTCCAGCTGATCGGCATGGCCGCGCACATGGCAGCCGCTCAGCGCCGGGCCCAGGTTCAGCGCCACGCCTTGCCAGCCAGGCCGTCGGCCAGCAACGACACGGCACCCTCAACCGCCTGCCAGGGCTCGAACAGTTGCTGTTCGACCTCCGAACGCCGCCCGAACACGCGCATGTGGTCCACCACCTTCGAGGCCCGCAGCACCTGCGCATCGATGCGCCTGAGCTTGTCCTGCAGGTATTCCACCTGCACGTCGCCGTTCTCCAGGCGCTTGAGCGCGTTGACCACCGCCATGCGCATCACGTTCAACGGCTGATTGATCTCGTGGGCGAGGCCGGTGGCCATTTCGCCCAGGGTGGCCATCTTCGCGCTCTGCAACAGCTGCTGCTGGCTGCGCCGCAGCGCCGTGTTGTCGCGCCCCACCGCCTGCACCTCCAGCAGACGGCCCTGCTCATCGAACAGGCCGCGGTCGGACCATACCCACCAGGCATGTTCGCGCCCCGGCAGCTGCAGGCAGATTTCGGCACTGCTCACCGGCTGCTGCGGGGTCAGGCCGGCCAGGCGCTGCACGAACGCCTCGCGCTGGGCCGGCGACATCCACTGCCCCAGGTCGCTCCCGGGCAACTGGTCAGGTAGGCACTCCAGGTAGTCGGCCAGCGGGCGGTTGCCGAACAACACAGTCAGGTCGGGCCGGTAGCGGCAGATCATCGCCGGCGAGTCCTCCACCAGCACCCGGTAACGTTCCTCGCTCTCGCGCACCCGCTGGCGGCCAGGGTCGCCTCGGTCACGTCGAGCCAGATACCCACGGCTTCCACCGGCAGGCCCAGGTCGTCACGCAGCAGGCGCGCTTCATCCAGCACCCAGTGGTAGATGCCCTGCGCATCGCGCAGGCGGTAGCGGCTGCGCACCTGGCCCTCGCGCAGCAGGTCGTGGGTACGTTGCAGCCACAGCGCCTGGTCGTCGGGTGTACCCAGTGCGCCGGTTGCAGGTCGGCAGCGGGCGTCCAGCCAAGCAGCGGCTGCAGGCTGGCACTGAAGAATTCGGCCTGCAGCGCACCGGCGTCATAGCGCTGGATATAGATCACTGCCGGCGAGCTGGCGATCAGGTTGTCCAGCCGTGCGTGCGCGGCCCTGGCCTGCTGCTCCTGGGCCTTGATATCGCTGATGTCGAGCATGAAACCCTGCAGACGTCGCTGCTGCCCCAGCCCGTGCACATCGCCACAGATGCGGTACCAGCGCAGCGACGCGGCCTGCAGGCGCACGCACAGTTGCAGGCTGCAGCCCTCGCGCTGCAGCGCCTCGAACGCCAGTTGCGCCGCCTCCCGGTCGGCCGGGTGCAGCAGCGCCCACCAGGCCGGCAGCGCCAGTTGCGCACTCACGCCGAAACTGGCCGCCAGCCCCGGTGCCAGGTGCAGGTAGGGCTCGTGCAGCGACCACTCCCACCAGCCCGCACCGAGCAACCCCTGTACATTGTTCAGGCGCTGCTGGCTGGCCTGCAGCCGGTCGCCGGCCAGGCGCGCCAGCAGCGGCTCGGCCATGGCATCGAGCAGCAGGGGGCCGCCTCGGGCCGGGCCTGCCCGCCCTCGTCCGCGCACAGCAGCCAGGCCTGGGCCTGATGCTGCTGCGCATGGCCCACCACATACAGCGGGTGAGTCGGGCAGAGCACCTGCAAGGCCGGAAACTCGGCGCTGCACAGCACGCGCCCCGACGGCAGGTGGTCGAGTACCGCGCTCAGGCGTGCATCGTCGGCCCAGGGCACGCTCGATGCGTCCCGCGCGAAGGTGTGCCAGCCGCCAGGGGTGCGCAGCAGCAGCGCCGCCCAGCCCATGCGCCAGTGCCAGGCCAGGCGCTGCAACTGCTCGGCGGCCACCTGGGGCAGGCGCTCCAGGCTGCAATCGCGCAGTGCTGCGCCGACCTGGCGGGCCAGTTGCTGCTGGCGCCGGGCATCCTGGCCCTGCTGACGCTGCTGCAGCAGATCGCCCACATCGAATAACTGCAACAGCCAGTCCTCGTCCTGGGCCAGCAACCAGCCGCGGGTGTGCAGGGTGCTGCCATTGGCGGTTCTGAAGTCCAGATCCAGCGGTTGTGCCTGCCAGTCGGCGGGCTCGCCTTCGAGCACCAGCAGGCTGTGCGCCTGCACGTAGTCCTGCACCCGCGCAGCAGCCTGCGCGGGCAGCGCCAGGGCGCTGCGCAGCGGGCCGCCAGGCGCAGCACGCGGCCCTTGTCATCGAGCCACAGCTGCAGGCCCACCGCCGCCGGTACCGGGGCCTGCGGTGCGGCCACCGCGGCGGCCGGGCGCCCGCGCCAGCGATCGAACAGGCCGTGGCCACCGCTCAAAGCTGAAGGCTCGCGGTGGCGCCAAGGGTTGCCGGCAGGCGTGGCACCTCGCCCACCACCGGCAGGTCGAGCACCGGCAGCACCGTCGTGAGCCGGGCCTTGGCGTAGTTGATGCGCACGGTCAGCAGGTTGGTGTTGCTCAGGGTCACGACCGCGTCGGTGCCGGGCTGGAACTTCAGCGTTCCCGGCATCCACGCCAACTGCTGGGCCAGTACCTCGCGGGCCAGTGCCGGCACATCGGTGCGGTAGGTGGCGCTGGTCGGGTCCAGCGCCATGCAGCGACGCACCGCCTCGCTGCTGGCCTGGTGGAACGACTGCAGCATCAGCAGTGGCAGGGCGTAGCTGACCACCCCGTAGAACACCGCGAAGAACACCACGAACACGGCGGCGAATTCGATCGCCGCCGCACCTTTTTGCCGTCTTGCAAGGCCTGCTTTCATGATCGCGTCTACCCTGACAATGACACCCGCAATCAAGCATAGAATCAATCACGACCAAGGGATGGCATTTCGCCTATGCAAAGCATCGTCCTGCTGCTGTGGCTCGCATTGTGTGCCGAACAGGATGCCCGAGAAAGGCAGATCAACAACACCTTGACCCTTGGCGCCGCAGCCTGCGCCCTGGCCTATCTCTTCATCACCGGGCACACCTGGATCGGCGCCGATGCCAGCGAGGGCGGCTGGGCGCTGCTGATCGTGATGCTGCTGACCCTGCCCGGCTACATGCTCGGGCGCCTGGGCGCCGCCGATGTGAAACTGCTGGGTGCGTTGGCGCTTGCCACTGATCGGATGTACCTGCTGGGCACCTTCATCGGTGCCGGGGTGGCGGTGGTGATCTGGTTGCTCAGCCGCCGCTGGCTGTGGTCCCTTCTGAGTCAGAAGGTTAAGCAACGCTTCAGGCAGGTGATCGAAGAAGCGTCAAAAAAACAGCCCTTCGCCCCCTTCGTGCTGGCCGGCTTTTTATTGGCTGCGGTATGGATCCATTGATCGAACAACCCGTCTAACCTGCTGTACATACGTTGTACATAGCCGCCAACTGCGTCTATTTTTCTAGTCACTGCCCCTCGATACCACAAGCTCATGGCCGTACCAGGAAGGGCACGTCAGCAGGGAGTTGCGTGTGAACAAGCCAGTGAGTCCATTCAAGGTGTTGATCGTCGACGACCAGCCGTTGATCGTCGAAGAGCTGTGTGAATTCATCGAGGGCAGCGGGTACCGGTGCGTACCGTGCCACAGCAGCCAGCAGGCCATCGAGCGGTTTACCGAAGACCCGGCAATCGGCCTGGTGCTGTGCGACCTGCACATGCCCGAGCGTGACGGCATCGAGCTGGTCAAGGCGCTCAAGGCCATTGCCGGCAAGCAGCGGATCTTCGAGGCGATCATGCTCACCGGGCGGGCCGAGAAGCAGGATGTGATCAAGGCGCTGCGCGAGGGTTCGCCGACTACTACCAGAAGCCGGTGGACCTCCCCGAATTGCTCGAAGGGCTCAAGCGCCAGGAGACCGCGTTGCTGGAGCGCCAGAAGAACTTCCAGCACCTGGGCCACCTCAACCAGAAGCTGCAGTACCTGGCCGAGTCCATCGACGACCTCTACCAGGACCTGGGCAAGGCCCGCGAGCAGGTGGTGGGCACGGGCCTGGGTGGCGAGGATGCAACGGCAGCCGAGAGCATGCCGGCGATCTTCGACCAGCTGTCACCGCGCCAGCTGGACGTCGCGCGGCTGGTGGGCAAGGGCCAGACCAACTATCAGATCGCCTGCGAGCTGGGCATTACCGAGAACACGGTGAAGCTGTATGTGTCGCAGGTGCTGCGCCTGACCCACATGCACAACCGCACCCAGCTGGCCCTGGCGCTGGCGCCCAACCCCTCGGCGCTACGTCAGCGCATCACGGCGCATTGATCGAATTCTTATGGGAGCGGAGTCACCCGCTCTCACGGGTTTTCGCTCTGTGCAAGGACTGCTTCTGGCCGAAGGCCGTGGGAGCTGGCTTGCCAGCGAATCGAGCGCGAAGCGGTCGCTAAGCTCGAGTGCACGGTGTATCAGGCAGACCGGGGCGCAGGCCTAGCTGCCGCTGTGCGCCAGATCGCGGATGAATCCGCTCAGATACAGGGCTGCTCCCACCGCTGGTGCAATGCGCTCTCACTTGTCGCTATTGCTGGTCTTCTCCCACCGGAAGAAATCCGGGATCACGTATTTGTAGGTATCCAGCCAGCGTTGCATGCTCTGGTCGCGCTCCTTGGGCGTGGCGCTCTGCGGGGTCTTGGAGGCCTGCGCGCCGCTGGCCTGCACCTGCAACCACGCCTCGGTGGCCGACTGTGCCCTGGACGAAGGCCCGGGCTCGATCGCCTGGGCCAGGCCCGGCAGCACTACCAGCATCACCAGTATCCGACTGTTCATGACGACCTCTGCACGGCAGCCACACTGCCAGGTTTGAGTTGTTGGGCGCGCGCCTGCGCTTCGTTGAATTGCGCCGCACTCAGGCCCAGCCGGCTCACCAGGTCGGCCGCCTGCTGCCACTTGTCCTGGTACAGCAGCAAGGTCACCAGGTTGACCGCCGCCAGGCGGTCGCTGTCCTTGAGT
This sequence comes from Steinernema feltiae, assembly GCA_007213375.1. Lineage (NCBI taxonomy): Eukaryota > Metazoa > Nematoda > Chromadorea > Rhabditida > Steinernematidae > Steinernema > Steinernema feltiae. The sequence continues at coordinate 117,740 of MQUG01003082.1, read as the reverse complement.
TCGATTGCGGTCAGAAACTCGAAGCGCGCCTGCTCCAGCTTGCCCTGGTTCAGGTACACCACCCCCAGGTCGTTGCGGATCTTCTCGTCGGTGGGGGCCAGTTGCATGGCCCGTTGCAGATGCTGCAGCGCCTGCGCGTTGTCGCCGCGGGCCGCCGCCATCTGCCCCAGCCCATGCTCACCCTCGGCCGCCAGGCACCCGCCAAGCAGGCTGCGGTACAGCGGCTCGGCCTCGCTGCGTCCAAGCAGGCGCAGCACCTTGGCCTTGCGCACCCGCACCTGGGCCAGATCGGCCGGCAGCGCCTCCAGGTGCGCAAGGCTGGCATGCGGGCGCCCGTCGGCAAGCATCTCGTCGGCCATGTTCAGCGACAGCTCCTGGCTCGAATCGGGCTTGGCACAACTGGCCGTCGAGCCCGGCATGGCCAGCCACGGCGCCGAGCCATCCGTGGCGCAACCACCGAGCAACAACAACCCCAGCGCCGCGATGCATGCCTTCATTGCGTCCACTCCTCTCAAGCCCCGAATGCCCTGGCCAGGGCGGTGAAGCCCGGGCCGGCGAGTACGATCAGCAACGCCGGGAACAGAAACAGCATCATCACTGCCGACATCTTTCCCGACATCTTCGAAATCCGTTCCTGCAAGGTGGTCAGGCGCCGGTCATCGAGCAGTTGCTTGAGTGCCAGCAGCGACTTCATCGCCCCGCCCCCCTGGGTCAGCAACTGGCGCAGGATGATGCAGGTGTCGCTGAACGCCTCCACCCCCAGCAACTGCGCGCTCTTATCCAGCTCCGGCGCCAGCGCCAACCCCGAATCGACCCGTGCCAGCAACAGCCGCAACTCCTCGCTCAGCACCGGCAGCAGGCGCTGCCCCTCCAGGCTCAGCAGGCGCAGGCTCTGCTCCACAGCCAGGCCCGACTCGAACATGATGCGCAGCAGCGGTATGAAGGTCGACACCTCCTGCGCCACCTGGCGCTGACGGCGTGCCGCCAGCAGCGCCAGCAACCGCTTGGGCAGCAGGTAGCCCAACCCCAGCCCCATCAGCGGGAACAACCAGGGCGAACGGCTCTCGCGAAAGAACACCTCCTGCACCAGCACCGCCGCCCCCATCAGGCATAGCGGCAAGCCCACCTGGCAGGCCGCGAACAGCGAGCGCTGGCGCGAACGCCGCCAACCCACCCGGTCGAGCAACTGGCGGGTCTCGCCGTCCAGGTTCAGCGAACGTTGCCCCAGCCGGCTGTCGCCCATGCGCTGCAACCAGCCGCGCAGTGCCGGCTCGTCCGGCGCACGCCCCTGCAGGCGTTGCTCCACCAGGCGCTGGCTGCGCCGCTGACGCAGCCACTGACCCAGCAGCAGGGCGAACGCGCCAAACAACAACACCGCACTGAGCAACAAGGCCATCTCAGATACTCCGCAACATGCGCCACAGCGCCAGACACCCCAGCGCCTGCAGCACGAAGGCACTGAACAGCAGGCGCTGCCCGACACTGTCATGCCACATGGTCAGCAGGTAATTGGGGTTGCTGAACATGAAGTAGCCGGCCACGCTGACCGGCAGCACCGCCAGCACCACGGCAGTGATGCGGGTTTCACCGGTCATCGCGCGCAGCTGCCGCGCGCCCTGCTCGCGCTCGCGAATCACCTTGATCAGGTTCTCCAGCAACTCGCTGGCATTGCCGCCATAGCGGTGGTTGATGCGCAGGCCCAGAGCGAACAGGCGCAGCTCTTCACGCGCGTACACTTCGGCCAGATCCGACATCGCATCGTCCAGGCTCACCCCCAACTGCACGTTGCGCTTGACTCGCTGCATGGCCCCCAGCAACGGCTCGCGCGAGGCATCGATGGCCCCCAGCACCGCATCGCTCAGCGTGCGCCCGGCCTTCAGGCTGCGCACGCAATGGTCAAGCAGCACCGGCAACTGTTCGATAAGGCGGCGTACCCGGTGCTGGTAGCGCCAGGCCAGGAACAGGCGCAACAGCAACGGCCACGCCAGCAGCACCAGCAGCAGGCCAGGCCAGCCGCCGTACAGCCCGGCGCACACGGCCAGCAGCAGCCAGCCTGCCACCCACGCCATCAGCCGATCATTGCGGCGGTCGAAACCTGCACGCAACAGCATCAGCTCGAGCCAGTCGGGGCCACGTGGCCCGCTGTTGTCGGCGGCCTGCTGGTGCTGGCCCAGGCGCTGCAGAATGCGCTCGTTGCCCGAGCGGTGCAGGCTGGTATAGAACAGGCGCATCGAGATGCCGAGCATGACCACGCCCCCCAGCCACAACCACACCGCGCCGCTCACGGCCCGGGCTCCGCATCGTTGAGGTCACGGCGCAGCTTGTCGCTGGCCGGGTTGACCGCCTCGCGCAGGAAGGTGTCGCCGCCGCGCCGGTCGAGGCGAAACAGCGTGTTGGTGACATACACGTCGTCGCGCACCCCCACCACCTCCAGCACCTCGCTCACGCAGCGACGGCCATCGGGCAGGCGGGCCAGCTGGATCACCACGTCGAGCGCGGCGCAGATCATCTGGCGCAAGGTCTTCTCGGCCACCTGGCGACCGGTCAGGCCCACCAGTGTCTCCAGGCGCAGCAGCGCGTCCTGCGCGTTGTTGGCGTGCACCGTGCTCATCGAACCGTCGTGGCCGGTGTTCATCGCGGTCAGTACATCGAGCACCTCGACCCCGCGGATCTCGCCCAGGATGATGCGGTCCGGACGCATGCGCAGGGCGTTGCGAATAAGCTCGCTGGCCTTGATCTCGCCATGCCCCTCGGCATTGGGCGGCGGGTTTCCAGGCGTACCACGTGCGGGTGATCCAGCTGCAGCTCGGCCACGTCCTCGATGGTCACCAGGCGTTCACGGGGGCTGATCAACTGGCTGAGAATGTTCAGCAAGTGGTCTTGCCGGTGCCGGTGCCGCCGCTGACCAGGATGTTGCAGCGCTTGCCCACGGCTCGTTGCAGAAAGTCGAGGATCGCCTGGTCGATGGCGCGGGTGGCCAGCAGGTCGGCGCTCTTGAGCATGTCCTTGCGAAACTTGCGGATCGACAGGCACGGCCCGTCCAGCGCCACCGGCGGGATGATCGCATTCACCCGGCTGCCGTCGGGCATGCGCGCATCGACCATCGGCGACGACTCGTCCAGGCGCCGCCCCAAAGGCGCGAGGATGCGCTGCATCACACGCTCCACGTGATGCGCGTCGATAAAGCGCAGGTCGGTCTGCTGCAGCACGCCCGCGCGCTCGATGAACACCCGGTGCGGACCGTTGACCAGGATCTCGGTGACGCCCGCATCGCGCAGCAGTACCTCAAGCGGGCCGAAGCCGGTGAGCTCGTCGACGATCTCCTCGGCCAGGCGCTCCATCTCGTAGCGCGACACGGCCAGGTGCTGGCGCGCGATGTAGTCGCCCACCTGCTCCACCACGAACTGCGCCAGCGCCGGGCGGCGCCCTCCAGCAGGTTGAGGCCGGTATCCTCGATGGCATCGATGATGTGCCGGTGCAAGGCCCGCTTGAGCCCCTGCGGGTCGCTGCCCGGGTTTTGCCGCGGGCCGCCGAACAGCTCGTCGCCGCTCATCTACTTGTGCCCCCACAGGCGCTTCATCCAGTTGCCCGCCTTCGGTTGCAGGCTTTCCGAACGTCGTGCCAGCCGCTCGCCCAAGGCCTTGAGCGCCTGGGTCAAGGCCTCGCGCGGGGCCACCTCGAACAGCGACAGCCCCTGGTTCTTGGCGTTCAGGCGCACCTCGGGCTGTAGGGCAGCACCACCAGCACCGGCAGGCCATAGCGCTTGCCCAGCGCGTCGGAGTCGGGCGCCACGCTGCGCAGGTAGCGGTCCACCAGCAGGCTCGCGTGTTCCAGTTTCATGCCCTTCTCGCGCCACAGGGTCAGCACCTCCAGGTTGCGCCGGCAGTCCAGCACGTTCTGGTCGGTGTACCAGATCAGCTTGTCGCAATGGCTGACGAAGGTGCGCAAGGGCTCGCTGTCGGGCTGCCCGGCCAGGTTCACCACGATGTGCTGGAAGTGCTGGCGCAGCGCGCTGAGCAGCATGTACAGCTCGGCCGCGCTGGTGCGCTCCAGTGCCTCGTCGCTGTCGGTATAGGCCAGCAGGCGCAGGCCCGAGGGTTCGCGGGCGAACGCGCTGTCGATCAGGGTGGCATCCAGGCGGCGCAGGTGGCGCAGCGCATCACCGAAGTGAAACGAGGCCTCCAGCCCCAGCAGCGCCAGGCTGTCGCCACGGGGCAGGCCCAGGTCCAGCAACAGGGTCTGCTGACCACTGCCCTGCACCACCCGCGCCAGGTGACTGGTGAGCAGGGCGCCGTCGCTGGCGCACTGGGTGCCGTACAGCACCGTCAGGCCGCCCAGGTGCGGGTTGCTGGTCACCGGTGGCAGGCGCTTGCTCAGGCGGCGCACCAACCCGGCCACTTCGCTTGAGCGCGAGCCGTAGGCGACGAAGTCCCGCGCACCGGCGCGCATCGCATTGAGCACCAGCTGGTTGTCCATGCCATCGCCCAGGGCAACGATCGCCAGCATCGGCTTGGCCTCCAGCACCCCTTCGATCAGCGCGCACTGGCTCACCACCTGCTCGCGGTCCAGGCCCACGAACACCAGGTTGGCGAAGGTCACATCCACCAGTGCGAGCAGTTCGTCGAGGCTGCCGCTGCCGGCCCCCACCACCTGGCCCAGCGGCGCCAGGGCGGTTTTCAGCCACTGCAGGTCACCGTCGTCACGGGTGATCGCAAGGAAGGTCTGGCTCAGGCTCTGGCTCATTGGCTCAATCCACTGCGCTGTTCGAAATTGCCGTTCTCGAGAAAGAACAGGCGCCCCCAGCTCGGGTCGTAGGTGCGCAGGCGCTCGCCGGGCAACTCGGGCAACTTGGCATTGGCCGCCAGCGGCTGCACCAGGCGCGGGGTCACGATCATCAGCAGTTCGGTCTCCTCACGGCTGATCGACGACTGGCGAAAGAACGCGCCCAGGATCGGCACGTCGCCCAGGCCCGGAAACTTGTCCACCGCCGAGCGCGCACTGCTGCTGATCAGGCCGCTGATGATGAAGCTCTCGCCATCGGCCAGCGATACGCTGGTGTCGGTGCGCCGCACCGTCAGGCCCGGCACGGTGACGCCGGCGATGCGCACTGCGTTGTTGTAGTCCAGCTCGCTGACCTCCGGCGCCACCTTGAGGGTGATGCGGTCGCGGCTGACCACCGTGGGTGACAACGCCAGGCGAATGCCGAACTCCTTGTACTCGATGGTCACCGTGTCGCTGCCGGTGCTGGGCACCGGAATGGGGATTTCGCCGCCGGCCAGAAAGCTCGCGGTCAGGCCGCTGAGTACCACCAGGCTGGGGCGCGCCAGGGTGTAGGCGAAGCCGCTGCTCTCCAGCGCATCGATGGCCGCCAGGAATCGGCTGCTGCCGCCGCCCCACACGATATTGAACACATCGTTGTTCAGCGGGATGCTCGGGCGCACCTTGACCAGCCCGCCAACGCCGCCACCATCGGGGCTGGTCACCGCACCCGGCACGTAGCCCGGCGACACCGTGGTGTTGGGCACGCTGCCCGGCGAGCCGAACAGCGAGTTGTTGGAGCCCTTGAAGAACAGCCGCGTACCGGCCTCCTTGAGTTTGGTGCGGCTGACCTCGACAAAGCGGATATCGGCCTGCACCTGGCTCGGCAGCAAGGGGTCGAGACTGGGCGGCAAGGCGCTGTCGGCCATCTCGGCAGTGGCCCGGCCCTTGATGAACAGCATGCTCTGGCGCGGCACGCTGGCGCATGCGGTCCACAGCATCAGGCTGGTGGCGCCGGGCCCACGGCGCTGACCACCACGCCGCGCTCGCCACTGGCCTGCACATCGGCGATGTTGGGGTCGCCCACTGCCGCCCGGGTGATCGGCACCGGCAGGCGGATCTCCTGCTGCAGGCCCTGGTCCAGCTCGATGCTGGCCGGCACCGGGCTCAGCCCGGTACAACCCGACGGCGCCGCCAGGGCATGGGCAGCCGGCCCCCCAGCAACAACAGGGTCAGGATGGAACGCTTGAACATCAGCTCGGAACGACTGCTCATCAACGGGCATCCTTGCTTCGATCAGGGGTGGGCGTTGAAGCCTGGGGCCTCGAATGATCTGCATCTGGTGCCTGGGCGCCTGGCCTGCAACCGGGGTTGCGGCCGGGGTCATGGCCAGTTGACTGAAGCGAAAGAGGTCGCGGTTGGCGTTGTCCAGTTGCGGTGCAGCGGCCTGCGGGTCGGCCCAGTAGCTGGCCAGGCGTTTCTCTTCGGCGCTGCGTACCGCCAGGCGCAGGCTGCCTGCCTGGGCGGCCAGCAACAGGCGGCTGGCCAGGGCTTCAGGTACCGCCAGCACCACGGTGCGCGCCATGGCGCGACGCTGTTCCTGGGCCGCCTTGGCATCGGTGTCGGCCTCCGGCGGGCGGCCATCGTTGGCCAGCCCCAGTTGCTCGCCCACGCTGAGCAGGCGCAAGGCTGGCACGGCCACCTGGGCCGAGGCCTGCGGGTTGAGGTTGTCTTCGCGCAGGTACAGCAGCACATCCACGTAGTCGCCGGGGCGCAGTTGTCCGGCGGCGCCGACCACTTCGTCCACCGCCACCGCCAGGGCGCGCTCGCCGGGGTGGATCATGCGCGCCAGCGGCCCACCGGCCTCGAAACTGCTCTCCTCCAGCCAGGTACCTGCAGGCAGGGCCCGCCAGCTGGTGCGGCCCAGCACCTGCTCGGGGCGCTGGAAGCTGCCGGCCGGGGCCACCAGCAGGCGCTCGACACTCAGATCCTCGGCTGTCAGCACGGTGTAGGCGGGTACGTCGCGGCGCAGCACCAGCACGGGCTTGCGCAATGCGTCGGTGCCAGCCTCCATGGCCTGGTCCACCGGCTGAGCCGTGTCGGCCGGCCCTGGCGCCGCCGCTTGCGGCGGCTCCGGCGCCTCGGATGCACGGCTGAGCACCAGCCCCCAGTAACCTGCCAGCACGGCACCGATCAGGAACAGCACGGCAAGGATCATGGTGATGCGACTGCTCATGTCGGCGCTCCCTCTGCCTGAACATCCCTTCGGCCGCGCGGTGTGCGAACTGGCCCGCAAACATGAAGTTGCAAGTAACTATTTCGCTATTTGACGGTAGCGCAGCTAGGACAAAACGCCATTACCCGTCAGTTTTTTTTCGGTCCGAAACCCGACACCCCCTGAAAACAACAGCTTATTGGCGCCAGCGTTGACACCCTTACTTTGGTATTAATGCCTTCTTACATTTGCCGGTTTCGAAACCGCTTGACGATGCTGTGATGGCAAAGGGGAATCACCGTTTCCGGGCCCCATTACCCGCGCCTGTGGCGCAAGGAGAAGTACCATGGTCCTTTCCCGCATCCTCAAGCACTGCAAGCTGTTCTTCCATCGCAAGGACGGCGCGTCCGGTATCGAATATGCCATCGTGGCCGCCATGGTGGCCGTGGTGATCATCGGAGTCTCGACCGATGTGGGGGCGGGGTGAAAAAGGTCTTCGACGACATCGTCGCCGCCCTGCCCTCAGCCTGATGACAGGAACTGAACATGCCGGCTTCCCACTCACGTCAACAGCTGCTGCTGGTGGATGACGAAGAAGACGCACTGCTGGAGCTGGCCGAGCTGCTGGAGGGCGAGGGCTTCTGTTGTCACACGGCAACCTCGGTCAAGCTCGCCCTGCAGCAGTTGACGCGACATCCCGACATTGCCCTGGTGATCACCGACCTGAACATGCCGGAAGAGAGCGGCATCTCGCTGATCAGGCGCCTGCGCGAGCACACGGCGCGTCAGCACCTGCCGGTGATCGTCACCTCGGGGCATGCCGACATGGATGCGGTCAGCGACCTGCTGCGCCTGCAGGTACTCGACCTGTTCCGCAAGCCGATCTACCACCTGCGTCTGCTGGAAACCCTGGACAACCTGTTCCCCAAGCCCCGCCTGCAACTGGTTCAGTGACGCCTGGCCGCCACGCGGCCATCGCGGGTCAAGCCCGCTCCCACCGGTAGTGCGCATACCTTGTGGGAGCGGGCTTGACCCGCGATCGGTCGTCACAGCTGGTAACTGAAACTCAACGTGTACCGTGGCCGCCGATTGAAGCTGTCCAGCGCGATATCCGACATCGGCTTGGCCGCCTCCAGCGAGATGTTGTAGTAGCGCGCATCGCCAAAGCGCAGCCCCAGCGCCGCCGACGACAATCGTGAATCACGCACCGCCAGCTCGTTGAACCAGGTACGCGCGGCGTCCACCACCACGTACGGCTGCAGTACCTTGAGCCAGCTGCCATCGCGCTTGAAACTGTAGTTGACCTCGTATGCCGCACCCCAGCCCTTGTCGCCGGAAGCCTGATCGCTGGGGTAGCCGCGGCCGAAGTTCTGCCCGCCAAACACCGCGCGCTCGCTGTCGGGCAGGCTGTCGTCGGTCCAGTACAGCGCCGCCGATGCCACCCCCTGCCAGTTCTGCAAGAACCGGTCACTCTGCACCCCCGACAGGCGCAGGCGCAAAAGTCCAGGTCGTAGTCGCTGTCGGTCTTGGCACCGAAGTGATCGAGGCCCTGGTACACACCGGCACTGAGGATGCGCAGCTGCTGCGCATCCGACTTGCTCCAGTCTGCCTCGAAGGCAAAGGCGCGCACATCGGTGCGGGTACTGACCTTCAATGGCAGGCCGACCACACGGTAGTCGGTGCTGTCGTCCACCGCATAGAAGCGCGCTGCCACGTTCAGCCATTCGTTGCTCGAGGCGATCAGCGCCTGGCTCAGGCCGATGGAGTAACGGTCGTTCTCGCGGTGCTGCTTGAGGTCTATGCCGTTCTCCAGGCGCACCCGCGCCGCCGGGTTGCTGCGGTAGGTCGAGGCCGAAAGATTGAGCTGGGTGCCTTCGGCGTCCACGTACTGCGAGTAGTCAGACGGTAGTAGCGTTCGTCATCCTGCCCCGGCGGGAACAGCGCGCTGAAGCTCAACTGCTCGGCCACCGCGGTCTGGGCGTTGCTGTTCAGGCCGAGCAGCGCCTGGGTGTCGTCGCGGCTGCCGTCGGTGAGGCTCAAGGTACTGGTGAACGGCTTGCGCGAGGCCTGCGCGATCAGCCGCGTGGCGCCGTCGGTGGTACCCGGCGGCGGCACCTGGGCCTGCAAGGTCAGGCCCGGCACCCGGCTCATCAGCGCGGTGTAGCGTTCGAAGGTCTTGCGGGTGAGCGGGCGCTCGGCCTTGAGCTTGCCCACCAGCTTGTCGAGGTAGGCCGACACCGGCCCCACATCGCCCTGCAGTTCGTAATCACGTATGTAGCCTTCCACCAGCACCACGCGCAGACGGCCTTCGGCGAAGTCCTGCGGCGGCAGGTAGGCATACGACAACAGGTAGCCATCCTGCTGGTAGCGCTGGGTGAGGCGGCGGGTGGCCTCGATCAGCTCGCCCAGGGTCACCTCGCGGTCGATCAGGCCCTGGTAGTTGTCGCGCAGTTCGCTGAGCGGGTAGATGGTGCCGCCTTCGATGCGCACCCGCTGCACGCGCACCCGCGTGCCCATCAGCAGCGGCTGTGGCTGCTGGCCGGCATCCGGTGCGGGCAGGTTCAGTTGGGGAGTGACGGGGCGAAAGGCGTCGGCGGGCAGGTTGGGCGCTGGCAGCTTGCGCTCGGTCTCGTTGCTGTTGAGGAAGCTCGGCAGGGGCTCGGCATGCAGCGAAGCCACCCAGGACAGACCCAATAACGCGACGAACATCGATCGCATAGGACACTCCATGATCCTGAAAAATACGAGGGAACCAAAGACGGTTCCCTCGTCAGCCTCAAGCGTAGGTGTTGCCCGTAAAATCGTCTAATCGATGATGGCCATTTAGTTACTTGTTACCCCCGAGGCCGCCTTTCAGGACCGTGGTCAGGCCATTGAGCAGACCGCCCACGCCGCCGCCCCCTTGCCCGTTGCCGTTGACCAGGGTACCGACCTGGCCCACGGTGCCGCCCACGGCATTGACCGTCGCCCCCAACTGGGTGGTGACCGGGTTGTTGCCGGCCGCGGCAATCTGATTGCCCACCCCGCTGACTGCGCTGCCCACCTGGGTGACCAGGCCGTTGACCGGCGCACCGATGCCGGTTGCCGCGCCACCTGCTGGGTAACGCTGGTCACACCGCTCACCACCGGGGTGAGGCCGGCGCCCACGCTGTTGCCCAACGCAGCGGTGGGCACCCCGGCCGGCACGCTGGCCACGCCATTGCCGCCCAGTACCGGCCCCAGCGAGGCCACGGTCTGGCCCACCTTGTTGACCGTGCTGCCTGCGGCGTCGAGCAGGCCGTTGCTGCTGCCGGCGCCGAGCCCGCTGCCCAGGCCCGCCACGGCGCCACCGGCGGTTTCCAGCAGCCCCGCACCGGGGGCGCTGCCACCGCTGCCGGTGCCGGTGCTGACCAGGCCACCGCTGGTGCCGACTGCCGTGCCGACATGGCTTACCAGCCCGCCGACGGCGGTGGTCAGCGGGTTGCCGTTGCCGGCACTGGCGACCTTGTCGCCCACCCCGTCGACTGCGCTGCCAACCTTGTTCAACAGGCCGCTGACCGGTGCACCCACCCCGGTGGCATCACCCACCTTGCCGGTGGCGCCTTCCACCAGCGACACCACCTTGACCACCTGGTTGCTCAATTGCTGGTTCAGGTTGCCCAGCTTGCCGGTGGTGCTCTGGGTGCTGAGGGTATCGCCAAGCATCACCACCACGTCGCCGACCTTGTCCACCACACCGTTGACCACGGGTATCTGTTCGATCAACTGGCTGCTGGCCACCGACTTGACCCCGCCGCCGATATCCGACACCCCGTTGCCCACGCCCTTGACCGTCTCGCCCAGGGCATTGCTGCCAGTGCCAAGCGTACCCAGCCCTTGCCCAGGCCATCGCCGATGCTGGTGACGGCGTTGCCGGTGGCCGTCACCAGGTCGCCGGCACCGGTGCTGCCCACTACCGGTACGCCGCTGACGGCGTTGCCCACGCCGGACACGCCCGTGCCCACGCCCGACACGCCGCTGCCAACCTGGGCCACCACCTGGCCGACGACCGTGGTCGAGGTCGTGCCACCACCGTTGTTGCCGCCACCACCATTGTTGCCACCGCCGCCATTGTTACCGCCACCGCCGTTGTTGCCACCGCCGCCATCCGTACCGCCACCGCCGGTGCCACCACCGCCGTCCGTACCGCCACCGCCAGTACCGCCGCCGCCGTCCGTACCGCCACCGCCAGTACCGCCGCCGCCGTCCGTACCGCCACCGCCAGTACACCACCGCCACGCACACCTGTGCCGCCACCACCGTCAGTACCGCCGCCGGTACCGCCACCACCACTGCCGCCATCGGTACCCGAATCGGGTGTGGAACTGCTTACGTGACTCTTGTGACCGCCACCGCCGCTGCTGCAACCGGCCAGGCTCACGGTCAAGATCAACATCACTGCCGTACTTGCTTTGATCCACGCTTGAGTTTTCATGGCGACTCCCTGCTACTGCTGCCGCTGCTTTTATAGGTGTGAAGCACCGGGTTTCCGGCCACTCCACGTCCGTTGCAGCTATCTGAGCGCGCAGGCGCAAGGGGAACAATTCTGAGCTTGGTATTAACCCGATATATACAGTCGCAGCACCAGCAAAAGCCCTTTTGCTTCAGGCACTTGAAAGCAAGGGGAAGGTGCTTTGGCAGCCCTTCCCCTTTCGCGTTATATCCATCTTACGGGTGCGCGGTCAGTCGTTGACTTGGAACTCGACCCGCGCGGTCTGCCCGCTGGCATCCAGCACGCTGAGCTCGTAGCGCCCCACCTCCTCCAGGTTCACGGCCAGCGCCGCCTGGGCTGTGGTCTCGCCCAGGGGTGCGCCGTTGAGGAACCACCAGCGCTGGCCTTCGCCACCCAGCGCCGAAACGCTCAGGTGCAGGGCATCGCGGCTGGTGGCGGGACGACGCAACTGGTCGCCCGGGCGTATCCCCACCACCGACAACGGCGCGGCACTGGCCGGTACCTGCGGCGGGCAGCTCGGGTCGATGGCCGGCAAACGCGCCTCGCGCCGCTCCAGGCGCGGCAACCACGGGTCCAGTGGTGCCGGCCACAGCGCGATGTCGCGCGGCGCGGCCCCCGCACAGGCTGCATCCACCCGCAGGCCCGGGCATTCACCCATACCTTCTCCAGCAGGCCGACACCCAGGGGCTGGTCCTGCGCGAGCAGGGTCGGCGGCGTGGTGTTGTCCAGGGTCCAGGCAAAGCGCTGGCGCCGGCAGTTGGGGTCGGTGCGTGCCATCGGCTGGCCCAGCGGCCAGCAGATCGCGGCCACCCCGACGTTGCCCGGCACTGCCGGCACCGGGGCGGCAATGCCGCGCTGGCTGTCGCGGTTGCTCAGCACGTCATGCACCTGCAGCATCAGCGGCGCGGCCGAGGCCAGGCCGAACTGCCCCGGCACCGGGGTGCCGTCGGGGCGGCCGATCCAGATGCCGATCAGGTAGCGCGGCCCCACGCCGATCGACCAGGCATCGCGAAAGCCGTAGCTGGTGCCGGTCTTCCAGGCCAGCTGCGGGCGCTGCACCAGTTCGGCGTGCGGGTCGCGGTCGGGACGTGCCTGGCCACTGAGGATGCGCCGGATGATCCACGCCGAGCCCGGCGACAGCAGCCGGCGCTCGACCAGCGGCGCATCCGGTTGCAGGCGCAGCGGCGCGCTCATGCCGTCGCGGGCGAACGCACTGTAGCCACTGACCAGGTCTTCGAGGCGGCTGCCGGCGCCGCCCAGGATCAGCGACAGGTTCGGCTCGGCCGCCGTCGGCAGGCTCAGCGGCATGCCGCCCATGCGCATCTGCGCGGCAAAGCGCTTGGGCCCGTAGGCTTCGAGCAACTGCACCGCCGGCAGGTTGAGCGACAACGCCAATGCCGAGCTGGCCGCCACCGGGCCACTGAAACCCATCGAGAAATTGCCGGGGCGATAGTCGCCATAGCGGCGTGGCACATCCTGCAGCAACGACTCCGAATGGATCAGGCCGTCATCCATGGCCATGCCGTACAGGAACGGCTTGAGGGTCGAGCCCGGCGAACGCAGGGCAGTGATCATGTCGACGTGGCCGAAACGGCGCTCATCGCCAAGGTCCACCGACCCCAGGTAGGCGCGCACTGCCATGGTCTGCGACTCCACCACCAGGATCGCTGCCGAAGTGCGCTCGGGCAGGCGTGCGCGCCAGCCCAGCAACAGGTCTTCCAGGCGCCGTTGCAGCGCAGCGTCGAGGGTGGTGTGGATCAGCGGCGGGCTGTCGGCACGGTTCAGCCGGCGAGCCAGCAGCGGAGCCAACGCCGGCTCCTGGCGTGGTGCCAGCAGCAGCGGTTCTTCCTGCGCTTCGGCGATGCGCTGCTGCGGCCACACCTGGTACTCGCCCAGGCGTTGCAGCACCTTGTCCCGGGCCAGGCGCGCGCGCTCCGGGTGGCGGTCGGGGCGCAGACGGCTGGGCGCCTGGGGCAGCACCGCCAGCAGCGCGGCCTCGGCCGGGGTCAGTTGCAAGGGCGACTTGCCCAGGTACGCCCAGCTGGCCGCCGCCACACCCTGCAGGGTGCCGCCGAACGGTGCGCGGTTGAGGTACAGCTCCAGGATCTGGCGTTTGGACAGGTGCCATTCCAGCTGGGCGGTGCGCCACACCTGGCGCAACTTGCCCGGCAGCGTGCGCGAGTGCGGGTCGAGCAAGCGCGCCACCTGCATCGACAGCGTGCTGCCGCCCGACAGCACGCGCCCGCCCGTGAGGTTCTGCCAGGCGGCACGGCCCAGGGCCAGCGGGTTGACCCCGGGGTGCAGGTAGAACCAGCGGTCCTCGTAGGTGAGCAAGGCTTCGAGGTAGTAAGGCGACACCTGATCGAGGGTGACCGGGTAGCGCCACACACCCTCGGCATCGGCAAAGCGCCACAGCGGCGTGCCGTCTTCGGCCAGCACCACCCGCGCCAGATCGTCGGCCGGCATCGGCAATGGCCACAGGCGATCAGCCAGCCACAGCAACAGCACGCAGGCAAAGGCGGCGCACAGCAGCCGGGCGATGCGCGAGCGGGGTCGGGCTAAGCTGAACATCAGGCGCGGACACCTTTTTGCGTGGGTGAGGAACCGAGCCGGCAGGATGATGGCCAAAGCTCTGGGCACGGCGACTGCGCCGTAGCGTCGATCAGGAAGCGATTATGCATGTAGAAGGTTTTTTCGAATGGCTGGGGCAAGCGCTCGGCGCGGTGATCCGCTTCGTGGTGGATGCCCTGAGCGGGTTGTTCAATCTGCTGGCCAATGCCGGCGGCAACTTCATCGACGGCCTGGCACGCACACTGGGCATGGACACCTCGCTGGTCAGCATCCTGATGCTGGTGATCGGCCTGCTGTTGCTGTACTCGGCGGTGCGCGCGTTCATGCGCGCCTCGATCATCATGGGGATCATCTGGCTGATGCTGGGGTTGTGGGTGTTGAGCTGGGTGGTGCGGTGACAGCATCGCGGGTCAAGCCCGCTCCCACAGGGATTACTGCGACCCTTGTGGGAGCGGGCTTGACCCGCGATGGGGCCTGATTAGCGTCCCAGAATCACCATGTCACCCGGGCTCTCGCCCACCGCCTGCCAGTTGGGCCGGTACATCGACTCCACCTGCACCGGCGGCACGCGGTAGGTGCCCGGCGTGACCGCACGGGCCAGGTACAGCAGGTGCGTCACGCCGTACGGGTCGACGTTCATCGCCGCCACGTAGCGGTCATCGCGAAACTCCTGGTGCACCACGTTGGCGTTCTGCATTGCTTCACGCCATTCCTTCACTGCACTGCTGGCGTTGTCCAGGCTGGCCGCACTTTGCGCCAGGTTCTGGTTTTCCAGCTCCAGGCCCGCCGGCAGCAGGTCGACGATCAGCGCGTCCGGCACCCGCTCGTTGGCGCGGATACCAATGTGCACCAGCACCAGGTCGCCACTCTTGAGCGACTTGATGTTCAGTGCCCGGCCATTCATGCCCAGGTACTCGCGGTAGATGCTCATGTTGGTGCCCACCGCACGGGGTGCGAAGCGCGGGTAACCCGACACGGTCAACTGCTGGTACACGGTCTTGTCGCTGGTGTTGGTCACGGTCAGCGGCGAGGCCAGCAACGGCCCCTCCAGCTTGAGCCCGGCCTGGGTCGGGCCCAGGTCGCGCAGCTCGCCCGCGCTGTCCAGGCGTGCACTCCAGCGGCCTTCAGGCTGCTTGAGCATGCCACGCCCGGCCATGAACAGCGCATTGCGTTCCTGGGTGGACAGGTACGAGCTGCTGGCCATCTTGTCCGACAGCTCGAACAGGCGCTGGTCGAGCTGGTCGGTGGCCAGCTTGTTCTCTTC
This sequence comes from Steinernema feltiae, assembly GCA_007213375.1. NCBI lineage: Eukaryota > Metazoa > Nematoda > Chromadorea > Rhabditida > Steinernematidae > Steinernema > Steinernema feltiae. The sequence goes on along the minus strand of MQUG01003082.1, from coordinate 102,461 downwards.
GAGCAGGGCCAGGATCAGCGCCTCGTCACGTACCGGGCTGCCATAGTCGCTCAGCCACACGTCCTGACGCTTGACCGCCAGGCCCGCCTGCAGGGCCTGCGCCGAGCGCGGCTTGTCGCCCATCTTGTCCAGTGCGATCGACAGCTGTACCAGCGGCAGGCCCGAGCGTGCATCGGCGCGGCGCTCGAACAGGCTGCGCAGGGCACCCAGCGGGGCCTGCTGGGTACGCGCCAGCACCAGCGCCGCATACGCCTGTACTGCGAAGCGGCTGTGCTCGGCGTTGCTGGTGTAGTACGGCTCGATCAGGTTGCGTTCCTGCAGGTAGCGCAGCAGGCGTTCGTTGGCCTTTTTCAGCGCCTCGGGCGGCACCGCGTAGCCTTGCTCGCGAGCACGCTGCAGGAAGTCGGTGACGTAGGCGGTCAGCCAGTACTCCTCGCTGTCGTCCGCGCTCCACAGGCCGAAGCTGCCGTTGTAGCGCTGCATGCCGAGCAGGTGCTCGATGCCCATCTCGATCTTGCGCTGGCGCACCTTGGGCTCTTCACCCTTGATGCCCAGGCGCTTGAGCGTCTCGGCATCGGCGTACAGCGACGGGTACAGCCCGCTGGTGGTCTGCTCCAGGCAGCCATAGGGGTAGGCCTCGAGGGCACGGATCTGCTCGGCGATGTTCAGCGGCGGGCGGCTCGACAGCGACAGCATCGCCTCCAGGCCCTGGGGTTCGAACGCGGCCAGGTCCTCGGCGGGCAAGGTCCATGGCTGGTCCTTGAGCGCGGCGCGGTAGTGCCTGAGCTGCGCCGGGTAGGCCGGGCGAATGCCCAGGGTCCACTCGCGGGTGAAGGCGGTGTTCGGTTCGCCCGGCAGCACCAGGCCGCTGACCTGCACCTTGACCTTGCCCTGGCCCAGGCCACCCACGGCCTGCACGCCCAGCAGCGAGGTCACGCGCTGGCCGTCACGCAGGCTCAGTGGCTGCTCGGACGGGGTCAGCAGGTTCAACTGGCCCTCGGTGGTCACCTTGACCGTGAACTTCTGCGCCTTGCCCGACAGGTTGGACAGGTCCAGCGCCAGCTCGGTACGGTCGCCGCCGGCCAGAAAACGCGGGGCCGACAGTTCGGCGATCAGCGGCGCGGCGACCACGGTCTTGGCCTCGGCCATGCCGAAGCGCTCGTCGGTCCAGGCCTGGGCCATCACCCGAAGCTCGCCGTTGAAGTCGGGGATGTCCACCGTCGCCTGACCTTCGCCCTTGGCGTCCAGGGTCACCGGGGCGCTCTGCAGGGCCACGATGGTCACGCTGGTGCTGGGACGCTTGCCGCCCTTGGCCATGGCCGCGTCACCGCCGAATGCCAGGCTGGCCAGGCGGCCCTGCCCGGCTTCGATCAGCTGGCCGTAGATATCCAGCTGGTCGGCGCCGTAGGCCTTGCGGCCGAACATGCCGGTGAACGGGTCGGGGTGGCGTAGCTGGTGATGTTGAGAATGCCCACGTCCACCGCGGCCAGCAGCACCTGCACCTGCTTGGGGATGCTGCCATCGGCATTGCGCGCCTGCACCTTGACGGTGAGCGGCTGCTTGGGACGCATCTTTTCCGGGGCCTTGAGGGTCAGCGCCAGCTTGCGCTCGGCGCGATCCAGCGGCAGGTGCAGCACGCCCACGGCACGTTTTGGCGTGGCATTGGCCTTGCGCTCGCCGGGCGGATCACCAGGGCGCTGACGTACAGGTCGTGGCGAGCCCATTTGGGATCGAGCTTGACCGCGTAGGTCTTGCCTTCGGCAGGCACGTCGATTTCTTCCCACCACAGCGGGCCGTCATTGCCCTCGACGATCAGGTAACCCTTGCCGGCAGCCGGCGGGGTCACGGTGATCTGCGCGGTGGCGCCATCGGCGTAGGCCGGCTTGTCCAGCGCCAGCTTGACCTGGTCGGGGCGCACGGCGCCGCCGTCGGTGTTGTCCTGGGCACGCCAGCCAGCCCAGAAGCGCACGCTGCTGGTCACGCCGGTGCTCGGGTCTTCGACCTCGACACGGTACGGGCCCCATTCCACCGGGAAGCTCAGCTTGGCAGTGCTGCCGGCCTTGATGCTGACCGGCTGCTCGGACTGCAGCAGGAATTTCTCGTTGTAGTTGTAATCCCAACCATCGCTGGAGGAATAGTTCCAGTAGTAGTCGCGGCGCTCCTGAATCAGGCGCACCTTGAGGTTGTCGGCGGCCAGCTTGTGGCCGTCACGGTCGGCCATCAGCAGTTCGAACTCGACCGGGGTGTTGCCGTCGACCTCTTCGCCGTCGAACAGCCCACGCAGGCCGGGCATGCGCTCGGCCGGCCAGATCGGCTGCTCCAGGCGCCGGGTGATCGGCCGGCCACCGGACTCCTGCAGGCTGGCCTGCACGCTCAGTTGCAGCGGCGAATGCGCCTCGGACCAGCGGCTTTCGATCTGCAGCGTGGCATCGCCCGACGCGTCCAGGGTGGTTTCGTCCAGTTCCAGGTCGTGGCTCAGGTCTTCCTCGGTGATCGAGCCGAACTGGTAGCCCGGCAAGGCCGGCACCGCTTCGCGCAGCGGGCGCACGTAGGCCTGGCCGCTGAGGCGGTTGCCCGAGGCCGGGGCGCCGTAGAGGTAGCGGCCATTGACATGGATTTCAGCGGTTTCACCCGGGCTCAGCGGGGTCGCGCTGCCCTTGAGTTCCAGGGCCAGGCGCTCGGGCATGAAGTCTTCGACAAGGAACTCGAACACCTGCTTCTTGCCGCCGCCCAGGTCGAACACCAGCTGCCAGCGCCCGGTCGGGGCTTCGCTGGCCAGTTGCAACTGGTACTGGTAGAAGCCATTGGCATCGGCCTCCCACACGAACTTGCGGCTGACCTGTTCATCCGGACGACGCACCTCGACACTGACCGGCTGGGCTTTCACCGGCTTGCCATCCTGGTCGCGCAGCAGGCCGTTGAGCAGCACGGTTTCACCCGGGCGATAGAGGTCGCGCGGGCCGAACACGAAAAACTGCAGCGGGTTGGCCTGCGGCCCGGTCAGCGCGAATTCGGAGAGGTCGAGCGCGGCGCTGTTCAGGCGCAGCAAGGTGGTGTGCACGCCCTGCTTGGCCAGCAGTACGTCGGCCTTGGGCGGCATCGGCAATTGCGCATGGCCATCGCCGTCGGTCTTGGCCTGGGCCAGCAGCTTGCCTTCGCGGTCGAGCAGTTCGAGGTTGACCCCGTCCAGGGCCTTGCCGCCGTCCAGCGCCTGGGTGAACACGTCCAGGCGGTTGGTGTAGCGATGCGCCGACAGCCCGATGTCACTCAGGGTGAACAGGGTGGCCGGCTGCGAATAGTTGTAGCGGCCCGAGGCGCGCATCACCGCCAGGTACACCCCCGGTTCCTGCAACGGCTTGATCCCGGCAATCGGCAGCAGCAGGGTTTCGCGGGTGTTGCGCACCGGGTTCAGGTCGAAGCGGCCGGCATACACCAGGTCGGCCTTGCTCAACAGCTCTTCGGAGTTGTAGTACTCGAGCGAGGTGTTGCGGCCCCAGCTGGCCAGGAAGCTGGACATCGACTCGGGCTTGATGCGGAAGAACTCGACGTCCACCTTGTCGATGTTCAGCGCGATCACCGGCAGGCCTTCGGCCAGGCGCGTGGGCAGCAGCGAGCCGCGGCTGGCGAAGCCCACGGTAGGCTGCATGTCGCGGGTTTCGAGGCGGCTGACGTATTCGCTGGGGAGCTTCTTGCCGTTTACCCCCAGCAGGCCGGCATCCACGGTCAGCACCAGCTTGCGCTGCGGCTCCAGGTGACGCAGGCGCAGCTCCATCTGGTTTTCGCTGAGCTCCCACGCGCCGTCGAGCTTGCCCCGGGTGGTGTCCACCAGGTGCACGCGCTCAGCAAGGTTCTGGTCCTTGTCCAGCGGCACCGAGAAGGTCACCGACAAGGCGCTGGCACCGTCGACCTGCACTTCGGAAACGTCTACCACCGTCAGCTCGCGACCGGCGTAGCGCTCGCCCAGGCTCGCCTGGGTGGGCGCCGGGGTCGCCGCCGGGGCCGGTGCAGCTGCGGGCGCGGCCGGTTCGGCGGGGCCGGCGCCGGGGCTACCGGGGCGGCCTGTTCCGTTGGCGCGGGGGCCGGGGCCGGTTTATCAGTAGACGAGTCGCAAGCACTGAGCAGCGCCATGGCGCACGCCAGCCACAATCCTTTGTTGAGCATGGAGGGTAACTCTTCCGGTAGCAGGGTCTGAGACGAGCACTATATAGCAAGCTCGCGGGCATCGCTGATCGAGGCGCCCGGCGTGAGACAGCGTTCACCAGTTTTAGTGCCGGGGGCGGCTACAATGCCGGTTCTCAAGGAGCCTGCATGTCCCGACTACTCAGCGACTGGCGCGACCGCCCGACCCACCACAGGGTCTGGGCGCTGGCCGCGCCGATGATTCTTTCCAACATTTCCGTGCCCATGGTGGCGCTGGTGGACAGCGCCGTGATCGGCCACCTGCCCCACGCGCACCAGCTCGGCGCCGTGGCGGTGGGCGCCAGCCTGTATACCTTCCTGGCGTTTCTGATGGGCTTCCTGCGCATGGGCTCCACCGGCTTTGCCGCCCAGGCGGCCGGACGCGCCGACGGCGCCGCGCTGCGCCAGGTGCTGGTGCAGGGGCTGCTGCTGGCGTTGCTGTTCGCCGTGCTGCTAGGGGCACTGGCGATTCCCTTCAGCCACCTGGCACTGGGCCTGATGCAACCGAGTGCCGCGCTGCAGGAAAACACCCTGGCGTTCTTCCACACGCGCTTGCTCGGCCTGCCGGCAGCGCTGGCCAGCTTTGCCCTGGTGGGGTGGTTTCTGGGTACGCAGAACGCCCGTGCCCCGCTGGCGATCCTGCTGACCACCAACCTGCTCAACATCGTGCTCAACCTGTGGTTCGTGCTGGGGCTGGACTGGGGTGTGCTGGGCTCGGCGCGGGCGTCGGTGATCGCCGAATGGTCGGCCGCGCTGCTCGGCCTGGCGCTCACGCGCCCGGCCCTGCGCGCCTACCCCGGGCAGGTGGCCTGGGCGCTGCTCAGGCGCTGGCAGAGCTGGCGCCCGCTGCTGAGCGTGAACCGCGACATCTTCATTCGCAGCCTGGCGTTGCAGGGGGTGTTCTTCCTGATCACCGTGCAGGGCGCGCGCCTGGGCGAGGCGACGGTGGCGGCCAATGCGCTGCTGCTCAACGGCCTGCTGCTGACCGCGTATGCACTGGACGGCCTGGCGCATGCGGTGGAGGCACTGTGCGGGCATGCGATCGGCGCTGGGGACCGCGGCGCATTGCGCCGTTCGATGACGGTGGCGTGTGGCTGGTCGTTGATCGTCAGCCTGGGGTTTGCCGGGGTGTTCCTGCTGGGCGGGCGCTGGTTCATCCAGTTGCAGACGGATATCCCCAGCGTGCGCGAGACGGCGTTCGAGTACCTGCCATACCTGGCGCTGCTGCCACTGGTGGCGGTGTGGAGCTACCTGCTCGACGGGTTGTTCATCGGCGCGACAAGGGCACGGGAGATGCGCAACGGCATGCTGCTGAGCGTGGCGATAGCACTGCCGTTCGCCTATGCGGCCAGCGGGCTGGGCAACCACGGGCTGTGGCTGGGCTTTCTGCTGTTCATGGGGCTGCGGGCGGTGACGCTGGGGGTGATGGGGTGGCGGTTGCAGCGGCGTGACGGGTGGTTTGTGGTGTAAGTGCCGGCCCTATCGCGGTCAAGCCCGCTCCCACAGGTACTGCATCAGCTTCAAGGATGATGAAAACCTGTGGGAGCGGGCTTGACCCGCGATTACGGTCAGGAGGACAGGTAGGACGAGCGGGTCAGCCCGAGGCGCAAGGCATCCAGGAACTGGGTACGCTCACGCGCCGTGATCTTCGCGCTGGCGCATTTGTCGCGGTAGTGGGTCATCAGCTCTTCGGGCGACAGGTGCACGTAGCGCAGCATGTCCTCGATGGTGTCGTGAGTCTCGATGCCGGCGTGGTACACGCTGCCGTTGGGGTTCTGGTAGATGTTCACCGAGTCGGTGTCACCGAACAGGTTGTGCATGTCCCCGAGGATTTCCTGGTACGCGCCCACCAGGAAGATCCCCAGCAGGTAGTCCTCGCCCTCATTGATGGCGTGTACCGGCAGGCTGGTCTCGATGCTCTGCTCGTCGACGTACTGGTTGATCTTGCCGTCCGAGTCGCAAGTCAGGTCCTGCAGCACCGCACGGCGCAGCGGCTCTTCGCCCAGGCGATGCAGCGGCAGGATCGGCAGCACCTGGCCGATGGCCCAGGTGTCGGGCAGGCTCTGGAACACCGAGAAGTTGCAGATGTACTTGTCGGCCAGCTTGTCGTTGAGTTCGTCCAGCACCTGGCGGTGCGAGCGCTGGCGTGCCTTGAGCGAGTTGTGCAACCGGCGGCACACGGCAAAGTAGCACTGCTCGGCCAGGGCCTTCTGCGCGAGGGTGATCTTGCCGTCGGCGTATTGCGCGGCCACGTCGCTCATGTAGTGGGTGGCACGCCAGTAGGTCTCGGTGACCATCTCGATATCGGTCGGGCCCAGCAGGTCGGCCAGCCACTGCACGGTTTCGGGCAGGCTCTGCTTGTCCTCGATCTCGGGTACTTCGTCGTTGTGCTTCTCGACGTCGGTTACCTGCACCACCAGCATCGCGTGGTGCGCGGTCAGCGCGCGGCCGCTCTCGGAGAAGATGTGCGGGTGCGGCAGCCCTGCGCGTCGCAGAACTCCTTGAGCATGCCCACCACCACGCCGGCGTAGTCGTCCATGTCGTAGTTGATCGAGCTGGCATTGCGCGAGTGGGTGCCGTCGTAGTCCACGCCCAGGCCGCCGCCCACGTCGATGTGGTCCACTGGCAGGCCCAGCGCACGCAGCTCGCCGTAGTAGCGGATGGCTTCCTTGAAGCCGTGCTGGTAGTCCGCCAGGTTGGCGATCTGCGAGCCCATGTGAAAGTGCAGCAGGCGAATGCCCTGGTCCAGGCCGGCATCGCGAAAGCGCTGCACTACCGAAATCAGCTGCGCAGCCGACAGGCCGAACTTGGACTTCTCGCCGCCGGTATCGGCCCACTTGCTCGAAGCCAGCGACGACAGGCGCACGCGCAGGCCGACCTGCGGCTTGACCTTGAGGTCGGCGGCTTCCTCGATCACCAGTGCCACTTCGGATTCTTTCTCGATCACGATGAACACGTTGTGACCCAGTTTCTGCCCCATCAGCGCCAGGCGGATGAACTCGCGGTCCTTGTAGCCGTTGCAGACGATGGTGCCGCCCTTGGGCGCCAGCGCCAGCACCGCCAGCAGCTCGGGCTTGGAACCGGCCTCAAGGCCGATGGACACGTTCTGCGTGGCGATGATGTTCTCCACCACCGCTTCCTGCTGGTTGACCTTGATCGGGTACAGCGCGGTGTACTGGCTCTGGTATTCCAGGCGCGCGATGTTGGCGTCGAATGCGCCGGTCAGCTGGCGCACGCGGTGTTGCAGGATGTCGGGGAAACGTACCAGCAGCGGCAGCGACAGGCCGCTCTGGCGCAGCTCGTCGACCTGCTCGTACAGGTCGATCGGCGCACTGTCCGGCCCGTTGGGGCGTACTTCGACGCGCCCGGCCTCGTTGATCGCGAAGTAACCCGCGCCCCAATGGCGAATGCCGTAAACACTGCGGCTGTCGGCCACGGTCCATTGGCTGCCATCGTCTTTGCGTGTGCGTCGTACGGACATCGAAGTCCCCTATAAAGAAAGTCGTGAACACCGGCCAGGGCGTGCTGGCCAGTGTAGAAAATGAAGATGACGATTCTCCCTGTTCAGGCATAGACCCCTGCCCAGGGAACGAGTTTAGAAGTGCTGCAGGAAAAACCTCGCAGCGGCCATCAGCCGCCGGACTTTTTCGCCTTGAAGCCTTGCTTGATCAGCTCGGCCAGCAACAACTCGACGTGGTCGCCCTGGATCTCGATGACGCCGTCTTTCAACGCGCCGCCCGTACCACAACGCCGCTTGAGCGTGGTGGCCAGTTCCTTGAGTTGATCCAGGGGGAGCGGTATGCCACTGATGGTGGTCACCGTCTTGCCGCCACGGCCTTTGCTTTCACGACGCACACGGGCAATGCCGTCGCCTTCGGGGATGAGTGTCTGCTTGCAGATGCAGGCATCGACGGGTTTGCTGCAGTCCGGGCAATGCCGGCCTGCATCGGTGGAGAACACCAGGCCACCGAGGGCGGCGAATGATGCGGCTTTCTTGGCCACTTTTGATCCTCTGCGTTGAGGACAAAAACTGGTCGATGCCCCGGGGCGAGGTACCGACCGCGAAGCCCCACTCTGGCAGGGGCAGCGCACCTGCCGCGGCAAGCCGTGGCAGGGTGAAAAGGCCGCGCAGTGTAACCACAATTGCGCCGAATGCTAAGTGCAAAACTGCGCCATTTTGCTTGGCTTTCGCGACGTCAGCCGCGCCGCGCCACGAAACGGTTCAGCGCCGCCAGCGAGTCGGGGCAGTAGGGGGTGCTCAGGCTGTCGTCCAGGGCTGCCTGCAAGGGCATGAAGCGGGCCTGGCTGACCTCCTCGGGCTGCAGGCGCAAAGGCCCGTCCCAGACCGCCGAGAACACCGCGCACCAGAGCCGGTTGCCAGGCTGGTCGAAGAAGAAGCGCTCGTGGAAGCTCAGCGACACGCCGCTCACCCCCAGCTCCTCGGCCAGCTCGCGCGCGGCGCAGCGCTCGTAGCTTTCGTGCTCGTCGACCATGCCGCCGGCGGCCACATCCCAGTAGCCGGGGTAGATCGCCTTGCTCAGGGTACGCTGGTGCACGCACAGCTCGCCGGCACTGTTGAACAGCAGGATGTAGGTGCCCCGCCCGATCAGCCCCTGCTCGCGCAGCTCGGCCCGCGGCTTGGCGCCGAGCAGGTTGTCCTGCTCGTCGACCCAGGCGATGCGCTCGGCATCCGAGGCGGCGCGGTGCGCCGCCTCGCTCTGGCTGAACAGCATCAGCCCTGGACAGCAGCTGGCGCAGGTCGATCACTGCGGCGTTGGCGCGGGAAATGTAGTTGGCCATCACCAGCGAGTGGTTGGCCCACATGCCGAAGCCGCTGCCGTTGAGTACCATCGGGCTCCACAGCGGCTCCTGCGAGGCTTCCAGCTCACGGATGATCTGGCGCACGCTGACGGTGGCGTTCTTCTTGGCCAGCACGTCGGCGAAGTCGACCTCGATGGCGCGCAGCAGGTGCGACAGCGCCCAGGCCTGGCCACGGGCTTCATAGAACACGTTGTCGATCTGCAGCCACGGCGTCTCGACCACTTCCTCGTCCAGCTGCGGCACCTGGCCCGGCACCACCGATTCGGTCTTGAGGGTGGTGTTGAGCTTGACCCGGCCCACGCTGGCCGACAGGCGCTGGGACAGCGAGCCCAGGCGCGTGGCCACGTCGCCCAGCCAGTTGTTGAGGTTGTCGGCACGGGTGTAGAACAGCGCGCCCTGCTGGTCTGGCGAAGCCAGGCGCTTCTGGTAGCGGTTCAGCGAATTGATGCCTTCCTGGTACTCCGACTCGCTCGACGGCAGGATCCAGCTCTTGTTGTCGAAGTTGAAGCGCGGCTCGGCCTTGGCAAGATCGGCGTCTTCGGCCGACTGCGACTGCGAACGGGCGAAGTCCTTGCGCAGGGCACGGCTGAGGTCACGTACCTGCACCAGCACGCCATATTCCCAGCTGGGCATGTTGTCCATCCACAGGCCCGGCGGGAAGCGGTCGTTGGAGATGTAGCCGCCTGGCTTGTCGAGCAGGGTGGCAACCACGGTCTTGAGGGTTTCGACGGTGGTGTAGCCGACGACCATCTGCTGGCCGTTGCGCTCGGCGGCGGCCTGGGCGTTCTGCTGCACCGGGAACAGGTCGGGCTCCTGGCTCCAGTACCAGCCCAGGGCGATGGTCACCAGCAGGTACAGACCGATCAGGGTGCCCAGCGCCCGGCTGAACAACAGCCCGCCGACGTAGCTGCGGGTGCCCGAGCCACGGGCGTCCACCCGCTCGCGTGCCTCGGCTTTGCCTGTACGGTTTTTCCAGTCCAGCATGGCGTTGTCCTTTCTGTCAGGTCGTGTCCAGGGTTCGACCGCGCGGCCCCCGCTTCGTGCCCACGCCGGCCAGCATTGTGTGCCAGCGTGCGCGGCCGGGGCGCCAGCCAAGCCTGCACTATAAATCAAGCGCGCCGCTTCGCATAAGTGACTAACGGGTCAGGAAAGGAATTTAGCGCCACCCCAGTTAATTGATGCAGCACACTCGATTGCCGGAAAAGTGGTGCTAGCATAGAGCCATCACTCGAATTGCCTCACCCCTTACAAGTAGTCAGGACATGACCGAGCCAGAAGACCCGAATCGTGCGCGCCTCAAGCAACACTTTGCCCAGCGGGTCATTCACCAGGCCCGGCAAATTCTCGAGATCTGGCAGCGCCTGCAGCGCAGCGAGTGGACCAGTTGCGACCTGAGCGAGCTGGGCGAGGCCAACCTGCGCCTGCAGCGCTACGCCGAACGCTTCGAGCAGCCCGAGCACAGCCTGCTGGCCGATGCCATCGGCCAGACCCTGGCGGCGGTGGAGGCCAACAGCGCGCGCCTGAGCAGCAGCCTGATCAACGAACTCAACCGCCTGATGCAGCGCCTGTCGCGTACCGGCCTGCGCCAGGGCGACCAGCTCGAGCGCACCCCGCTGCCGCCGCTGCGCAAGCCCATCTACGTGATGCTGCAGGACCACGAGCGCGCCGAGCGCCTGGCCAAGCAGCTGGAGTTCTTCGGCCTGGGGGTCGAACCGCTGTACAGCCCCGAGGCGTTCCAGGCCTCGATGGCCGAGCGCCTGCCGGCGGCGATCGTCATGGATGTCGACTTCGGCGGCCAGGGCCAGGGCCTGCAGCTGGCCGCCCAGGCCCAGCAGGGCCTGGAGCAGCGCGTGCCGCTGCTGTTCTTCAGCCTGCACGAAACCGACACCCCCACCCGGCTTGCCGCGGTACGCGCCGGCGGCCAGGAATTTCTCACCGGTACCCTGGAGGCCTCCAGCCTGCTGGAAAAGGTCGAGCTGCTCACCAGCGTGACCCAGTACGAACCGTTCAAGGTGCTGGTGATCGACGACTCGCGGGCCCAGGCACTGCACACCGAGCGCCTGCTCAACAATGCCGGCATCGTCACCCGCACCCTCACCGATCCGATCCAGACCATGGCCGAGCTGGCCGACTTTCAGCCCGATCTGATCATCCTCGACATGTACATGCCCGCCTGCACCGGCACCGAGCTGGCCAAGGTGATCCGTCCACAACGACCGCTATGTGAGCGTGCCGATCATCTACCTGTCGGCCGAGGACGACCTGGACAAGCAGCTCGATGCCATGAGCGAGGGTGGCGACGACTTCCTCACCAAGCCGATCCGTTCGCGCCACCTGATCACCACCGTGCGCAACCGTGCGGCCAGGGCGCGCAACCTCAAGGCGCGCATGGTGCGCGACAGCCTCACCGGGCTGTACAACCACACGCACATCCTGCAACTGCTCGAAGACTGCAGCTTCCGGGCGCGGCGCGAAGACCGCCCGCTGAGCTTTGCCATGCTCGACATCGACCACTTCAAGAAGGTCAACGACAGCCACGGCCACCCCATGGGCGACCGGGTGATCAAGAGCCTGGCGCTGTTTCTCAAGCAGCGCCTGCGCAAGACCGACTTCATCGGCCGTTATGGCGGCGAAGAGTTCGCCATCGTGATGCCCAACACCGACCTGCACGCGGCGCACAACGTGCTGGACGAGATTCGCCGGCGCTTTGCCGAGATCCACTACCCGGCGCAGCCGCGTGACCTGTCGTGCACCTTCAGTGCCGGGGTGGTGCAACTGAGCGACGGGCTGGATGCGCTGAGCATGGCCACCGCAGCGGACGAGGCGCTGTACCTGGCCAAGGGTGCGGGGCGCAACTGCGTACAGCGGGTCGAGGCCTGAGCCTTTTCGCCAGCAACCCGCCCCGTGTAGGAGCCGGCGTTGCCGGCGAAAGGGCCACCATATAGCCACTTTATTTCGCAACACCCCTGCCATCGTCATAACCACGTCATAAAAACGCAATAACTTCAGGCACTTGCCATCCCGCCGTTGGTAGAGCCCGCTCATGCGCCTGAAGTTGCTGACCAATCTGAACACCCTGCTGCTGGTAACCGTGTGCCTGGCCCTGGGGGCGACCCTGTGGTGGTCGCAACGTGCCCTGGAACAGCCCTACCTGTTGATGGAGCGTTACCTGGCGCTGTCCCAGCAGTTCCAGAACGAGGTGGCCCGCAACACCCAGGACTACCTGAACAGTGGCGATGCCCTGCGCCACGCCACCGCCCTGCAAAGCACCCAGGACCTGCAACAGGAACTGGCCCAGCTGCCCGATGAGCTGGCCGCGCAACTGCGCCCCAGCCTCGACACCCTGCAGGCATTCACCGCCAATGAGCTGCTGGCCGCCGGCAAGCTCGCCGGCGACCCCCAGGCCCTGTTGCTGCAGGCCGAACGCGAACTGGGCGCCAACCTCGAACAGCTCGCCCGCTACGCCCACGACAGCGGCCATCCCGAGGCGGCGCATTACCAGTCGGCACTGCTGGAAGCCAGCCTGCACCTGGGCCGCCTGTCGCTGGCGCGTGACAAGCTGGTGAGCAGCGGGCGCAGCGAGCTGGCCGACGAGGTGGAGCGCGAACTGCAACTGATCATCACCCAGGCCAAAGCCCTCGACGCCATGCCATTGCTGGGCGTGACCGCGGCGGTGGAATCCGGCGCCGACGACTTCGCCGCGATGATGGGCCTGCAGAGCGAGGCCACCACCAGCGCCGAAGACGTCGGCGTGACCCTCAAGCGCGAGCTGGGCAGTTTGCTGGCGCGCTACCCGGCAGAACTGCAGCGCACCCGCGCGCAGATCGAGCGCCGTACCGAACTGGCCACCATCATCCAGGCGCGCATGGCCGCCGTGCAGCAGGCCATCGCCGACCTGGAACCGGGGGTGCGCGCGCAGCATGGGCAGATCCAGGGCGAAGTGCGGGTGATCCAGGGCCTGATGATCGGGTTGATCCTGCTGATCGCCCTGCTCATCGACACCTTGCAGCGGCGCCTGGCGCGGGTGCTGGGCAACCTGGCGCCGGCGCTCTCGCAGTGGGCCGGCGGCGACTTCAGCCAGGCCATTGCGCTGGGGCGCAGCAACCGCGAAATGCACGACATCCAGGACTCGCTCAACCGCCTGCGTGCCTACCTGGTGGACCTGGTGGGCACCATCCGCAGCAACGCCGAGCAGGTGGCCGGTAGCAGCCACGCCCTGGCCGGCATGAGCAGCGCGCTGCACGACGGCGCCGAGCGCCAGGCCGGCGACACCGCGCAGATCCGCGATGCGCTGGGCGAACTGGAGGCCACCATCACCCAGGTGGCCGGCGATGCCAGCCAGGCCGCCGACGCCAGCCGCCACGCGGGGCTGGCGGTGGAACAGGGCCAGGCGGTGATCGGCCAGAGCCTGAGCGGGCTGCGCCTGCTGGTGGACGAGGTGCAGGGCAATGCACAGATGATCGAGGGCCTGGCCCAGGAGTCGGCGACCATTGGCGGCGTGCTCACGGTGATCCGCTCGATTGCCGAACAGACCAACCTGCTGGCCCTGAATGCGGCCATCGAGGCGGCAAGGGCCGGCGAGATGGGCCGCGGCTTTGCCGTGGTGGCCGAGGAGGTGCGTTCGCTGGCCCAGCGCACCACCGGAGCCACCGGCGAAATCCAGACCCTGATCGCGCGCCTGCAGCAGGCGGCACGCGAATCGGTGGAAGGCATGCGCGCGCAACTGGAGCACGCCGAGGCCACTGCCCAGCAGGCGCAGTCTGCCGATGGAGCGCTGGACGAGATTGTCGCGGCGATCCAGACCATTGCGCAGACCGCCGTACGCATCGCCGACGTGACCGCGCAGCAGAGCGGTGCGGTGAGCGAGATTCGCGACCATAGCGAACGGATCCACGAACTGGGCGCGGACAACCTGGAGCGCATTGGCGAGGGGCGCGAGCAGGGTGAGCATCTGCTGCGCCTAGGCGGGGAGCTGAACACCGCCGTGCAGGCGTTCCGGGTCTGATCCAGGGGACTCTCGCGGGTCAAGCCCGCTCCCACAGGTATGCATCCTGATTGAGCCAGATGCATTGTCTGTGGGAGCGGGCTTGACCCGCGATGGGTTCAACTCGATTGCTCCTGCTCAAACTCCGTTATCATTGCCCCCACGTTCCCCCCAGCGAGACCGCTCATGCGTCGCCTGCTTTGCCTCCTGCTTCTGGTCCTGGCCCTGCCCGCCATGGGCGCCGGGCTGCTCGACAACCGCCCCAGCGCCACCCTCGGCGCACCGGGCCTGAACAACAGCGCCGACTTCCTGCCCGTGCGCGAAGCCTTCAAGCTCAACCTGATCCAGGGCGACGCCCAGGCCATCAAGCTGCGCTTCGTCACCACCGAGGGTTACTACCTCTATCGCCACCGCTTCCAGTTCCGTACCGAACCTGCCGACATCGCCCTGGGCACCGCGCAGCTACCTGCCGGCGAGGCCAAGCACGACGAGTACTTCGGCGACGTCGAGGTGTACCACGGCATCCTCGACATCGACCTGCCACGCACTGCCGACCAGCGCCCCTTCACCCTGGTGGTGAGCTATCAGGGCTGCGCCGACAAGGGCCTGTGCTACCCGCCAGAAACCGAGCGCCTGAGCATCGACGGCGTCGGCGCCGCGTCCACCGCCGCCGCCCCGGCCAGCAGCAATGCCTGGAGCTGGAAGGAAATGCTGCTGTTCTTTCTTGCCGGCGTCGGCCTGACTTTCACCCCTGCGTGCTGCCGATGCTGCCGATCCTTTCCGGGGTGGTGCTGCGTGGCCAGGTCGGTGGCGGTCGCGGCCTGGCGCTGTCGCTGGCCTACGTGCTGCCGATGGCCGCCTGCTTCGCCCTGCTCGGCGCGCTGATGGGCCTGTTCGGTGCCCAGCTCAACTTTGCAGGCACGCCTGCAATCGGCCTGGGTGCTGGTGCCCTTCGCGGCATTCTTCGTGGTATTCGCCCTGGCCATGTTCGGCCTGTTCGAACTGAAGCTGCCGCAGTTCATCAGCAGCCGCCTGGACCGCGTGGCCGGGCAGACCAAGGGCGGCTCGCTGCTGGGCGCCGCCGTACTCGGGGTGGTTTCCAGCCTGCTGGTCTCGCCCTGCGTGTCGGCGCCACTGGCCGGTGCGCTGCTATATATAAGCGCCAGCGGCGATGCCATCGGCGGGGCGCTGAAACTCTTCGCGCTGGGCCTGGGCATGGGCGCGCCGCTGCTGCTGGTGGCCACCGGCGGTGCGGCCTGGCTGCCCAAAAGCGGGCCGTGGCTGGTCACGGTGAAGAACGCCATCGGCGTGCTGCTGCTGGGCCTGGCCATCGGCCTGCTCAGCCGCGTGCTGCCCGGCCCGCTCACCCTGCTGCTGATCGGCCTGCTTGCAGCCGGCGTGGCGCTGTTCCTCGGCGCCCTGGAATTCGGCGTGAAGACCACCGGCCAGCGCCTGGCGCAGCTGCTCGGCCTGTTGCTGCTGGCCTACGCGCTGGCCTGCTGGTACGGCGCCTTCAGTGGCCAGGCCGACCCGCTGCGGCCACTCCCCGCCCCCGCCAGCACCCCCTCGGCCGCACCGGTCAGCGCCTGGCAGACGGTGAACACCCCCGCCGCCCTGGATGGCCTGCTGGCCGAAGCCAGGGCGGCCGGGCAACCGCTGCTGCTGGACTGGTACGCCGACTGGTGCATCAGTTGCAAGGTGATCGAGCATGACGTACTCGGCGATCCGGCCGTGCAGGCGCAACTGCAGGGCTACCGCCTGGTACGGTTCGACATCACCGAAAGCAACGCCGAGCAACGCGCGCTGCTGGACCGCTACCAGCTGTTCGGCCCGCCGGGCTTCCTGGTGTTTGCCGCGAACGGCAGCGAAAAAACCGACAGCAGGGTGATAGGCGAGGTAAAAGCCGGCGAATTTGCCGAGCACCTGGCGCGCATTCGCAGCGAAGTGGGTCTATAACTGCTGGGGCCGCTTGAAAAGCGCCACGGATGACCGAAATTGGCAAGATAGTCATAAATTTCGCGCGAATCTCGGTCATCGTGCTGGCTATTGCAGGTAACTGGACAGTGCTCGGCAGTTTGCGGCATAGTCGCCGCGCTACGTTTTTGCCCGACAATAAAAGGAACCGCAGATGGCAACGCTACTGGTGCTGCATGGCCCCAACCTGAACCTGCTAGGCACCCGCGAACCGGGCGTCTACGGGGCCGTGACCCTGGCCCAGATCAACCAGGACCTGGAGCAGCGTGCACGCGCCGCCGGCCACCATCTGCAATACCTGCAAAGCAATGCCGAGTACGAACTGATCGATCGCATCCACGCCGCACGCAACGAAGGGGTGGACTTCATCCTGATCAATCCGGCGGCTTTCACGCACACAAGCGTCGCATTACGTGACGCATTGCTGGCGGTGAGCATCCCATTCATCGAAGTGCATCTGTCCAACGTGCACAAGCGCGAGCCGTTTCGCCACCACTCCTACTTTTCAGACGTCGCCGTAGGGGTGATCTGCGGCCTGGGCGCCACCGGCTATCGCCTGGCCCTGGAGTCCGCCCTGGAACACCTGGCAGCGCACGCCAAACCCTGAATAACCGAAGCCTGGCCGCAGGCCGGGCCGTGTACGAACGTTAACATTCACGTTTATACGACCCTGACCGACCCTTGGGAGTTGATGATTAATGGATATCCGTAAAGTCAAGAAACTGATCGAACTGCTGGAAGAGTCTGGCATCGACGAGCTGGAGATCAAGGAAGGCGAAGAGTCCGTCCGTATCAGCCGCCACAGCAAGACCCCGGCCCAGCAGTACTACGCGCCAGCCCCGATGGCTGCCGCACCGGCCGCCGCCCCTGTGGCCGCCGCTGCCCCGGCTGCCGCCGAAGCGCCAGCCGCGCCGAAGCTCAACGGCACCGTGGCCCGCTCGCCAATGGTCGGTACCTTCTACCGCAAAGCCTCGCCTACCTCGCCTGCCTTCGTCGAAGTCGGCCAGACCGTGAAGAAAGGCGACACCCTGTGCATCGTCGAAGCCATGAAAATGATGAACCACATCGAAGCTGAAACCAGCGGTGTGATCGAATCCATTCTGGTAGAAGACGGCCAGCCGGTTGAGTACGACCAGCCGCTGTTCACCATCGTTTGAACCGCGGAGAACCAACGATGCCAGCCAAGTTGGAAAAAGTCCTGATCGCCAACCGCGGGGAAATTGCCCTGCGGATCCTGCGCGCCTGCAAAGAGATGGGCATCAAGACCGTCGCCGTGCACTCCACCGCCGACCGCGAGCTGATGCACCTGGGCCTGGCCGACGAATCGGTATGCATTGGCCCGGCTTCGGCCACCCACTCCTACCTGCACATCCCGGCGATCATCGCAGCCGCTGAAGTGACCGGCGCCACCGCCATTCACCCAGGCTACGGTTTCCTTGCGGAAAACGCCGATTTCGCCGAGCAGGTCGAGAACTCCGGCTTCGCCTTCATCGGCCCCAAGGCCGACACCATCCGCCTGATGGGCGACAAGGTGTCGGCCAAGGACGCGATGATCAAGGCCGGCGTACCGACCGTTCCGGGTTCCGACGGCCCGCTGCCGGAAGACGAGGAAGAAGCCCTGCGCATCGGCCGTGAAGTCGGCTACCCGGTGATCATCAAGGCCGCCGGTGGCGGTGGTGGTCGCGGCATGCGCGTGGTGCACAAGGAAGAGGACCTGATCGCCTCGGCCAAGCTGACCCGCAGCGAAGCCGGCGCCGCCTTCGGCAACCCGATGGTGTACCTGGAGAAGTTCCTGACCAACCCGCGTCACGTGGAAGTCCAGGTACTTTCCGACGGCCAGGGCAACGCCGTGCACCTGGGTGACCGCGACTGCTCGCTGCAGCGCCGCCACCAGAAGGTGCTGGAAGAAGCGCCAGCCCCGGGTATCGACGAAAAGGCCCGCCAGGAAGTCTTCGCCCGCTGCGTCAAGGCGTGCATCGACATCGGCTACCGTGGTGCCGGCACCTTCGAGTTCCTCTACGAGAACGGCGCGTTCTACTTCATCGAAATGAACACCCGTGTTCAGGTGGAGCACCCGGTTTCGGAGATGGTCACCGGTATCGACATCGTCAAGGAGATGCTCAGCATCGCCGCTGGCAACAAGCTGTCGTTCACCCAGGATGACGTGGTGATTCGCGGTCACTCGCTGGAGTGCCGGATCAACGCCGAAGACCCGAAGAAGTTCATTCCGAGCCCGGGTACCGTCAAGCATTTCCACGCACCGGGCGGCAACGGCGTTCGCGTCGACTCGCACCTGTACAGTGGCTATGCGGTACCGCCGAACTACGACTCGCTGATCGGCAAGCTGATCACCTACGGCAAGGACCGTGACGAAGCCATGGCGCGCATGCGCAATGCGCTGGACGAGATCGTCGTCGACGGCATCAAGACCAACATCCCGCTGCACCGCGAACTGGTGCGCGATGAAGGTTTCTGCAAAGGTGGCGTGAACATTCACTACCTGGAACACAAGCTCGCCAACGACGAGTGATGCAGGTGTGATGTGAAAAAGACCCCGGCCTGGTGCCGGGGTCTTTTTTTGGCTGCGGTACGCCCATCGCGGGTCAAGCCCGCTCCCACAGGAACGCCATTGATCTCAGGATCACCGCTGTACCGGTGGGAGCGGGCTTGACCCGCGATGAATGCGCCGCCTAATGCTGCCCCATGCGCGGCATCTCGATGCCATGCGCATGCACCCGCCGGTACAAGGTGGCCCGCGAAATACCCAGCGCCTTGGCCGCCTCCCCCGGTTTCCAGCGATGGCGTACCAGCGCCTCCAGCAGCACCTGGCGCTGCGGGCTCATGCTGGCCTGCACCTCGCCCTGCACCTGCGCCCCGCGCACATCCGCCGGCAGGTCCTGCAACTGCAGCGTGCCACCGGCGCACACCGCGCAGGCGTAACGCAGCACCTGGCGCAACTGGCGCAGGTTACCCGGCCAGCGATACCCCAGCAGGCACTCCAGCGCTGCCTCGCTCAAGCCCACGTCCACCCCGCAACCGGCGCCTCCTCGGCCAGCAAGCGGTTGATCAAGGCCAGCCGGTCACTGCGCTCGCGCAGCGGCGGCAGCTCGAAGCGCGCATTGGCCAGGCGAAAGTACAGGTCTTCGCGAAAGCGCCCGTCGGCCACCCGCGCCGCCAGGTCGCGGTGCGTGGCGCAGATCACCTGGATATCCACACGCTCGCGCCTGGCCGCACCCAGCGGCGCCACCTCGCCTTCGGCCAGCACCCGCAGCAGGCGGGTCTGCAAGGCCAGCGGCATGTCGCCGATCTCGTCGAGAAACAGCGTGCCGCCATCGGCCTGCTGCAGCAGCCCGCGCATGCCCTTGCTGGAGCCCCGGTAAACGCCCCGGCCACATAGCCGAACAGCTCGCTCTCGATCAGGCTCTCGGGAATCGCCGCGCAGTTGAGCGCCACGAACGGCTTGCCGGCCCGCGCGCTGCGTTCATGCAACTGGCGCGCGAACACCTCCTTGCCCGCACCGGTCTCGCCCACCACCAGCACCGCCAGGTTGCAGTTCTTGACCCGCACCGCCAGGCGCAGGCTTTCCTCCACCCGTGCATCCACCCCGCCCGGCACCGGCACCACCCGCGCCGGACGCTGTGGCGAGCTGACCCGCACATGCAGCGCATCGCCATCGGCGCTCCAGCTCAGGCGCTGGGCCGACTCGTCGGTCACCGCGCGCAATTGGTCCAGGTCGAACAGCTGGCCGATATGCGCCGGCAGCTCGCCGTAGCGCGAGAGCAATGCCGAGCGCGCCAGGCTGTTGAGCGCCTGCAGGCGTCCGTCGGCATCCCAGGCCAGCAGAAAGTCCGGCTGGCTGTCCACATACCCCGGCGCGCTGTGCGCCCGCAGCACCCAATGCGCCTGGGCGTTGTGCATGAAAAACGCGTTCTCGATCTCCCGCGCGGTCTGCACCACCAGTTGGCGGATCAGGTGCTGGCTGCGCCGGTCGTCCGGCGACTGCAGCGCCGACACGTCGACCACCCCCAGCAGCTTGCCCTGCGGGTCGAACACCGGCGCCGCCGAGCAGGTCAGGCCGATGAACGCGGCGCGAAAGTGATCGCGCTTGTGCACCGTGACCGGCACCTGGCTGGTCAGTACCGCCGCCACCCGCAGGTGCCCTCCTCGCCTTCCGACCAGCAGGTGCCCAGGTACAGGCCGGCCTTGCGGCAGTCGTTGCGCAGCGCGGCGTCGACACGGTAGTCGATGGTGCGACCTGCGCGTCGGTCAGCAGCACGCAGTAGTCGGCCCGCGCACCCGCTCGTGCAGGCGCGCCACCGCATCGCTGGCAATGCGCATGAACAGCTCGGCGCGTTCGCGGCATTCGTTGAGCAGGGTTTGCGACAGGATGCGCGGCCCTTGCTGCGAGGAAGGGTCGAGGCGGTGCTGCTCCATCGAGCGGCGCCAGGAGTCGAGGATCAACGGCGGTACCGGCGCCTGGGGCTGGCGGTCGGCATTCTTGAGCACACGGCTGACACAGTCGACGTGGGCTCTGGAGTTCGCGGCAAGCATGGGGCCTCCGGTTCTCGTGTTCTTGTCGTTATGCGGCCCATTAAGCGCCGTTTGCCAGGCCCCGACAAGCACCGCCTAGGCAAGCGGCGCCGTGAGACGCAGCGTCTCGGCGTCTCGCCGCGGCGCTGCCCGCACTGCAACGCAGCGTCTTGCCGACACCCCGCGAGTACGCCCTGGAATGCTGCGCAAAGGCTCTGGGTCAAGCCTTTCACCCAACCTGGCACCACCCTTGCTCCAGCCCTGGTACACAAGAACCAGAGGTGCGCCATGAGCCATCCCGCCCCACCGTGGGCATCATCGTCAACCCGGCCTCGGGCCGCGACCTGCGCAGGCTTACCGCCAGCGCCGGCCTGTACTCCAGCACCGACAAGGCCTCGGCCGTGCAACGCCTGCTGGCCGCCTTCGCCGCCACCGGCATCCGGCGCGTGCTGCTGCCGCCGGACATGACCGGCATCGCCGCCGCCGTGCTCAAGGCCAGCAACGGCCCGCAGGCCGCCGGCCAGCGCTGGCCGCAACTGGACATCCTCGACATGCCGCTGCGCCAGACCGTGGAGGACACCCGCCTGGCCGCGCGCCAGATGCTCGCCCGCGGGTCGCACTGATCGCCGTGCTCGGCGGCGACGGCACCCACAAGGCGGTGGCCGCCGAGGTCGGCGACATTCCGCTGCTGACCCTTTCCACCGGTACCAACAACGCCTTCCCCGAATTGCGCGAGGCCACCAGCGCCGGGCTGGCCGGCGGGCTGTTCGCCGCCGGCGCATCCCGGCCCAGGTGGGCCTGCGCCGCAACAAGCGCCTGCTGGTGCGCGACCCGGCGCGGGAGCTGTGCGAATGGGCGCTGGTGGAAGTCGCGGTTCGCCGCAGCGCTTCATCGGCGCCCGCGCCCTGAGCCGCGCCGAAGACCTTGCCGAAGTCTTCGCCACCTTCGCCGAACCCCATGCCATCGGCCTCTCGGCGCTGTGCGGGCTGTGGTGCCCGGTGTCGCGCCACGCCGCCGAAGGGGCCTGGGTGCGTCTTAACGGCCAGGCCGAACAGGCGCTGCTGGCGCCGCTGGCCCCTGGCCTGGTGCAAGGCTGCGGCATCACCGCCGCCGGCCCGCTGGCACCGGGCGTCGCCTACTCCCTGAGCCTGTCCAGCGGCACCCTGGCGCTGGACGGCGAGCGCGAGATCGAGTTCAGCGAGCACGACCGCCCCACCGTCACCCTCGACGCCCACGGCCCCCTGAGCATCGACGTGGAGGCCGTACTGGCCTTCGCCGCCCGCCATCGCCTGCTGGCGGTAGGCCGCGAACACCCGCAACACCCTGCGCACCCTCAGTGCTGAGACAACCCTGGAGAACAACAAGATGTCCACTCACCTGAACACCGAGCAACTCCTGCATGCCTACCGGGTCATGCGCACCATCCGCGCCTTCGAAGAGCGCCTGCACATCGAGTTCGCCACCGGCGAGATCCCAGGCTTCGTGCACCTGTATGCCGGCGAAGAGGCGTCGGCCGCCGGGGTCATGGCGCACCTGCGCGACAGCGACTGCATCGCCTCCAACCACCGCGGCCACGGCCACTGCATCGCCAAGGGCGTGGACGTGCACGGCATGATGGCCGAGATCTACGGCAAGAAGACCGGCGTGTGCGGCGGCAAGGGCGGCTCGATGCATATCGCCGACCTGGAAAAGGGCATGCTCGGCGCCAACGGCATCGTCGGCGCCGGCGCGCCCCTGGTGGCCGGCGCTGCCCTGGCGGCCAAGCTCAAGGGCACCGATGACGTGGCCGTGGTGTTCTTCGGCGACGGCGGCTCCAACGAGGGTGCGGTGTTCGAGGCCATGAACCTGGCCGCCATCATGAACCTGCCGTGCATCTTCGTGGCCGAGAACAACGGCTACGCCGAGGCCACCGCCTCCAACTGGTCGGTGGCGTGCGACCACATCGCCGACCGCGCCGCCGGCTTCGGCATGCCCGGGGTGACCATCGACGGCTACGACTTCTTTGCCGTGCACGAGGCGGCCGGCGCCGCCATCGAGCGTGCCCGCAGTGGCAGGGCCCGTCGCTGGTGGAGGTCAAGCTGACCCGCTACTACGGCCACTTCGAAGGCGACGCGCAAACCTACCGCGCCCCGGACGAGGTGAAGAACCTGCGCGAAACCCGCGACTGCCTGATGCAGTTCCGCCAGCGCACCACCCGCGCCGGGCTGCTCGGCGACGCCCAACTGGACCTGGTGGATGCCCAGGTCGAGGACCTGATCGAAGACGCCGTGCGCCGCGCCAAGTCCGACCCCAAGCCCCAGCCTGCCGACCTGCTCAGCGACGTGTACGTCGCCTACCCCTGAGCACGCTGCCCTTACAACAAGAACAATCGGAGAATCATCATGGCGAGAAAAATCAGCTACCAGCAGGCCATCAACGAAGCCCTGGCCCAGGAAATGCGCCGCGACCCCACGGTGTTCATCATTGGCGAGGACGTCGCCGGCGGTGCCGGTGCACCGGGCGAGAATGACGCCTGGGGCGGTGTGCTCGGCGTCACCAAGGGCCTTTACGGGCAGTTCCCGGCCGCGTGCTGGACGCGCCGCTATCGGAAATCGGCTATGTGGGCGCAGCGGTCGGCGCCGCCACCCAGGGCCTGCGCCCGGTGTGCGAACTGATGTTCGTCGACTTTGCCGGCTGCTGCCTGGACCAGATCCTCAACCAGGCAGCCAAGTTTCGCTACATGTACGGCGGCAAGGCGGTCACCCCGCTGGTGATGCGCACCATGGTCGGCGCCGGCCTGCGCGCCGCCGCCCAGCACTCGCAGATGCTCACCTCGCTGTGGACCCACATCCCGGGCCTGAAGGTGGTGTGCCCGTCGTCGCCGTATGACGCCAAGGGCCTGCTGATCCAGGCGATCCGCGACAACGACCCGGTGATCTTCTGCGAGCACAAGCTGCTCTACAGCCTGCAGGGCGAAGTGCCGGAAGAGGTCTACACCGTGCCGTTCGGCGAGGCCAACTTCATGCGTGACGGCGACGACATCACCCTGGTGACCTACGGGCGCATGGTCCACCTGGCCATGGAGGCGGCGGCCAACCTGGCGCGCCAGGGCATCGACTGCGAGGTGCTCGACCTGCGCACCACCAGCCCGATGGATGAAGACAGCATTCTCGAAAGCGTGGAAAAGACCGGCCGCCTGGTGGTGATCGACGAAGCCAACCCGCGCTGCTCGATGGCCACCGACATCAGTGCGCTGGTGGCGCAGAAAGCCTTCGGCGCACTCAAGGGCCCGATCGAGATGGTCACTGCGCCGCACACCCCGGTGCCGTTCTCCGACGCGCTGGAAGACCTCTACATCCCCACCGCCGCCAAGATCGAGGCTGCCGTGCACACAGTGATGAAAGGGAGGGACGCGGCATGAGCCAGATCCATACCCTGACCATGCCCAAGTGGGGCCTGTCGATGACCGAGGGGCGCATCGACACCTGGCTCAAGCAGGAAGGCGAGCACATCAGCAAGGGCGACGAGGTGCTGGACGTGGAGACCGACAAGATCTCCAGCAGCGTCGAGGCCCCGTTCAGCGGCGTGCTGCGCCGTCAGATCGCCAGGCCCGACGAGACCCTGGCAGTGGGGGCGCTGCTGGCCGTGGTGGTCGAGGGCGAGGCCAGCGACGCGCAGATCGATGCGGTGGTGCAGCGCTTTCAGGCCGATTTCGTGCCCGGTGACGGCGCCGAGCAGGACAGCGGCCCGGCGCCGCAGAAAGTCGAGCTGGGCGGGCACCGGGTGCGCTACTTCGACCTCGGCGAAGGCGGTACGCCGCTGGTGTTGATCCACGGCTTCTGCGGCGACCTTAACAACTGGATGTTCAACCACCCGGCGCTGGCCGCCGAGCGCCGGGTGATCGCCCTCGACCTGCCCGGGCATGGCGAGTCGGGCAAGCACCTGCAACGCGGCGACCTGGATGAGCTGAGCCAGAGCGTGCTGGCCCTGCTCGATCACCTGGACCTGGGGCGCGTGCACCTGGCCGGGCACTCCATGGGTGGTGCGGTGGCCTTGAACCTGGCGCGGCTGGCACCTGCGCGGGTGCAGTCGCTGAGCCTGATCGCCAGCGCCGGGCTGGGGCGCGAGATCAATGGCGGCTACCTGCAGGGCATCGTTGCGGCGGCCAACCGCAACGCCCTGAAGCCGCAGATGACGCAGCTGTTCTCCGACCCCGGGCTGGTGACCCGGCAGATGCTCGAGGACATGCTCAGGTTCAAGCGCCTGGAGGGGGTGGACGAGGCCCTGCGACAACTGGCCGACGCACTGGCCAGCGACGGCGTGCAGCGTCACGACCTGCGCCCGGTGGTGGCGCAGCAGCCGACGCTGGTGCTGTGGGGCAGCGATGACGCGATCATCCCGGCCACCCATGTGGACGGCCTGCCAGCCGAGGTGGCGATACTGCCGGGCCAGGGGCACATGGTGCAGCTGGAAGCGGCCGAGCAGGTCAATGCGCGACTGCTGGCGTTTTTGCGCGGGCACTGACCAGCACCGGTTTGTGTCTCGAGGGCTGCTCTGCAGCCCGATCGCGGGTCAAGCCCGCTCCCACAGGGATCACTGCCGTCTCTGTGGGAGCGGGCTTGACCCGCGATCACGCCAGTACAGACACTGCAGCGCCCCCGATACAAACCCCTCGCACTCAAGTAAACTGGCGCGCTTCGCGCAGCCCCAGCGGCTGCCCTCCACGAATTACCCAAAGGTGCCCGCCATGCCCTGGCTGCAAGTACGTCTGGCCATCAGCCCGGAACAAGCCGAAACCTACGAAGATGCCCTGCTCGAAGTCGGCGCCGTCTCCGTCACCTTCATGGACGCCGAAGACCAGCCGATCTTCGAACCGGACCTCAACACCACCCCGCTGTGGTCGCACACCCACCTGCTGGCCCTGTTCGAAGCCGACGCCGAACCCGAGGCAGTGTTTGCCCACCTGCAACTGCTGACCGGGGCCGCCCTGCCCGAGCACCAGGCCGAAGTGATCGAAGACCAGGACTGGGAACGCAGCTGGATGGACAACTTCCAGCCCATGCGCTTCGGCCAGCGCCTGTGGATCGTGCCCAGCTGGCACGCCGCCCCCGAGCCGGACGCCGTCAACCTGCTGCTCGACCCGGGCCTGGCGTTCGGCACCGGCACCCACCCGACCACCGCCCTGTGCCTGGAATGGCTCGACGGCCAGGACCTGAACGGCACTGAAGTACTCGACTTCGGCTGCGGCTCGGGCATCCTCGCCATCGCCGCGCTGCTGCTGGGTGCACGCAAGGCAGTGGGCACCGACATCGACGTGCAGGCCATCGAGGCCTCGCGCGACAATGCCGGGCGCAACGGCATCGCCGACGCGCTGTTCGACCTGTACCTGCCCCAGGACATGCCGGCCATGCAGGCCGACGTGCTGGTGGCCAACATCCTCGCCGGCCCGCTGGTCTCGCTGGCCCCGCAGCTGTCCGGCCTGGTACGCCCCGGCGGCCTGCTGGCGCTGTCGGGCATCCTCGCCGAACAGGGCGATGAAGTGGCCGCCGCCTACGCCAAGGACTTCGACCTGGACCCGATCGCCGTGCGCGATGGCTGGGTACGCATCAGTGGTCGCCGGCGCTAACTGCGCCTAGACTACAACTCTGCACAACCCGGACCGCCGCATGACCGACAGTTTCGTCACCCAGTGCCCGCATTGCCAGACCAGCTTTCGCGTCAGCCACACTCAATTGAGTGTGGCCCGCGGGGTAGTGCGCTGCGGCAATTGCCTGCAGGTTTTCAACGCCGCCAAGCAGCTGCTGGAGCAGAGTGCAGCGCAACAGGCGCTGCAGGTGGCCCCCGCGCTGCCGCCGGCAATGCCGTTGCCTGCGCCGGTGGCCGAACCCGAACATGCACCGCAGCCAGCGCCGCCGGCCGCCGCGCCGATCAGCCAGCGCGAATGGACGGCCAGCGCGCTGGACGTCGACCTCGACCAACTGGACCTCGACCAGGAACTCGCCCGCCTGGAGCAACGCGAAATCCAGCCGATCAGCGAGTTCAAGCGCAGCCAGGCCGAAGACTTCGACCTGGCGCCACGCCGCGAGGACAGCCTCAGCGCCCAGCGCGACGGCCCGGACGACACCTCGTACACCGACAGCCTGTTCAGCAGCCCGGCCGACGAACGCGAAGCCCAGGCAACGCCGCAGCCGCCGCTGGTCGACGAACCCGTCCCGGCTGTCGTGGCGCTACCGGGCGAGCGCACCGAACCCTCGCTGTCGCTGGACCTGGACGGCCTGGATGACGAGCCCCCGCTGCGCGAGCAGCCCCTCCACGACCCCGACGTGGTGGCCGAGCACCTGTCGGCACGCGACCCGGGTGATGAGCCCGATACGCCGGACCCGGCGCTCGACGACGCCCCGAATACCCGCCACGAACCCGACCTTGGCCCGATGGCCGCACGCTCGCCGCGCAAGCCGGCGCTGGTCGACATCGTCGACGACCCGCTGCAGCTCGATTGGCAGAAGCCGCGCAGCCACTGGGGCCGGCGCCTGCTGTGGGCGCTGCTGACTCTGCTGGCAGGCGCGGCACTGGCTGGCCAGTACATCGCCTATCACTTCGACGAACTGGCCCGCCAGGACCAGTACCGCCCCTGGTTCCAGCAGCTGTGCCCGCAACTGGGCTGCGAAGTGCCTTCCAAGGTCGACATCGCCCGCATCAAGAGCAGCAACCTGGTGGTCCGCAGCCACCCGGACTTTGCCGGCGCGTTGATCGTGGACGCGATCATCTACAATCGTGCGCCCTTCTCGCAGCCATTCCCGCTGCTGGAGCTGCGGTTTGCCGACCTCAACGGCCAACTGATCGCCAGCCGTCGCTTCAAGCCCGGCGAGTACCTGAGCGGCGAGCTGGCCGGCAAGGCCGAAATGCCCAGCCAGACCCCGATCCACATCGCCCTGGACATCCTCGATCCGGGCCCGAAGGCGGTCAACTACAGCCTGAGCTTCCGCTCGCCGGAGTAAACCCAGCGACCAGCGGCAAGCTTCAGGCGGCAAGAGAAAAGCGCGGTATCACGCCACTCCTGCTTTTGGCTGGGGCTTGAAGCTTGTCGCTTGCCGCTCAAACTGTTCATATTTTATCCAGATCGACCTTTATCCGGTCACCGAGAGCGGGTATCATGCCCACCCTTTTTCGAACTCTAAGATCGGCCCCCACAACAGGGAACTCCTATGTCGGCGGTACGCATCGGCCCATACACACTGCAGAACGCCCTGATCCTTGCCCCGATGGCCGGGGTCACGGACCAGCCTTTTCGTCAGCTGTGCCGACGAATGGGCGCAGGCCTGGTGGTGTCCGAAATGGTCAGCAGCGACATGAGCCTGTGGAACAGCCGCAAGTCGCGCCTGCGCATGATTCACGATGGCGATCCCGAGCCCCGCTCGGTGCAGATCGCCGGCGGTGACGCGCAGATGCTCGCGGCCGCGGCCCGGGCCAATGTCGAGGCCGGCGCGCAGATCATCGATATCAACATGGGCTGCCCGGCAAAAAAAGTCTGCAACAAAGCTGCAGGCTCTGCTTTATTGAAGGATGAAGTGCTGGTCAACGAGATCCTCCAGGCGGTGGTCGCCGCCGTGGACGTACCCGTTACCCTCAAGATCCGCACCGGCTGGGACCGGGACAACAAGAATGGCCTGACCGTGGCGAAGATCGCCGAGCAGGCAGGCATTCAGGCACTGGCCGTACATGGCCGCACCCGTGCCGACCTGTACACCGGCGACGCCGAGTACGACACCATCGCCGCCATCAAGCAGGCGGTGTCGATACCGGTATTTGCCAATGGCGACATCACGTCGCCGCAAAAGGCCCGACAGGTGCTCGACGCCACCGGCGCCGACGGCCTGCTGATCGGCCGCGCCGCCCAGGGGCGGCCGTGGATCTTTCGCGAGGTCGAGCACTACCTGCGCACCGGCGAGCTGTTGCCGGCACCGCAGTTGGCTGAAGTGGAACGAATTCTGCTGGAGCACCTGGCCGCGCTGCACGCCTTCTATGGCGATGTGATGGGTGTGCGTATCGCCCGCAAGCATGTGGGCTGGTACCTGGCAACGTTACCGGGCGCCAGGGAGTTTCGCGCCCGCTTCAATGGTTTGGAAGAAACACACGCGCAGTGCGCCGACGTTCGCGAGTTTTTCCGCGAACGTGAACAGAGCCTTGAGACAGAGGACGGACAAGGGGTGGCCGCATGACGATGATGACCGAGACTTTAGTGAGTGGAACAACGCCCGTGAGCGACAACGTCAACCTGAAACAGCACCTGAACACCCGAGCGAAGAGGGCCAGACCCTTCGCGGAGCGTGGAGAAGGCGCTGCACAACTACTTTGCGCACCTCGAGGGCGCTGCTGTCACGGACGTGTACAACCTGGTGCTCTCTGAAGTCGAGGCACCCTTGCTCGAAAGCGTGATGAACTACGTCAAGGGCAACCAGACCAAGGCCAGCGAGCTGCTGGGCTCAACCGGGGCACCTTGCGCAAGAAGCTCAAGCAGTACGATCTGCTGTAACAACGAATCCACACCAGAAAAGGCGGCTCCCATTCGATGAGGTCGCCTTTTTTGCTGACTCCACCGCGTTATGGAATCTGAAATGACCGACCAGACTACCCGCCTGCCGATCCGCCGCGCCTTGATCAGCGTTTCCGACAAGACCGGAATCCTCGAATTCGCCCGTGAGCTGCAACAGCTCGGCGTCGAGATCCTGTCCACCGGTGGCACCTTCAAGTTGCTCCAGGACAATGGCGTCGCCGCGGTGGAAGTTGCCGACTACACCGGCTTTGCCGAAATGATGGACGGCCGGGTCAAGACCCTGCACCCCAAGATCCACGGTGGCATCCTCGGCCGTCGCGGTACCGATGACGCCATCATGGCCGAGCACGGGATCAAGCCGATCGACCTGGTCGCCGTCAACCTGTACCCCTTCGAAGCCACCATCTCCAAGCCGGGCTGCGACCTGCCGACCGCCATCGAGAACATCGACATCGGCGGCCCGACCATGGTTCGCTCGGCGGCCAAGAACCACAAGGACGTGGCCATCGTGGTCAACGCCAGCGACTACGGCCAGGTACTCGAGAGCCTCAAGGCCGGTGGCCTGACCTACGCCCAGCGCTTCGACCTGATGCTCAAGGCGTTCGAGCACACCGCCGCCTACGACGGCATGATCGCCAACTACATGGGCACCGTGAACCAGGCGGCCGACACCCTGAGCACCGAAGACCGCAGCCAGTTCCCGCGCACCTTCAACAGCCAGTTCGTCAAGGCCCAGGAAATGCGCTACGGCGAGAACCCGCACCAGAGCGCGGCGTTCTACGTCGAGGCCAAGCCGAGCGAGGCCGGCATCGCCACCGCCACCCAGCTGCAGGGCAAGGAGCTGTCGTACAACAACGTGGCCGACACCGACGCCGCGCTGGAATGCGTCAAGAGCTTCGTCAAGCCGGCCTGCGTGATCGTCAAGCACGCCAACCCGTGCGGCGTGGCCGTCAGCCCGGACGCCGAGGGCGGCATCCGCCAGGCCTACGAGCTGGCCTACGCCACCGATACCGAATCAGCCTTCGGCGGCATCATCGCGTTCAACCGCGAGCTGGATGCCGAAACCGCCAAGGCCATCGTCGAGCGTCAGTTCGTCGAAGTGATCATCGCCCCGAGCGTGAGCGAAGAAGCCCGCGCCGTGGTGGCCGCCAAGGCCAACGTGCGCCTGCTGGCGTGCGGCCAGTGGTCGGCCGAGCGTGCCGCTGCCTGGGACTACAAGCGCGTCACCGGCGGCCTGCTGGTACAGAGCCGCGACATCGGCATGATCACCGAGGGCGACCTGAAGGTGGTGACCAAAGCGTGCGCCGACCGAGCAGGAAATCCACGACCTGATCTTCGCCTGGAAAGTGGCCAAGTACGTCAAGTCCAACGCCATCGTCTATGCCAAGAACCGCCAGACCATCGGTGTCGGCGCCGGCCAGATGAGCCGCGTGAACTCGGCGCGCATCGCCGCGATCAAGGCCGAGCATGCCGGCCTGCAGGTACAGGGTGCGGTCATGGCCTCGGATGCGTTCTTCCCGTTCCGCGACGGTATCGACAACGCGGCCAAGGTGGGTATCACTGCGGTGATCCAGCCGGCGGTTCGATGCGTGATGCCGAGGTGATTGCCGCGGCCGACGAAGCCGGCATCGCGATGGTGTTCACCGGCATGCGCCACTTCCGTCACTGACCAACAGAAAAGGTGCAGACATATCCCTGTGGGAGCGGGCTTGACCCGCGATGCGAGCGACGCGGTACTTCCTGATCGCGTGGCCCCCATCGCGGGTCAAGCCCGCTCCCACAGGACCTCGCTCTTGCAATGACCTGCACAGAACAGCACTCATCCGAATTAGCGTCATCGAGGTTTTGACATGAACGTTTTGATCATCGGTAGCGGCGGCCGCGAACACGCCCTGGCCTGGAAAGTTGCCCAGGACCCTCGCGTCGAGACTGTCTTCGTCGCCCCCGGCAACGCCGGCACCGCCACCGAAGCCAAGTGCAAGAACGTCGACATCGACGTCACCGCCCTGGAGCAACTGGCCGACTTCGCCGAGAAGAACGTCGCCCTGACCATCGTCGGCCCCGAGGGCCCGTTGGTGGCCGGCGTGGTCGACCTGTTCCGCAGCCGCGGCCTGGACTGCTTCGGCCCCACCAAGGGCGCGGCGCAGCTGGAAGGCTCCAAGGCCTTCACCAAGGACTTTCTGGCCCGTCACAAGATCCCGACCGCCGACTACCAGAACTTCACCGAAGTGGAGCCGGCCCTGGCCTACCTGCGCGAAAAAGGCGCACCGATCGTGATCAAGGCCGACGGCCTGGCCGCGGGCAAGGGCGTGATCGTCGCCATGACCCTGGCTGAAGCCGAGGACGCGGTACGCGACATGCTCGCCGGCAATGCCTTCGGCGACGCCGGTTCGCGCGTGGTCATCGAAGAGTTCCTCGACGGCGAGGAAGCCAGCTTCATCGTCATGGTCGACGGGCAGAACGTGCTGCCGATGGCCACCAGCCAGGACCACAAGCGCGTCGGCAACGCCGACACCGGCCCCAACACCGGCGGCATGGGCGCCTACTCGCCAGCCCCGGTGGTCACTGCCGAGGTCCACCAGCGCGTGATGGACCAGGTGATCTGGCCGACCGTCAACGGCATGGCTGCCGAAGGCAACGTGTACACCGGCTTCCTGTATGCCGGGCTGATGATCGACAAGGCCGGCAACCCCAAGGTCATCGAGTTCAACTGCCGCTTCGGCGACCCGGAAACCCAGCCGGTGATGCTGCGCCTGGAATCGAGCCTGGTGCTGCTGATCGAAGCGGCGTTCGCCAAGGCCCTGAACAAGGTCGAAGCGCAGTGGAACCCGCAGCCGAGCCTGGGCGTTGTACTGGCCGCCGGCGGCTACCCGGGCGACTACGCCAAGGGTGCACCGATCAGCGGCCTGGACGCCGCAGCCAAGCTCACCGGCAAGGTGTTCCATGCCGGTACCGCCCTCAAGGACGGCCAGGTGGTCACCAGCGGTGGTCGCGTACTGTGTGCCACTGCCCTGGGTGAGACCGTCGAAGCCGCGCAGCAGCAGGCCTACCGCCTGGCCGCCGAAATCGAGTGGGACGGCAGTTTCTACCGCACCGACATCGGCTACCGCGCCATCGCCCGTGAACGTGGCGAGCACCAGGAGTAAGCTGACACGGCAAGGCTCCAAAGGGGCCTTGCCTTCGGCTTGGCACGCCGCGCATAGTTGCAAACCGGCATTTGGCTAGGAAGGGATATCTCGTGCGTTGGCTCAGGATTGCCATTGGACTCACCGTCAGCCTGCTGACTCTGCTCTGCCTGTTCCCGGCCACGGCCGATTCGGGCAGTGGGTGGTCGGTATTGCTCGACGATCAGGCCAACCTGCAACTGAGCGACATCCGTTCCGAGCGTTACCGTAACCAGTTCAGTCCAATCGAGCTCAACCAGCTCGATGCCGCCGAGCCCCAGCAGGCGCTCTGGCTGCATTACCACCTGCCCCCACACCAGCCCGAACAGGTACTGCGCCTGTTCGCCCCGGACCTGTCGCACCTGAACCTGTATGTGGTCGACGGCGCCCGGCTGATCGAGCAGTCCCACAACGGCCGCCCGGACACCAACGGCCCGGTGAGCCTGACCACCAACGATCACCTGCTGGCGGTGCCGAGCAGCGACCAGGCCCAGGACCTCTACCTGCGGCTGGTCTCCGAGCACCAGCTGCGGCCCGGCATCAGCCTGATGCCCGCCGTGAGCGCCGCCGCCGACCAGCGCCAGCCACTGCTGTTCGGGTTGCTGTTCGGCTGCATGGGCATGCTGATCCTGCACAACCTGGTGCGCTTCGGCTATTCGCGCTCCACCAGCAGCCTGTGGCTGGCCGGCTACCACAGCCTGATGCTGCTCAGCGCGCTGATCCTGCTCAACCTGAGCGGGCCGTGGAACCTCTGGCAGACCTCGCAGACCCCGGCCGCCTACCTCACCGCCCTGCTCGCCAGCCTCTGCGGGCTGGCCTTCACCCTGCGCTTCTTCGCCCCCCTGCAGCAGCCGCGCCTGGCCCGCCTGCTGCAAGGCGAGATCCTGCTGATCGCCATCGGCGGCCTGTTGCTGCTGTTCGTCGACACCTTGCCGTTGAACCTGGCCACCTACGCACTGGTGGCCCTGGCCAGCCTGAGCATGCTGATCACGGCCGTTTGCCACTGGGTGCGCGGCTTCGCTCCGGCGCGCCTGTTCAGCCTGGCCATGCTGGTGTTCAACCTGGGCTGCCTGGTGGTGCTGCCGGCGCTGCTGGGCCTTACCCGCACCCCCACCGAATGGCTGCTGTTCATTCTGCTGGGGTTCACCGCCTTCACCGGCCTTCTGCTCAACATGGCCCTGGGCGAGCGCCTGCGCAGCATCAGCGAGGCGCGCTTCAGCGCCAGCCGCGAGCTGGCCGCCAGCACCGCCGAAATCAACGCCAAGGCAGAGTTTCTGGCACGCATCAGCCACGAGATCCGCACCCCGATGAACGGTGTGCTGGGCATGACCGAACTGCTGCTGGGCACCCCGCTGTCGGTCAAGCAGCGCGACTATGTGCAGACCATCCACAGTGCCGGCAACGAGCTGCTGACCCTGATCAACGAGATCCTCGACATCTCCAAGCTCGAGTCCGGCCAGATCGAGCTGGATGACGTGCAGTTCGACCTCAACGCCCTGATCGAGGACTGCCTGAGCATCTTCAGGGCCAAGGCCGAACAGCAGAACATCGAACTGATCAGCTTCACCCAGCCGCAGGTGCCGCGGGTCATCAGCGGTGACCCCACGCGCCTGCGCCAGGCCCTGCTGAGCCTGCTGGAAAACGCCTGAAAAAGACCGAGCAGGGCGAGATCCTGCTGGTGGTGGCACTGGACCAGCGCGGCAGCAGCCCGCGCCTGCGCCTGGCCGTGCAGGACAGCGGCGAACCGATCCCGCCCAGCGAGCGCGAGGCACTGCTGCAGGCCGAGTTGCACAGCGAGCACGTGCTGTCGAGCAACAAGCTCGGCGGCCTGCTGGGCCTGGTGATCGCCAAGCAACTGATCGCCCTGATGCAGGGCGAGTTCGGCATCAAGACCAGCCACAACCAGGGCAACACCCTGTGGATGACCCTGCCGCTGGACCCGCAGCGCCTCGAACAGCCCGCCGCCGACCTCGACGGCCCGCTGCGCGATGCCCGGGTGCTGGTGGTGGACGACAACGACACCTGCCGCAAGGTGCTGGTGCAGCAGTGCAGCGCCTGGGGCATGAACGTGAGCGCCGTGCCCTCGGGCAAGGAAGCCCTGGCCCTGCTGCGCACCAAGGCGCACCTGCGCGACTACTTCGATGCCGTGCTGCTCGACCAGAACATGCCCGGCATGACCGGCATGCAACTGGCTGCCAAGATCAAGGAAGATCCGAGCCTGAACCACGACATCCTGATCATCATGCTCACCGGCATCACCAATGCGCCGAGCAAGGTCATCGCCCGCAACGCCGGGGTCAAGCGCATCCTGGCCAAGCCCGTGGCCGGCTACACCCTCAAGACCACCCTGGCCGAAGAACTGGCCCAGCGCAGCAAGGGCCAGATGCTCGGCATGCAGCCGCCCAGCCTGGCCACCCCGCTGGACGTGCCCGCCGACTTCCGCATCCTGGTGGCCGAAGACAACAACATCTCCACCAAGGTGATCCGCGGCATGCTCGGCAAGCTCAACCTGGAGCCCGACACCGCCAGCAACGGCGAGGAAGCCCTGCAGGCCATGAAGGCGCAGCGCTACGACCTGGTGCTGATGGACTGCGAGATGCCGGTGCTGGACGGCTTCTCGGCCACCCAGCAGCTGCGCGCCTGGGAGGCGGTCAGCCTGCGCCCGCGCACGCCGGTGGTGGCGCTGACCGCGCACATCCTGGCCGAGCACAAGGAGCGCGCACGCCAGGCCGGCATGGACGGGCACATGGCCAAGCCGGTGGAGCTGTCGCAACTGCGCGAACTGATCGAATACTGGGTGGCCCACCGCAAGCCCCACGAGCAGCCCGACAACGCGCCCGTCCCCCACTGATACACTTGCCCAACGCCCCCTTTGCCGCGAGCCCACGCCATGCTCCATGAGTTGTTCAGCGTCTACCTGAAGATGCTCGTGCTCTACAGCCCGTTCTTCGTCCTGTCCTGCTTCATCAGCCTGACCCGCGGCCACTCCAGCAAGGAGCGCAAGCAGCTGGCCTGGCGCGTGGCGCTGGCGGTACTGATCGCCAGCGTGCTGCTGTACCTGTTCGGGCGGGCAATCTTCGGCATCTTCGGCATCACCCCCGACGCGTTTCGCATCGGCGCCGGCAGCGTGCTGTTCATCTCGGCGCTGGGCATGGCCCAGGGCAAGTCGGCGGTCAACACCGACAACGTGCAGCAGGACGTGACCATCGTGCCGTTGACCATCCCGCTGACCGTCGGCCCCGGCACCATCGGTGCGCTGCTGGTGATGGGCGTCAGCCAGCCGCACTGGGACGACAAGCTGCTGGCCATCGTGAGTATCGCCCTGGCCAGCTTCACCGTTGGCCTGGTGCTGTTTCTGTCGCACCGCATCGAACGGCTGCTTGGCGACCAGGGCCTGCAGATCGTCAGCCGGCTGATGGGCCTGTTCGTGTGCGCCCTGGCGGCGCAGATCATCTTCACCGGGATCAAGGGCTACCTGGTGCTCTAGCCCCTACCGGTCCTGGAAGAAACCTTCCGAGAGTGCCCGGGTCTGGGCCAGTACGAACGTGCGATGGCTCGCGTACGCCTGGCGATCGAACAGGTAGCAGCCACCATGGGGCGTCAGGGTCACGTAGCGCCGGTAGGTATCGGTCAGAAAGCCGTGTTCGACGTCCACTTCAAAGCGCATCACCAGCCCGCAGA
Source organism: Steinernema feltiae (assembly GCA_007213375.1). Classification (NCBI taxonomy): domain Eukaryota; kingdom Metazoa; phylum Nematoda; class Chromadorea; order Rhabditida; family Steinernematidae; genus Steinernema; species Steinernema feltiae. Next base: position 66,595 of record MQUG01003082.1, on the reverse strand, counting down.
AACACAGCATGGGCTGGTTGCGTCGATCGGTGAAACAGGGCGTGACCTTGCAGTGCATGGCCTTCTCCACGTCGCGCCTGGGCATGGCCGAAGACTCGAAGTGGCGTCGGGCCTTGGTCTCCAGGTCGAGGTCGCGCAGCGACTGGCTGATCACCTGGTGAAACAGCACCTCGGCGTCCCGCTGTACCACCGTGACCTCGAAGGCACGCACCTGCGCCAGGTCGTGGGCAGCCGTGGACACCGACGACAGAAAGCTGATCAGGCGGCAACCATGCCGCAGCAGGCAGGCATGGTGGAACTCATTCCAGGCCTGCGGCGAGGCATGCTGACCAACCGCTTTGCTGGCGTACATCTCGGCGTACACCATCAGGTCCATCATGTCCTGCATGTCGGCAGGGTCCATGCCATCACCGAACGACACCCGGTTGTCGCCGATCACCTGCGAACGCTCAGTGGAGGTCATGGGTGCCCCTTGCAGCGAGCAGTCGGCCTTGGCCTTGGCCTGCGGCACCACCCGCCTGAGCACAACGGCATCGTCCTCCAGGGCTGCCACCGTCATGTCGCGCAGTCGCGCATAGCGCGCAACCGACAACTGCTTGTGGCTGTAGAAGAACAGCGCGTCGCCCGGGCTGTCGACCCCGCAGAACGTCTGGTGCAGAAAGTCCTGCTGAAGCGGCACCACCAGCGCCAGGCTCACAAACAGGCTGAACACCTGGTCTGGCGCAGTACACGCACTGAGCTGGAAGTTGATCGCCGTGCGCTGGCTGGCCTGGCTGTGCGCGAGCACCTGGGCACGAAACAGCTGGCGCGCCGGGTGCTCGTAGGCCAGTTCGCAAATCTGCTCCAGCATGTCGGTCATCTGCCGCACGATGGCCGCAGGCAACTTCTTCTTCAGGTGCCTGGTCACCAGCGCGACGATGCTCAGGTCATCCAGGCCGGCGAACCTGGATACATCGGACTGCACGGTCTGGGTGCTCCACATGAGCTGGCCCAGGCCGTCCACATTGCGCTTGAACCAGGCCCGGGGGTTGGCGGTGACCAGGCCGTCCTGGTTGGCCGACACCTGCGCCAGCAAGTTGGAGTTCAATACATCATCCCTGTCCGGTGCGCTCAACCCGCCGGGAAATGAAATCAGCTGCGCACCATTGACCCATGTCTCGTACTGCATTGCCATGCCTCGACTCCTTGAGGATAGCGGCACCGGCGCCTTGACACCGGTGCCGGTAGAATTACTTCTTCTTGATTTTCCTGAAGAAGTTATCCGAGGAAATACCCATGTAGTCGTGGATGTCGTCTTTGTTGCGCTGATAGACACGTTCGTTCCAGTTGACCATGGTGGCCACCTGAGTGATGTCCATGGTTTCGTTGTCCCACTTCCAGAACAGTGCGCCGCCCTTGTCGGTACGCTTGTTGTATTCAAGCCCGATGAACAGTGTCACGGCTTCGCCGTTATCCGTTTCAAGGCACGGCAGAATGCGGCAGCTGTCCTTGCTCGCGCCGGTGCTGTTGTTGTTGAACAGGGTGATCATGTCCTCGTCGCCCTTGAGCTTGTCGAGGGCCCTGGAAACCAGCGGGATCATGGCGGCTGCGTTGCCACCGGCCACCGAGGCGACGATTTCCAGCACCACGCTGTCCATGGTGATGTCGCGCTTGCTGGTGTTGTAGCTCTGACGGTCCGAACTGGTCATGAACCAGCCGGCGTGCAGCATGGCCTCCCGGTAGGCTGCCAGCCATTGCAGGGGCTGCTCCTGGATACTGCCCGAGGTGTTGGCCACCATCTCGGCGAACAGGGTGGCGTCCTTGGCCATCTGGCGCTTGTCCGCCGACAGCTTGTCGGCAAAGGTCAGAATCGTCGGGCCTTCGCTGGTCATCAGTGCCACTTCGCCCGCTTCGTCATCGAGCCCTTCACTGGCCAGCAGCCCGCGCATGGACAGCGGCGAATGCTGAAGATCCGGTACTTCCAGGTTGCTGAAGAATTCAGCGCTTTTTTCCGCGCAGGGAAACACAGTCGAGTTATCCATAACATCATCCTTGTTCAGTTTTGGTTTGCCGCGGCACAGCCAGGCCACTGCAAACTATCACCGGGCCTGCATGAAAAAAGGTGCGCCCGTTTCCAGGCGCACCTTTCTTTCCCTACGAGACCCTGTGGCTATCCAGGGCGGCCGGCGCCATACCAACGCGGCGTGTACACCCACTCGCCACCGTCGGCACGCGCGAAGGCGCAGGTGGTGGACGACCCCACCAGCACCATGGTGCGCATGTCCACCTGCTCTGGCGTCAGCTCGCCCAGGGTCAGGGTGCGCAGGGTCTGGCCGGGGCGACCGATGTCACGGCCCAGCACCACCGGGGTGGCTGGCGTTCGGTGCTGGCGCACGATCTCCAGGGCACGCCCCAGCTGCCAGGGCCGCGAGCGCGAGATCGGGTTGTAGAAGGCCAGCGCCAGGTCGGCCTGGCAGGCGAGGTCCAGGCGTTTCTCGATGATGTCCCAGGGCTTGAGGTTGTCCGACAGCGACAGCACGCAGAAGTCATGCCCCAGCGGCGCACCGGCCTGCGCGGCGGTGGCCAGCGAGGCCGAGACGCCCGGCAGCACCTGCAGCTCGACGCTGTGCCACTGCGGGTCCGTCGACTCGTGCAGGCTTCGAGCACCGCCGCTGCCATGGCGAACACGCCCGGGTCGCCCGACGATACCACCACCACCGAGCGGCCTTGCGCGGCCAGCTCGAAGGCATGCCGTGCGCGCTGCATTTCTTCGCGGTTGTCGGTGCAGTGCAGCACCTGATCGGCGCGGAACGGGCCGGCCATGCGCACATAGGTTTCATAACCCAGCACGTCATTGGTGCGTGCCAGCTCGGCCTTGACCGCCGGCACCATCAGGTCGGCGGCGCCCGGGCCCAGGCCGATCACCGCCAGGCGGCCACGGGCGCGCCCGATCCGTTGCGGGTCGATCGGCTGGCCGGCCACCGCAATCGCCACGCCCTCGCCTGCGCACTGCGGCGCCAGCAACTGCGGCCAGGCCTGCGCGGCCAGCTCGGCAACGCTGCCGGCGCCGGGCGAAGCGCAACGGCACGCCCAGCTCGGCCGCTGCCGCGTGCAACGCCGGGCTGGCCATCTCGCTGTCGGCCGCCAGCAGGCAGGCCAATGCCGGCTCGGCGATCTTCGCGCGGTGCAGCGCCGCACGCACCGCTGCAGCCAGCTCCGGCACCTGGGCACTCACGGCCACCAGCACGCAGCGCGGGTAGATCACCAGCTCGTTGGCGTCGGCCTCACGTGCATCGCAGCCCACGTGAATGGCCAGCTGCGCCTGCTCGCTCTGCGGCAGTTGCGCCTGTTCGAGCCACGGCGCGGCGCCATCGATGCGCACGCTTTCACCGGCCAGCAGGTCGGACACGAAACGCTTGCCCAGCTCCAGGTCGGCCAGCGCATAACCACTGGGCGGGTTGAGCAGGCAGGTGCCGAAGCGCAGCTCGCCGCTGGTGGTGATGGCCGGCGCCACGCCGAGGCCGGCGGCGATCTCGCGGCCCAGCCCGTTGACCCCGCCCAGCCCGCCCAGCAGCGGCACCACGGCGCTGCCGTCTTCGGCCACGGCCAGTACCGGCGGTTCGGCGCCCTTCTCCAGCAGCACGCTGGCCAGGCTGCGAATCACGATGCCGGCGGCGCACAGGGCAATGATCGGTGTGTCCTGCTGGTACAACTGGCGCAGGGTGGCGCCGAAGTCCTGGTAGCTGCGGTCCGTGCCCTCGACCCGCCCGGCCAGGCCGTGGATCAATGCATCGGGGTACAGCTGCTGGAGCCTGCGGGCAGTGGCCAGGCTGCCCTTGCCCAGGATCACGATGGCCGGTGCGTGAGATGTCATCACCCTTGCCACCGTTCACCCGGCACGATGATCAGCGAGAAGTATGGCGAGGACTGCGGGTCGACCGCATCCAGCGCCACGATCTTCTGGTTGGCCATGGTCGCGCGCTCCACGTACAGCGCTCGCTCGGCCAGGCCCAGTTCGGCCAGCACCTGGCGCACCTTGGGGAAATTGCGCCCCAGCTTCATGATCACCGCCGCGTCGGCATCGGCCAGGCGGCGCTTGAGCTCGTCGGCCGGCAGCACGCCCGACAGCACCGACAGGCTCTGGTTGCGGTACACCAGCGGCGCGCCGAGTACCGAGGCGCCACCGAGCATCGAGCACACGCCGGGGATCACCTGGGCCTCGTAGCGCTCGGCCAGGCGGTCGTGCAGGTACATGTAGGAGCCATAGAAGAACGGGTCGCCTTCGCAGATCACCGCCACGTCGCGGCCGGCATCCAGGTGCGCGGCCACTTCCAGGCTGGCGCCGTCGTAGAAGTCGCTGATCACCTGCTCATACGACAGCGGCGCCGGCAGTGCCTCGGTGGTCACCGGGTACACCAGCGGCAGCAATGTCTGCGCCTGCTGCAGGTGCGCCTCGATGATGCCGAAGGCATTGCCGCGCTTGCCCTTGGCCACGAAGTACGCCACCACTGGCGCCTCGCGCAGCAGGCGCAGCGCCTTGACCGTGATCAGTTCGGGGTCGCCGGGGCCCACGCCCAGGCCAAGCAGTCGTCCGCGTGGCTGCATCATTCGACCTCCGTGGCCAGGGCATTGACTGCCGCTGCTGCCATCGCGCTGCCGCCCAGGCGGCCCTCGACGATCACGAACGGCACGCCACGGCTGTCGGCCGCGAGCATCGCCTTGGACTCGGCCGCGCCGACGAAACCGACCGGGAAACCGAGGATCAGCGCAGGCTTCGGCGCCCCTGCATCGATCATCTCGAGCAGGTAGAACAATGCGGTCGGCGCATTGCCGATCACCACCACGCTGCCTTCCAGGTGCGGGCGCCACAGCTCCAGGGCCACCGCCGAGCGGGTGTTGCCCAGCTCCTTGGCCAGGCCCGGCACGCTGTCGTCGCGCAGGGTGCAGATCACCTCGTTGTTGGCCGGCAGGCGTGCACGGGTGATGCCTTCGGCGACCATGCGCGCATCGCACAGGATCGGCGCACCGTTGGCCAGCGCCTCGCGCCCGGCCTTGCCGGCGCCTTCGCTGAAGCGCAGCTTGTCGACCACCTCGACCATGCCGCAGGCATGGATGACCCGCACCGCGAGTTTTTCCAGGTCGGCCGGGATCCGCTCCAGGCGAGCCTCCTGGCGAATGATGGCGAAGGAGTTGCGGTAGATCTCCTGGCCGTCGCGGATGTAATCAATCATCGGGGTTGCTCCGTAGGCGGGCGTCGAGTTGCGCGCCCGCTTCTTTCAATGTCAGGTTGCGCCCGCCAGGGGCGCCCAGGCCCGGCTGCGCCGGGTCGTGAAAATACAGGTCGTAATGCCCGGGCCCGACCGCCAGCAGGGTGGCCGGTGCACGGTGGGCCAGCGCGCAGGAACGCGCGCAGCCGCTCAGGTGAATGCCGGCCACCGGGCCCGGCTCGCGCAGCAGCGCCGCCAGCTGCACGGCGTCGGCCTTGGTGTCGGCCAGGGCCTTGGCGCAGCCGGCCGAACCGGTGCAGGCCACCATGCGCGCCAGCGGCTGCGCCGGGTCGCACAGCAAACCCAGCGCTGCCAGCCCGGCCAGCGCCTGCTCGGCGTCGGTGGCGGCAAGATTGGGCAGCAGCAGGCTTTGCCAGGGCGTCATGCGCAGGCTGGCGTCGCCCAGGCTGCTGGCCAGGTGCGCGGCGCCACGCAACTGCGCGGCGCTCAGGCGCCCCAGCGGTGCGGCGGCGCCCACCGCGACCCTGCCCGTCTGGCGCTGTGGGTAGACACCCAGATGGCGGGCCTGGTCACGTCGCGGCCGGCGCCAGCCCAGCACCGCGTGGTCGCGGCGCAGCGCCACGCCAAGGCCTTGCACGAACGCCTCCCTGCCGCATTCGGCCAGCAACTGGCGCATGCGCGCCTGCTGCGCACTGGCCAGGTCGAGAAACCGCTGCAACACCGCCAGCACCAGCGCGTGCCCATCGGCCAGCGGCACCGCGCCCAGCGCACCCTCCTCGGCCGGGCAGCCGGCCAGGCCGAAGGCCAGCCACACCTCGCCGTCCAGGCGCAGTGCCGACAGCCACAGGTCGTGGGGGTGGGTGAGCATGGCCAGGTCTTCGCCAGCGTCCAGTTGCACGGCGAACTTGGCAGACAACTGATGAAAGCGCTCGCAGGTCTGCAGCGATTCGAGGATCTGCCCCGCCAGCGCCCGGCTGTCGAACAGCATGGCCGGGTCGAGACCGGCCGCCGGGCTGAGCATCAGGTTGCGCACATCGTCGCCCGCCGCCTGGCGCGGGCCCAGGCCGGCGTCGAGCAGGCATGCCACCAGCCCGGCGTGGTCGGCACCGATGCCGCGAATCTGCAGGTTGCTGCGGTTGGTTACCTCGATCACGCCGCCGGCAAAGCGCTCGGCGGCGTCGGCCACTGCGTGTGCCTGGGCCGCGCTCAGGGTGCCGGCGTCGAGCTTGATGCGTGAAATGCCGCCGTCCAGCGCCTGCACGATACGCCACAACCCCGGGCAGGCCGAGGGGCGAAGAGCTGGAGTGGGCAGGGGTTGTGGCAAGGGATCACCCGGCAATCGTCAAAAGGCGCTGGTAGCACAAAGGCGCGGTATTATGCCTGCTTTGTCCGTCGGCAGGCTAAGCCAGCCGGTCGGATAGGCAAGCGAAGAGGAACGGCATGGCGCCCTGGTTGACGGTAGTAGGTATTGGCGAAGACGGCTTCACGGGCCTGGGCAAACAGGCTCGGCATGCCCTGCTGCGAGCCACCAAGGTGTTCGGCAGCCCGCGCCAGCTGGCCCTGCTGCCCCACTGCTCGCGCGCCGAACGGGTCGCCTGGCCCAGCCCGTTTTCCCTGGCGCCGCTGCTGGCCGAACGTGGCGAGCCGGTGTGCGTGCTGGCCAGCGGCGACCCGATGCTCTACGGCGTAGGCGCCAGCCTGGCGCGCCAGCTGCCGGCCGAGGCCATGCGGGTGTTGCCTGCACCGTCCTCCTACTCGCTGGCCGCCGCCGCCTGGGCTGGCCCTGCAGGACTGTGGTCACGCTGTCGGTGGTAGCGCGCCCGGTCGCCGCCGTGGCCGCCCACCTGTACAGCGGCCAGCGCCTGCTGGTGCTGAGCAATGACCGCAGCAGCCCCGCCGCCCTGGCCGCCCTGTTGCGCGAGCGCGGCTTCGGCCCCAGCCACCTGAGCGTGCTGGAGCACCTGGGCGGCGCCGACGAACGGCGCATCGATGCCCGTGCCGATGGCTGGCAGGACGCCGACTTCGCCGACCTCAACCTGGTGGCCATCGACTGCCGGGCCGGCGCCGATGCACCGCGCCTGTCGCCGCTGGCCGGCCTGCCTGATTCGGCCTTCGCGCACGACGGGCAGATCACCAAGCGCGACGTGCGCGCCATCACCCTCGCCCGCCTGGCCCGCAGCCGGGCGAGCTGCTGTGGGACGTGGGCGCCGGCAGCGGCTCGATCGGCATCGAATGGATGCGCGCCCACCCAGCTGCCGGGCGCTGGCCATCGAGGCCGACGCCGGCCGCCAGCAACTGATCGAACACAACCGCGACGCCCTGGGCGTGCCTGGCCTGCAACTGGTGCGCGGGCGCGCCCCGCAGGCGTTGCAGGGCCTGGAGCGGCCCCACGCGATCTTCATCGGCGGCGGCGTGACCCGCGAGGGCGTGCTGGACGAATGCTGGGCGCACCTGCGCCCCGGTGGCCGGCTGGTGGCCAATGCCGTGACCCTGCAGAGCGAGACCCTGCTGATGAGCTGGCGCGAACGTCATGGCGGCGAGCTCACCCGTATCCATGTGGCCCAGGCGCAGCCGCTGGGCGAGTTCGACACCTGGCGCCAGGCGCTGCCGATCACCCTGCTTGATGTGGTAAAGCCCCTCGATGCGTGACGAAACCGCAGAACAGCCGGCGCCGCTGCGCAGCGGCCTGACCACGGGCAGCTGCGCCACTGCCACCAGCCTGGCGGCGGCGCGCCTGCTGTTGAGCGGGCAATGCGACGACGCGGTGCAGATCACCCTGCCCAAGGGCAGACAGGTGCAGATGCGCCTGGAGTTCTGCCGGTTGGCCGGGCCAGGCGCCGAAGCCGGCACCCTCAAGGATGCCGGCGACGACCCCGACGTGACCCATGGCGCGCTGCTCTACAGCCAGGTGCGGCTGCTGGCCGAGCCGGGCGTACGTTTTGTCGCCGGCATCGGCGTGGGCACCGTGACCCGCCCCGGGCTGGTACTGGGGGTAGGCGAGCCGGCGATCAACCCGGTGCCGCGGCGCATGATGACCGAGCACCTGCAGCGTCTGGCGCTGGAGTGCGATTACGCGGGGGGCTTCGAGGTCACCGTGAACGTGCAGGACGGCGACAGCCTGGCCCTCAAGACCATGAACCCGCGCCTGGGCATCCTCGGCGGGCTGTCGATACTGGGCACCAGCGGCATCGTGCGGCCGTTTTCCTGCGCGGCCTACATTGCCTCGATCCACCAGGGCATCGACGTGGCCAAGACCAATGGCTATGAACACATTGCCGCGTGTACCGGCAATGCCAGCGAAGACACCATGCGCCGGGTCTACGGCATTCCCGACATCGCCCTGATCGAGATGGGCGATTTTGTCGGCGCGGTGCTCAAGCACCTGCGCAAGGTGCCGGTTGGCAAGCTGAGCATCTGCGGCGGCTTCGGCAAGATCAGCAAACTGGCGGCCGGGCACATGGACCTGCACAGCCGGCATTCGAGCATCGACCTGCCGCAACTGGCTGGCTGGGCGGCGGCGGTGGGTGCCGACGCCGCGTTGCAGGCGGCGATCATCGGCGCCAACACCAGCCAGCAGGCGTTGGCCCTGGCCAGTGCGGCGGGGGTCGGGCTGGGGGATGCGGTGTGCGAGCACGCGCTGGCTTTCGCCCGCAGCGTGGTGCCGGCGCAGGTACAGGTGGAGGTGTTCGCCATCGACCGCCAGGGCGGCATCGTCGGCCGGGCGGGTGTTCGATGAGCCGGCGCATCCTGTTGCTGGGCGGCGTGACCGAGGCGCTGTTGATAGCCCGTCAGCTGGGCCCGCAGCACGTCTACAGCCTGGCCGGTATCGGCCGGGTGCCCAGCGACCTGGCGTGCCAGGTGCGGGTGGGCGGCTATGGTGGGGCCGAGGGCCTGGCCGCTTACCTGCGGGCCGAAGGCATCGGTCTGGTGATCGACGCGACCCACCCGTATGCGGCGCAGATCAGCCGCAATGCGGCGCAGGCAGCGCGCCTGGCCGGGGTTGAATGCTGGGCGTTGCGGCGCCCGGCATGGCAGGCGCAGGCCGGTGACGACTGGCGGGAAGTGGCAGACTGGACGCAGTTGATCAAGGCATTGAAACCGTTTCGCCGGCCCTTGTTCACCCTGGGGCGCGAGCCGTTGCAGCACCTGCACGAGATACCCGCGCAGCAGTTCTGGACCTTGCGCGCGCTGGAGGTGTGCGAGGGGAATGCGCGATGCGAAGTGATCGGCGCGCGGGGGCCGTTTCGCCTGGAGGATGAACGGGCGTTGTTCGAGCGTTGCCGGGTGGATGTGCTGATCAGCAAGAACAGTGGCAGCGCCGCGACCGAGCCCAAGCTCGAAGTGGCGCGCGAGCGGGGTGTGCCGGTACTGATCCTGAAGCGGCCGGCGCTGGCGGGGGTGGATCGGGAGTTTCGTGGGCGTCGCCGATGTGCTGGCGGCGCTTTGACGGGTGCACACAGCTCCAGAGTCGATCAAAAAAGGCTGACACAAGGTCAGGGGAAGGATAGATGCGCTGTCGACGCAGTTACCCCACCTGCGACACTCCATCACACCCCGGCTTTTTTACATATACTTCGACATCTGGCTAAATAGCCCCACTCGATTCCTGACCGGATCTCCCCATGCCCGCACACCGGCTCGCCTACGCCTGGATCGCCTGCTTCGCAGTGCTGTTCAATCTGCTGGCCATGCCGTTGTCCGCCGCCGCTGCAAAAGCCCAACCCGAACAACTGCTGTGGGGCACCTTCTGCTCCAGCGGCGTGACCAAGATGATCGCCATCTCGCTGAATGCCCCCGACGGCCAACAGCAGAACGACGACCACTCCACCATGCAGCACTGCTGGTGCTGCTCCGGCACTGCCCCGCTGCTGGCCCTGCCCGGCCACCCGCCACGGCTGGTGACGTCCGAGCACACCTTCAACACCCCGTCACCGCTACTCGCCAGCTACCACCCCACGCCACGCCAGCAATGGCCCGCGCTCAATCCCCGCGCCTCCCCCCAGGCCTGAGTTCACTACGCTACCAGTTGCGAACCTGACCCGAACGGAGATTGACCATGCTCAAGAACGCCCTGCTGCTGGCCGCCCTGCTGCTGCCCGCCACCTTTGCCAACGCCCATGAATACACCGTGGGCGACCTGCATATCGCCCACCCGTGGTCGCAGGAGCTGCCGCCCAACGCCCCCAACGTGGCCGCCTATTTCGTCGTGCACAACAACGGCAAGAGCGCCGACCGCCTGCTCGGCGTCGACAGCCCGATCACCGACAACGCCGAACTGCACGAGCATGTGCACAAGGACGGCCTGATGAAGATGCAGCAGGTGCAGGGTGTCGACATCCCCGCCGGCGCCGACCTGGTGTTCGCCCCGGCGCCTACCACGTGATGCTGATGCAGCCCAAGGACCGCAGCCTGCTCAGCGACGGCAAGCGCTTCCCGCTGACCCTGCATTTCCAGAAGGCCGGCAACATCACGGTCGAAGTGGCCGTGCAGAAACAGGCCCCCGAGGGCACCGCCCACAGCCATTGATTCGCTGACGGCTGCACGCCATGCGCCTGCCCCGCGGCAGGCTCGCCCGCCCCGCTGACCTCCAACGAGCACGCGGCAGCTGGCTGAGCCTGTTCGCCATGTTGATGATCTTCATCGGCCCACTGGTCTCCCAGTCGATGCCGATGGATCACCGTGCCTCCATGCCCGGCATGGACATGGCCATGGACTGCCACTCAGGCAGCCACGCCAGCAGCCCGCCGACAACCCGGCAGCGCTGCACGTCATCTGGGAAAAGTGCGGCTACTGCAGCCTGTTCTTCCACTGCCCGGCGCTGCCGCAGACGCTCAGCCTGCTCGACACCGAGGCCGTCTCGCCCCACACCACCCTGCGCGCCCAGCCGCGCCAGGGCCATGCCGCCAGGCCATCTTCCCCGGCGCCCGCAGCCGCGCGCCACCTGCCCACATCGTCGTCTGAACCCACTTTGCATGCGCCCCAGGGCCCGGCTTGCTGCCGAGGCTCTTGCGCACCCTCACGACCACACGATGTTGGAAATACTATGTCCGGCTCTACCGTTACCCTGCGCCTGTCGCTGCAAGGCACCATCGCCCTGCTGTGCGGCACCCTGTTCAGCCACGTGGCCCTGGCCGCCGACAGCGGCCACGAAGGCCACGACCACGCCGAACTGAGCCCCACGGTGATCACTGCCGTGGCGCCCAGCTCGCCGCTGACCATCGTCACCAACCCCAAGGACCCACGCCAGCCGGTACCGGCCAGCGACGGCGCCGACTACCTCAAGACCATCCCGGGCTTCTCGGCCATCCGCGCCGGTGGCACCAACGGCGACCCGGTGCTGCGCGGCATGTTCGGCTCGCGCCTGAACATCCTTACCAACGGCGGCGTGATGCTCGGCGCCTGCCCCAACCGCATGGACGCACCCACCTCGTACATCTCGCCGGAAACCTACGACCGCCTCACCGTGATCAAGGGCCCGCAGAGCGTGCAGTGGGGCCCCGGCGCCTCGGCCGGCACCATCCTCTTCGACCGCGAGCCCGAACAGTTCGGCGAGCTCGGCAGCCGCGTCAACGCAAGCCTGCTGGCCGGCTCCAACGGGCGCTTCGACAAGGTGCTGGATGCTGCGGCAGGCAACGCACAGGGCTATGCACGCTTTGTCGGCAACCAGTCGCGCTCCGACGACTACAAGGACGGCAACGGCGACACCGTGCCCTCGCGCTGGGACAAGTGGAACGGTGACGTGGCCCTGGGCTGGACCCCGGATGCCGACACCCTGCTCGAACTCACTGCCGGCAAGGGCGATGGCGAGGCGCGCTATGCCGGGCGCGGCATGGACGGTTCGCAGTTCAAGCGCGAAAGCCTGGGCCTGCGCTTTGAGAAATCCAACCTGGGCGGGGTGCTCGACAAGCTCGAAGCCCAGGTCTACTACAACTACGCCGACCACGTGATGGACAACTACAGCCTGCGCACCTCGCCCACCAGCGGCATGATGGCCGGACCGATGGTCAGCAACGTCGACCGCCGCACCCTCGGCGGGCGGCTCAAGGCCACCTGGCGCTGGGAGGACGTGACCCTGGTCAGCGGTGTCGATGCGCAGACCAACGAACATCGCCAGCGCGGCGGCATGGGCGTGGATGCGCACAAGGCCGAGCCCTGGACCAAGGACGCGGACTTTCACAACTACGGCGTGTTCGGCGAGCTGACCTGGGAAACCTCCAGCCAGGACCGCCTGGTCAGCGGCGCGCGCCTGGACCGCGCCTCGGCCAAGGATTTTCGTGAAGCCAGCGCCACCCGCGGCAACACCCGCGCCGACACCCTGCCCAGCGGGTTCGTGCGCTACGAGCACGACCTGCTCGACCTCCCGGCCACCACCTATGTGGGCCTGGGCCATGCCCAGCGCTTCCCCGACTACTGGGAGCTGTTCTCGCCCAAGTCGGGCCCGGCCGGCTCGCTCAATGCGTTCGACTCGATCAAGCCGGAGAAGACCACCCAGCTCGACGTGGGCATCCAGTACAAGACCGAGCAGCTCGAAGCCTGGGCCTCGGGCTATGTCGGCCAGGTGCGCGACTACATCCTGTTCGACTACCGTCCCGGCATGATGGGCATGCTCAGCTCCCAGGCGCAGAACATCGATGCCCGTATCATGGGCGGCGAGCTGGGCGCGGCCTATCAGTTCGCGCCCAACTGGAAAGCCGACGCCACCCTGGCCTACGCCTGGGGCAAGAACAGCAGCGATGGCAAGGCGCTGCCGCAGATGCCGCCGCTGGAAAGCCGCCTGGGCCTGACCTACAGCCGCGACGCCTGGAGCGCCGGTGCGCTGTGGCGCCTGGTCTCGGCGCAGAACCGCATCGCCGAGGGTTCCGGCAACGTGGTGGGCAAGGACTACGAGAAAAGCGCAGGCTTCGGCGTGTTCTCGCTCAACGGCGCCTACCGCGTGAGCAAGAACATCAAGCTCAGTGCCGGCGTCGACAACCTGTTCGACAAGGCCTACGCGAGCACCTGAACCTGGCGGGCAACGCCGGCTTCGGCTACCCGGCCAGTGATCCGCAGGCGATCAACGAGCCAGGGCGTACCCTCTGGACCAAGGTCGACCTGAGCTTCTGATGCACCACCGGGCGCGGCCACTGGCCGCGCCCTCTGGCAGACCGCGGCGCCAACCTGAGCCCTGCTCATGCAGCACATGAGCACGCTGCGCTACCGCCAATCGGCAAAATGTTACATTATACGCCCCGAAAAACACCGCCTCGAACCCGGCGCACCGACGCGCCCGGGCCTTATGGACAAGCGATTCCCTTCCGATGAACAAGTACCTGATCGGCTCCCTGAGCCTGCTGGCCGCGTGCGATTGCGCCCTGGCCAACACCCTGACCCTGCCAGCCGGCACCATCACCGCCACGGCCGACGCCGAACAGCGGGTCAGCCTCGATACCCCGACCAGCGCCGGTTCGCGCCTGAACCTGAACGCCCTGCAAACCCCGGGCAGCGTCGAGAGCCTGAGCGGCGAGCAGGTACGTGCACGTGGCGATCGCAGCGTGCAGGACGGCGTGTCGCGCAGCACCGGCATCAGCCGCACCGGCACCCCGGGCGATGGCGGCACCTCGCTGCAGGCCCGCGGCTTCACCGGGCAGAGCTCGGTGATGCAGCTGTTCGACGGCAACCGCATGTACACCGGCATGGGCACCGTGACCTTCCCGGTGGACACCTGGTCGGTGGAACGCATCGACGTTCTGCGCGGCCCGGCCTCGGTGCTGTATGGCGAAGGCGCCACCGGTGCGGTGGTCAACGTGGTGCCGAAAAAGCCCTTCGAGGGCGAGATCGTCAACCACCTGCGCCTGGGCTACGGCAGTCACGACAGCCAGCAGACCGCCCTCGACAGCGGCGGCTCGCTCACCGACAGCCTGAGCTACCGCCTGAACATCAACCAGCTGCGCAGCAACGGCTGGATCGACCACGGCGACTCCAGCAGCACCGCCATCAGCGCGGCGCTGCGCTGGCAGGCCAATGACGACCTGGCCTTCACCCTGGCGCACGACTATGGCGACCAGAAGCCGATGAACTACTTCGGCACGCCGCTGATCAACGGCCACCTGCGCGAGAGCCTGCGCGACAAGAACTACAACATCAGCAACGACAAGCAGCACTACAACGACCAGTGGACGCGCCTGACCACCGAGTGGCAGATCAGCGACAGCGTCAGCTCCACCAACGAGCTGTACTACCTCAAGGCCAACCGCCGCTGGCAGAACGCCGAGAACTACACCTGGATGCGGCCAGCCAGCAACTGCTGCGCAGTGGCAACTTCGGCATCAAGCACCAGCAGGAGCAGGTGGGTGATCGCCAGACCTTCACCTTCAGGCACAGCCTGTTCGGCCTCGACAGCCAGACCCTGGTGGGCGCCGACTACAACCGCATCCGCTTCCAGCTCAACAGCAACGCGCCGTTCAACGACAGCATCGTCGGCGGCGAGCCGATCGACCTGCGCCACCCGCAGCGCAGCGGCTTTGCCAGCGATTCGGCGTACCGTCCGCAGTTCGACAGCCTGACCCACCAGTTCGCGCTGTTCGCCGAAAACCGCCTGCAGCTCACCGAGCGCCTGTCGCTGGTGACGGGCGTGCGCCGCGACGTGGTGCACCTGGACCGCAACGACCTGCGCAGCGAAGTGACCGGCAACACACGCAGCGACACCAGCCTGGACGGCAACAACTGGAAGGCCGGGCTGGTGTTCGCCCTCACCCCGAAACGTCGCTGTATGCCCAGCACGCCACCAGCACCGATGGCGTTGGCGGCTTGATCTCGCTGAGCCCCGACCAGCAGCAGTACGGCCTGCCAAGGCGCGCCAGACCGAAGTCGGGGTCAAGCAGCAGTTCTGGCAGCAGCGTGGCGAATGGACCCTGGCGGCGTACCACATCGTCAAGAAGGACCTGCTCACCGACGACCCGTCGCAGATCGGCACCGGCCGGCAACTGCAGGTGGGCAAGCAGTCGTCCGACGGCATCGAGGCCAGCCTGGACCTGCAGCTGCCGCACGACTGGCAGGTACAGGCCAACGCCGCGTTCGTGCGTGCACGCTATGACGAATTCGAGCAGGAGGTGAACGGCGTGATGGTATCGCGGGCCGGCAACCGCCCCACCGACGTACCGGGGCGCACCGCCAACCTGTGGCTGAGCAAGGGCCTGACCGACAGCCTGCGCGCCGGCGCCGGGGTGCGCTATGTGGACGGGCGCTATGCCGACATGGGCAACACTACCCGCTGCCGAGCTACACGGTGGTGGATGCCTCGGTGGCGTGGCAGGTGCTCAGCGATACCACGCTGGGCCTGCAGTTGAACAACCTGTTCGACCGTCGGTACGCGCAAAGTCAGTACAATGATGGCCAGCAATGGATCCTGGGTGAGCCGCGCTCGTTCTTCGTGACGGCCGACTACACCTTCTGACCGCGTCGCCCCATTCGCCGGCAAGGCCGGCTCCTACACACCACACCGGTCCTGCAGGAGCCGGCCTTGCCGGCGAAGAGGCCCGAATAGACGACACATGACCACCCTGAATATCCACAACCTGCACTGGTCCCCCAAAGGCCACGGCCACTGCCACCACCAGTTCCAGCTGCGTGGCGTCGACCTGCAGGTGCGCCCCGGCGAATTCGTCGGCCTCATTGGCCCCAACGGCAGCGGCAAGACCAGCCTGCTGCGGTGCGCCTACCGCTTCAACGCGCCCGAACGCGGGCACATCACCCTCGACGACCACAACCTCTGGCAACAATCGCCGCGCTGGTGTGCCCAGCGCATCGCGGTGGTGCTGCAGGAGTTCCCCGACGCGTTTGGTCTGAGCGTGGCCGAAGTGGTCGCCATGGGGCGCATTCCGCACCAGGGCCTGTTCGACGGCGACAGCCGCCAAGACCGCCAGCGTGTACAGCAGGCGCTGCTCGATGTCGGCCTGCACGGCTTCGACGACCACGCCTTCGCCACCCTTTCGGGCGGTGAAAAGCAGCGCGTGATCCTGGCCCGCGCCCTGGTGCAGCAACCGCGCGTACTGATCCTCGACGAGCCGACCAACCACCTCGACCCGCGTTACCAACTGGCCCTGCTGCACCAGGTGCGCCAGCTGCGCATCGCCACCCTGGCCAGCATCCACGACCTGAACCTGGCCGCCGCCTTCTGCGACCGCCTGTACGTGCTCGACCATGGCCGCATCGTGGCCAGCGGCACGCCGCACCAGGTCCTCACCGCCGAGCTGCTGCGCGAGGTGTTCGGCGTTCAGGCGCTGATCGACCGCCACCCGCTGGCCGACCATCCACGCATCACCTGGATAGCCCCCCAATGATTCGATCCGCCCTGCTTGCCGCGCTGCTGCTGGTCGCCGGCCCGGCCCTGGCCGAGGTCACGCACTACCCGCTCACGGTGCACAGCTGCAACCGCGAGGTGACCTTCGCCAAGGCCCCCGAACGCGCCCTGAGCCACGACATCAACATGACCCAGATGATGCTCGCCCTGGGCCTGCGCACGAAGATGGTCGGCTACAGCGGCGTCAGCGGCTGGAAGGCAGTGACCCCGGCGCTGCGCAAGGAACTCGACGGCCTGCCGGAGCTGGCCAGCAAGTACCCTTCGGTGGAAACCCTGCTCAACGCCAACGTCGACTTCTTCTTCGCCGGCTGGGACTACGGCATGCGCGTGGGCGGCGACCTCACCCCGCAGAGCCTGGCACCGCTGGGCATCGCGGTGTACGAGCTGACCGAGTCGTGCGCGTTCGTGATGAAGCGCCGCCGGCGAGCCTGGACGACACCTACACCGACCTGCGCAACCTGGGCCGGATCTTCGACGTGCAGGCCCGCGCCAGCCAGCTGATCGAGCAGATGCAGCAGCGCGTGGCCAGCGTGCAGCAGCACCTGCCGGCGCAGCGCCCGCGGGTGTTCCTGTATGACAGCGGCGAAGACCGCGCCATGACCTCCGGGCGCCTGGGCATGCCCGAGGCGCTGATCAACGCCGCCGGCGGGCGCAACATCCTCGATGACATCGAGGCCAGCTGGACCCGCGTGAACTGGGAAAGCGTGGTCGAACGCAACCCCGAGGTAATCGTGATCGTCGACTACGGCGAGATCACCGCCGCGCAGAAGCAGCAGTTTCTGGAACAGCACCCGGCCCTGCAATCGGTCGACGCGGTGCGTAACCGGCGCTTCGTGGTCATCCCCTATGTGGCCGCCACGCCGAGCCTGGAAAACGTCGAGGCTATCGAGGCCATCGCCAAGGGCCTGCACGGCGCATGAACAATCGCTATCGCCTGATGCTGCTGGCGCTGAGCGGCCTGCTGCTGGTGTCGTGCGTGCTCTCGCTGGGGTTCGGTTCGGCCCCGGTGCCGGTCGAGGTGGTCGCCCGGGTGCTGCTGTTCAAGGTGTTCGGTATTGCCCCCGAGGTGCCCGCCTGGACCGCCGGCCAGGAACATATCGTGTGGCTGATCCGGGTGCCGCGCATGCTCCTGGGCGCGCTGGTGGGCGGCGGCCTGGCGATGATCGGCGCGGTGCTGCAGGCGGTCACGCGCAACCCGCTGGCCGACCCGCACCTGCTCGGCGTGACCTCCGGCGCCACGCTGGGTGCGGTGCTGGTGGTGCTGCATGTGGGTGAACTGATCGGCGTGCTGACCCTGCCGCTGGCAGCCTTTGTCGGCGCGCTGTGCAGCATGCTGCTGGTGCTGGCGATTGCCAGCCGGCATGGCCGCCTGGACAGCGACCGCCTGTTGCTGTGCGGGGTGGCCGTGGCCTTCGTGATGATGGCGCTGGCCAACCTGCTGCTGTTCATGGGCGATCATCGTGCAAGCTCGGCGGTGATGTTCTGGATGCTCGGCGGCCTGGGCCTGGCGCGCTGGGAGCTGCTGGCGGTGCCGGCAGCCAGCGTGCTGCTGGGGCTGGGCCTGCTGCTGGGCATGGCACGCGCGCTCAATGCGCTGATGGCCGGCGAGCAGACCGCCGTGACCCTGGGCCTGAACGCACGCTCGGTGCGCCTGCTGGCGTTTCTGATCTGCTCGCTGCTGACTGGCGTGCTGGTGGCGATCAGCGGCTCCATCGGCTTTGTCGGCCTGATGGTGCCGCACATTGCGCGGCGCCTGGTGGGCGCCGAGCACCGCCGGCTGCTGCCGGTGTCGCTGCTGCTGGGCAGCCTGTTCCTGATCTGGGTGGATGTGGCCGCACGCACCCTGATCGCCCCTGAAGACCTGCCCATCGGCATCGCCACGGCGGCCATCGGCGGGCTGTTCTTCATCGGCATGATGCGCCGGCGCTGAACTGCTGCCTGGCGCTGAGCCCTTGCCTGGCCGGAAATCCTGCCTTGACCGCGATCAACAAAGCGGTGCGAACGTACCAACTTGAGACGTATTGCCACCTCGCCAGGGCAAAAGCCCGTGATAGCCTAGCGAGCGCTTCACGCACAAGAAGACTGACTCCTCAATGGAATGCCACCCATGACCAACCAGCAACCGCCGGACACCCCGGCCCACGACCTGCAACGCAACCTCACCAACCGCCATATCCAGCTCATCGCGATTGGCGGGGCCATCGGCACCGGCCTGTTCATGGGCTCGGGCAAGACCATCAGCCTGGCTGGCCCGTCGATCATCTTCGTCTACATGATCATCGGTTTCATGCTGTTCTTCGTCATGCGTGCCATGGGCGAACTGCTGCTGTCGAACCTCAACTACAAGTCGTTCATCGATTTCTCCGCCGACCTGCTCGGCCCCTGGGCCGGCTACTTCACCGGCTGGACCTACTGGTTCTGCTGGATCATCACCGGCATTGCCGACGTGATCGCAATCGCCGCCTACTCGCAGTTCTGGTTCCCTGACCTGCCGCAATGGGCGCCGGCCCTGGCCTGCGTCGGCGTGCTGCTGTCGCTGAACCTGATCACGGTGAAGCTGTTCGGCGAAATCGAGTTCTGGTTCGCCCTGATCAAGATCATCGCGATCATGGCGCTGGTGTGCACCGGCCTGTACATGGTGTTCGGCGGTTTCCAGTCGCCCACCGGCACCAGTGCACAGCTGAGCAACCTGTGGAATGACGCGGGCATGTTCCCCCATGGCCTGATGGGCTTTTTCGCGGGCTTCCAGATTGCCGTGTTCGCCTTCGTCGGCATCGAACTGGTGGGCACCACCGCCGCCGAGGCGAAGAACCCCGAGCGCACCCTGCCGCGGGCGATCAACTCGATCCCGATCCGCATCATCATGTTCTACGTGCTGGCGCTGATCGCGATCATGGCCGTCACCCCGTGGCGCGACGTGGTGCCGGGCAAGAGCCCGTTCGTCGAGCTGTTCGTGCTGGCCGGGCTGCCGGCGGCGGCGAGCATCATCAACTTCGTGGTGCTGACCTCGGCGGCCTCCTCGGCCAACAGCGGGGTGTTTTCCACCAGCCGCATGCTGTTCGGCCTGGCCCAGCAGGGCGATGCGCCGAAAAGCTTCGAGACCCTGTCCAGCCGCAAGGTGCCGGCCAACGGCCTGTACTTCTCGTGCACCTGCCTGCTGCTGGGCGCGGCCCTGATGTACGTGATCCCCGACCTGATCGAGGCCTTCACCCTGGTGACCACGGTGTCGGCGATCCTGTTCATGTTCGTGTGGACGCTGATCCTGCTGTCGTACCTCACCTACCGCAAGGAGCGTGCGCCGCTGCACCAGGCCTCGAAGTACAAGATGCCGGGCGGGCGCTTCATGTGCTGGGTATGCCTGACGTTCTTCGCCTTCATCCTGGTGTTGCTGTGCCTGGAGAGCGATACCCGCCAGGCCCTGCTGGTGACGCCGCTGTGGTTCGTGCTGCTGGCCGTGACCTACCAGACCGTGCGCCGCAAGCGCCAGGCGCGTGTGCCGGTGCCCGCTACCACGCCGCGTCAGTCGTAGTCGTACTCCTGCTGCTGGAGGGCTTGGGCAAGCCCTTCCAGCACGCCATCGGCCTCGGCCCGCTGTTCGGGCGAAGGGCCGCTGGCAAACTGGCTGCGCTGCTGGCCCAGGGTGAGGAACGCATTGTCGCCATCACCCCAGATATACGAATAGACCAGCAGGAAGCTGTCCGACTCCGGCTTGGCGTACTTCGCCATCTGACGCAGAGGGGCCAGCAGCTGGATCATCTCGCCGTAATTGTTGGTGAACTCCACCAACGCGAACTGCCAGACCTGCGACGCCTCGTCGTACTGCATCAGGCTGCCGTACATGCAGTCGACCCAGCCCTGAAGCAAATCGCCCAGCGCCACCGCATTTTCAGGCGCCTTCTGGTCAAGATCACGTACCCCGTGCACCTCCGCGGCGTCCAGCCATTGCTGCCAGTCATCGAACTCGCCAGCGCCCGCCGCAGGTGAGGTCATCGCGGCCTGGTACTGGGCCGGGGTGATGTTGCAGCGAAAGTACAGCGATGACGCTTCCATGGCGAAAATCCTTGAGCCGAGTTGAAGTGAGGGCGCAAGCATAAGGCATCGCCGTGAACTATTGCTGTGCAGTCTTGCGCGTACTGCACCACGGCAAGCGCCATCCCGGTGCACCCACCCTGCCCTGCACCTCGTGAACACGCCGCTGGCAAGCCTGTGTACGACATCGGCACAGCCCTTGCTAAAGCTCTCTGCGCAAAGTCGCGTCTGCCCAGCAGAACCATTCGATCCCATGGAGAGAGCACTATGAAGCGTCGCAGTCTGATCAAGGCATTCACCCTCAGCGCGTCGATTGCCGCGATGGGCCTGAGCTGGACGGTCCAGGCCGCCGAGACCATCAAGGTCGGCATCCTGCATTCGCTGTCGGGCACCATGGCGATCTCCGAGACCTCGCTCAAGGACATGGCCCTGATGACCATCGAGCAGATCAACGCCAAGGGCGGGGTCAACGGCAAGCTGCTGGAGCCGGTGGTGGTCGACCCGGCCTCCAACTGGCCGCTGTTCGCCGAGAAGAGCCGCCAGTTGCTGGCCCAGGACAAGGTCGCGGTGGTGTTCGGCTGCTGGACCTCGGTGTCGCGCAAGTCGGTGCTGCCGGTGTTCGAGGAACTCAACGGGCTGCTGTTCTACCCGGTGCAGTACGAAGGTGAAGAGATGTCGCCCAACGTGTTCTACACCGGGGCAGCGCCCAACCAGCAGGCGATACCGGCGGTGGAATACCTGATGAGCGAGGACGGTGGCGCAGCCAAGCGCTTCTTCCTGCTGGGCACCGACTACGTGTACCCACGCACCACCAACAAGATTCTGCGTGCGTTCCTGCACAGCAAGGGCGTGGCCGACAAGGACATCGAGGAGGTGTACACCCCGTTCGGCCACAGCGATTACCAGACCATCGTGGCCAACATCAAGAAGTTCTCGGCCGGGGCAAGACGGCGGTGATCTCCACCGTCAACGGCGACTCCAACGTGCCGTTCTACAAGGAACTGGCCAACCAGGGCCTGAAGGCCACCGACGTGCCGGTGGTGGCGTTCTCGGTGGGTGAAGAGGAGCTTCGCGGCATCGATACCAAGCCGCTGGTGGGGCACCTGGCGGCGTGGAACTACTTCGAGTCGGTGGACAACCCGGTCAACACGCAATTCGTGGCCGACTGGAAGGCCTATGCCAAGGCGAAGAACCTGCCGGCGCCGACAAGGCAGTGACCAACGACCCGATGGAGGCCACCTATGTGGGCATCCATATGTGGGCCCAGGCGGTGGAAAAGGCCAAGAGCACCGATGTGGACAAGGTGCGCGAGGCGCTGGCGGGCAGACGTTCAAGGCGCCGTCGGGCTTCACCCTGACCATGGACAAGACCAACCACCACCTGCACAAGCCGGTGATGATCGGCGAGATCCAGGATGACGGGCAGTTCAGCGTGGTGTGGCAGACCGAGCAGCCGCTGCGCGCGCAGCCGTGGAGCCCGTTCATTCCGGGCAACGACAAGCGGCCGGATTATGCCGTGAAAGGCAACTGAGGCAGGGGGCCGCCGTGCGGCCCATTCGCCGGCAAGGCGCTGCCTTGCCGTTGTAGGAGCCGGCCTTGCCGGCGAATGCCGACTCCAGGACACCGATATGCCCAAGGTCCTCCACCGACTGTTGCTCGCCCTGCTCCTGCTGCTGCCTCTGGCAGCCCGGGCCGCTGGCGACGCCGACTACTTCATCGCCGCCAAGCCCAACGAGCAGGCCAGCCTGCTGCAGGGCTGGGCGGCGCAACCCGACCCCGCGCGCCTCGAACTGCTGAGTTCGCTGCAGCAAGGCCGCCTGGGCCCGGACGACAGCCGCAAGCTGCGCCTGAACAACCGCCTGCGCGGCCTGGTGGAAAACGCCCTGGCCAGCCATCGACTGCTCAGCGATGACGCCAGGGTCCGCCTGGCCGCCGCCCAGCAACTGCAGAAAAGCGCGCAGCCCGCTCAGGTCGCCTTCCTCGACCGGCGCTTTGCCAGCGAGCCCGACGCCGCCGTGCACGCAGCCCTGGGCCTGGCCCTGGCCAACCTGCAACTGGTCGCGACAGACCCCGCCGTACGCCTGGCCGCCGTGCGCCTGCTGGGCGAAACCGGCGACCCGATGGCCCGCACCCGCCTCGAAAGCCTGCTCGACCCCAGTGTGGAAACCGACCCCACGGTGCGCACCGCCGCCGAAACCAGCCTGGCCCAGGTCAAGCGCAAGCTGCTGATCGGCGAGCTGCTCGGCCAGGCCTTCAGCGGGCTGTCGCTGGGTTCGATCCTGCTGCTGGCAGCCCTGGGCCTGGCGATCACCTTCGGCCTGCTGGGGGTGATCAACATGGCCCACGGCGAAATGCTGATGCTCGGCGCCTACAGCACCTACGTGGTGCAAGTGCTGGTGCAGCGCTACGCCCCGGCGCGCTGGACTTCTACCCGTTGCTGGCACTGCCGGTGGCCTTCGGTGTGAGTGCCGGGGTCGGCATGCTGCTCGAACGCACGGTGATCCGCCACCTGTACGGGCGCCCGCTGGAAACCCTGCTGGCCACCTGGGGCATCAGCCTGATCCTGATCCAGGCCATCCGCCTGCTGTTCGGCGCGCAGAACGTCGAGGTGGCCAACCCGGCCTGGCTCTCCGGCGGCCTGCAGGTACTGCCCAACCTGGTGCTGCCCTACAGCCGCCTGGTGATCATCGGTTTCGCCCTGTGCGTGGTGCTGCTCACCTGGCTGCTGCTCAACCGCACCCGCCTGGGCCTGAACGTGCGCGCCGTCACCCAGAACCGCAACATGGCCGCCTGCTGCGGCGTGCCCACCGGGCGCGTGGACATGCTCGCCTTCGGCCTGGGTTCGGGTATCGCCGGCCTTGGCGGCGTGGCCCTGAGCCAGATCGGCAACGTCGGCCCGGACCTGGGCCAGAGCTACATCATCGACTCGTTCCTGGTGGTGGTGCTCGGTGGCGTCGGGCAACTGGCCGGCAGCCTGTGGGCCGCGTTCGGCCTGGGCATAGCCAACAAGTTGCTGGAGCCGCAGATCGGTGCGGTGCTCGGCAAGATCCTCATCCTTGCGCTGATCATTCTGTTCATCCAGAAGCGTCCGCAAGGCCTGTTCGCCCTCAAGGGACGGGTAATCGACTGATGAACCAGCCACTGCTTGTCACTGCTACACAAAAGGCCGGCCCGCGCCTGACCCTGGCCGTCGGCGCCCTGGTGCTGCTGGTGCTGATCGCCCTGCCACTGCTGTCGTTGCTGCCAGCCGGCCACAGCCTGCAGGTGTCGGCCTACACCCTGACCCTGGTGGGCAAGATCCTGTGCTACGCCATCGTAGCCCTGGCGCTGGACCTGGTGTGGGGCTACGCCGGGTTGCTGTCGCTGGGCCATGGCCTGTTCTTCGCCCTGGGCGGCTACGCCATGGGCATGTACCTGATGCGCGAAGCGGCCGGCGACGGCCTGCCGGCGTTCATGACCTTTCTGTCGTGGAGCGAGCTGCCGTGGTACTGGGCCGGCACCCAGCACTTTGCCTGGGCACTGTGCCTGGTGGTGCTGGCGCCGGGGCTTTTGGCGCTGGTGTTCGGCTACTTCGCGTTCCGTTCGCGGATCAAGGGCGTGTACTTCTCGATCATGACCCAGGCCCTGACCTTTGCCGGCATGCTGCTGTTCTTTCGCAACGAGACCGGCTTTGGCGGCAACAACGGCTTCACCAACTTTCGCAGCATCCTGGGTTTCGAGATCACCGCCCAGGGCACCCGCGCAGTGCTGTTCCTGCTAACCGTGGCCTTGCTGGCGGGCAGCCTGTACCTGGGCTGGCGCCTGGCACGCAGCAAGTTCGGGCGCGTGCTCACGGCGCTGCGCGACGCCGAGAACCGCCTGATGTTCTGCGGCTACGACCCGCGCGGCTTCAAGCTGTTCGTGTGGGTGCTGAGCGCCGTGCTGTGCGGCCTGGCAGGTGCGCTGTACGTGCCGCAGGTGGGCATCATCAACCCCAGCGAGATGTCGCCCACCAACTCCATCGAGGCCGCCGTGTGGGTAGCCCTGGGCGGGCGCGGCACGCTGATCGGGCCGCTGCTGGGCGCCGGCGTGGTCAATGGCATGAAGAGCTGGTTCACCGTGGCGTTCCCGAGTTCTGGCTGTTCTTTCTCGGTGCGCTGTTCATTCTGGTAACGCTTTACCTGCCCAGGGGCGTGGTCGGCCTGCTGAAGAAAAGGGGTGAACAATGAGAAGCGTACCGCTGCCTGCCGTACACCCCGAGTTCATGCTCGAACCGATCATCGACGCCGGCAGCGGTCGCGATGCCATCGGCCTGGGCCAGGCACGCCAGCCGGGCTGGACGTGCGCCACGGCACGGTGCTGACGCTGGAGGACATCAGCGTGAGCTTCGACGGCTTCAAGGCGCTGAATGCGCTGAACCTGTACATCGGCGTGGGCGAGTTGCGCTGCATCATCGGGCCCAACGGGGCGGGCAAGACCACGCTGATGGACGTGATCACCGGCAAGACCCGCCCCACCACCGGCAAGGCCTGGTTCGGCGAGACCCTGGACCTGACGCGCATGAGCGAGGTGCAGATCGCCCAGGCCGGCATCGGGCGCAAGTTCCAGAAGCCGACGGTGTTCGAGGCCTTGAGCGTGTACGAAAACCTGGAACTGGCGCAGAAGGCCGACAAGTCGGTGTGGGCCAGCCTGTGCGCGAGACTCGGCGGCGAACAGCGCGACCGTATCGACCAGGTGCTGCAGACCATTCGCCTGACCGGGTCGGCGCAGCGCCCGGCGGGGTTGCTGTCCCATGGGCAGAAGCAGTTTCTGGAGATCGGCATGCTGCTGATGCAGGACCCGCAGTTGCTGCTGCTGGACGAACCGGTGGCGGGCATGACCGACGCCGAGACCGAATTACCGCCGAGCTGTTCAAAAGCCTGGCCGGCCGGCATTCGCTGATGGTGGTGGAGCACGACATGGGGTTTGTCGGCAGCATTGCCGACCATGTGACGGTGCTGCACCAGGGCAGCGTGCTGGCAGAGGGTTCGCTGGAACAGGTGCAGGCCGATGATCGGGTGATCGAGGTTTATCTGGGGCGCTGAAAAGCTTCGACGGCAACGCCGGCTCCTACAGAGACACCGCGGCTCTTGTAGGGCCGGCCTTGCCGGCGAAGAGGCCGGTACAGACAAAAAAGGACAAGGCACATGCTGAAAATCGACACCCTGCACCAGTACTACGGCGGCAGCCACATCCTGCGCGGCCTGTCGTTCCAGGCCAAGGTCGGAGAGGTAACCTGCCTGCTGGGCCGCAACGGCGTGGGCAAGACCACCCTGCTGCGCTGCCTGATGGGCCTGCTGCCCGCCCGCGAAGGCAGCGTGCACTGGGAGGGCCAGGCCATCACCACGCTCAAGCCGCACCAGCGCGTGCACGCCGGAATCGCCTACGTGCCCCAGGGCCGCGAGATCTTCCCGCGCCTGACGGTGGAGGAGAACCTGCTGATGGGCCTGTCACGCTTCGGCGCCAGCCAGGCGCGGGAGGTGCCGGCCTTCATCTACGAACTGTTCCCGGTACTGCTGCAGATGAAACACCGCCGCGGCGGCGACCTGTCCGGTGGCCAGCAACAGCAACTGGCCATCGGCCGCGCCTGGCCAGCCGCCCGCGCCTGCTGATTCTCGACGAGCCCACCGAAGGCATCCAGCCATCGGTGATCAAGGAGATCGGTGCGGTGATCCGCCAACTGGCCGCGCGTGGCGACATGGCGATTCTGCTGGTGGAGCAGTTCTACGACTTTGCCGCCGAGCTGGCCGACCAGTACCTGGTGATGTCCCGCGGCGAGATCGTGCAGCAGGGCCGCGGGGAAAACATGGAGGCCGAAGGTGTACGCGGCCTGGTTACGATTTAATCTGTGCGCCTGTCCCGTTTCGAGAGCCTGTCATGAATCACATCCGCGACGCCGTGCACGCCGACCTGCCGGCCATCCGTGATATCTACAACGATGCGGTGCTCAACACTCTGGCGATCTGGAACGAGCAGACGGTCGACCTGGGCAATCGCCAGGCGTGGTTCGCGGCGCGCCAGGGCAGGGTTATCCGATACTGGTGGCGGTGAATGAGGCAGGGGACGTGCTGGGCTATGCCTCGTTCGGCGACTGGCGCCCGTTCGAGGGGTTTCGCCACACCGTGGAGCATTCGGTGTACATCCGCAGCGACCAGCGCGGCCAGGGCCTGGGGCCGTTGCTGATGCAGGCGCTGATCGAGCGTGCCAGGGGCTGTGGCAAGCATGTGATGGTGGCGGCGATCGAGAGCGGCAATACGGCGTCGATCCGCCTGCACGAGCGGCTGGGCTTCACCCTGAACGGACAGATGCCGCAGGTGGGGGTGAAGTTCGGCAAGTGGCTGGACCTGACCTTCATGCAACTGATGCTGGCACCGGGGGCGCAGCCCCCACAGGGCTGAGGGCCTCATCGCGGGTCAAGCTCGCTCCCACAGGTACAGCGCTGGCTTGGAGGCCAACGGCGTATCGGTGGGAGCGGGCTTGACCCGCGATTGGGCCGGTCAGCCCTGCACAAACCTTCCCAGGCGCTGCTTCAACATCGAATTCTCACTGCGCAACTGCTTCACTTCCTCCAGCAGCTCCAGCGCCAGCGCCACCCCTTCCCACTCCAGTTCCAGCTCCTGGTGCAGCTTGGCCGCGCGCTTGGCCAGCACCGGGGCACGGTCGTCGAACACCCATTCCTCCGGCGTTCGCCCCGAAGGTTCAACGATGCCGTGCTCGACGATCTCGATCACGTAGGCTGCCGGTACATCGGCCTCCTGACAAAGGGTTCGCATGTCCAGTTGAACGATCAGGGTACTGCTCATGGTCACTTACTCCATTGAGTTCGCGGGTTGAACCCGGCCTTCTCCGACAGTTTGGTCCACAGTTCGCGGGCTTCGGCGCTCGATTGCGTCGGCATCACCACCTTCAGCTGCGCATACAGGTCGCCACGCTGGCCTTGCTTGTTGCTCAGGCCCATGCCCTTGATGCGCAGGCGCTGGCCGCTCTGGCTGTCGGGGCGGATGGTCAGGTTGACCTTGCCGGTCAGGGTCGGCATCTCGACCTTGGTGCCCAGCGCAGCCTCCCACGGTGCCAGCGGCACGGTGATGATCAGGTCATGACCTTCGACATCGAACAGCGGGTGGGGTGCCAGGCGAATGATCAGGTACAGGTCGCCATTGGCGCCGCCGCCCACGCCCGGTGCACCCTGGCCCTTGAGGCGGATGCGCTCGCCGTCGGTCACCCCGGCAGGGATCTTGACGTTGAGGGTCTTGGTGGTGTCGCCCGTGCGCTGCCCGGCCGCGTTGTACTGCGGCACCTGGAAGCTGATCTTCTTCGACTCGTTGGCCAGGGTTTCCTCGAGGAAAATCGCCAGTTCCATTTCCACGTCCTGCCCTCGCCGACCGGCACTGCGTTGCTGGCCACGGCCAAAGGGGTTGCCGTTGCCACGTCCGGCCGAGCCGAAAATGGAACTGAAGAAGTCCGAGAAGTCGCCGCCGCCAAAGTCGGCACCGCCACCGCCACCGCCACGGCTTTCCCAGCCCGGCGGGCCCTGGAAGGGCCGGCCGTGCTGGCCGTACTTGCGCAGCTCGTCGTATTCGGCGCGCTTTTCAGGGCTGCTCAGGGCCTCATAGGCCTCGT
Organism: Steinernema feltiae; assembly: GCA_007213375.1. Taxonomy (NCBI): domain Eukaryota; kingdom Metazoa; phylum Nematoda; class Chromadorea; order Rhabditida; family Steinernematidae; genus Steinernema; species Steinernema feltiae. The sequence continues at coordinate 38,384 of MQUG01003082.1, read as the reverse complement.
TCACTTCCTTGAAGTGGTTTTCGGCGTCGCGCTCTTTGCTGACGTCCGGGTGATACTTGCGCGCAAGCTTGCGGTAGGCGGTCTTGATCGCCTTTTCATCCGCCGTGGGCTCTACGCCAAGGATCTTGTAATAGTCTTTGAAGTCCATCTTTACGATTCACCATCGGTTATCGAATGCATCACTGCTGTGAAGATTGGGGTCAAGCATAGCCTTTCAAGTCGGACAAAGGATTGCTGTCGAGCAGATATTCGGTCTTGATTCTGCCGATGGCTGGCATAAACTGCGCGGCCGTTTTTCCCCCGGAAGCACACCCATGAGTCACGCATCCCCGGCCCGCGCCTGCGGTATCGACTTCGGCACCTCCAATTCCACCGTCGGCTGGCACCGTCCCGGCGTGGATTCGCTGATTGCCCTGGAAGACGGCAAGATCACCTTGCCCTCGGTGGTGTTCTTCAATATCGAGGAGCGGCGCCCGGTCTATGGCCGGCTGGCCCTGCACGAGTACCTGGAGGGCTACGAAGGCCGCCTGATGCGCTCGCTCAAGAGCCTGCTGGGCTCCAAGCTGATCAAGCACGACACCAGCGTGCTGGGCACCGCGCTGCCGTTCAAGGACCTGCTGGGCATGTTCATCGGCGAGCTGAAGAAGCGCGCCGAGGCCAATGCCGGGCGCGACTTCGACGAGGTGGTGCTGGGCCGCCCGGTGCATTTCGTCGACGACGACCAGGCCGCCGACCAGGAGGCCGAAGACACCCTGGCCGAGGTGGCGAAGAAGATCGGCTTCAAGGACGTGTCGTTCCAGTACGAACCCATCGCCGCAGCCTTCGACTACGAGTCGAGCATCCAGGGCGAAGAGCTGGTGCTGATCGTCGACATCGGCGGTGGTACCTCGGACTTCTCGCTGGTACGCCTGGCCCCCGAGCGCCACATGCTCGATGACCGCCACGCCGACATCCTGGCCACCGGTGGCGTGCACATCGGCGGTACCGACTTCGACAAGCAGCTGAGCCTGCAGGGCGTGATGCCGCTGTTCGGCTATGGCAGCCGCATGAAAAGCGGTGCCTTCATGCCCACCAGCCACCACATGAACCTGGCCACCTGGCACACCATCAACTCGGTGTACTCGCAGAAATCCCAGCTGGCGCTGGGCAGCATGCGCTACGACATCGAGGACACCGACGGCATCGACCGCCTGTTCAAGCTGATCGAACAGCGCGCCGGGCACTGGCTGGCGATGGAAGTGGAAGCCACCAAGATCGAGCTGACCCACAGCGACAGCCGCCTGGTCGACCTCAAGCGCGTGCAGCCCGAGCTGAGTGTGGAGTTGACCCGTGCGCTGTTCGAGGCGTCCATCGACAGCCTGCTCGAACGTGTGCGTGGCAGCGTCGGCGAGCTGCTGAACAAGGCCGGCGTCGGTGTGGCGCAGGTCGACACGGTATTCTTCACCGGCGGCTCCAGCGGCATCCCTGCCCTGCGCCAGAGCGTGGCGGCCATGCTGCCCAACGCGCGCCACGTCGAGGGCAACATCTTCGGCAGCATCGGTAGCGGCCTGGCGATCGAAGCCCGCAAGCGTTACGGCTAGCCCGCCGCCCCACAAGGACGTGAACAGATGAGTTTCAAACCCCTGGCGCTGATCAGCGCCTTGCTGCTGGCCGGTTGCAACGACGACCTGATGACCCTGCGCTTCGAGGACTCGGCCGGCTCGTCGGGCACCGGCCTGGACGCGCGCAAGCAGCAGATGATCGACGAGGCCCTGGTGCAACGCCAGATCGACCCGAAAAGCCTGCGCTGGCGGGTCGACCTCGAAGACCAACACCTGGTGTACGTGAGGGAACTGCAGCCGCTGAGCGAGGCGCAGCGCAAGGCGTTGCGCGAACCATTCGACGAGATCCTGCAGGCACGCGCGGCGAACACGCTGCAGATCGAACTCACCCTGGACATCACCCCCGAGCAACGCCAGGCCCTGAGCGCGGCAGAGCGCCAGCGGATCGACGCGCTGCCGCAACCGCTGTTGATCCCGCTGGAGCTCAGCCCGACGGTGCTGACCATGGCGCTGATGCCCAGGGACGACGACAACGTGCCGCGGGACGTGACCGAACGCATCAACTCCAAGGTCACCTGCCAACTGCAGGCGCTGCCGGTAAAGCCGTTGCCGGAAGGCATCACCGGCCTGTGGCAGATGACGCTGGACACGGCCAATCAGGTCAGCGTCGAACTGGGCGAAGCGCACTACCCGGCGCATTACCGGCTGACCGACGCCGGCCTGCAAGGCAGGATCGACAAAGGCGAACTGTGGCTCGTCGAGCCGAACTACCTGTCGGTGGACCCACTGGTGGTGATGCTGGGCTTTTCGGACCTGGGGCAACAGCGGCTGTACCGCAGTTTTCCGTTGCAACCCAATGCTTCGCAGCTGATCCATTCGTGCGAAAGCGCTGCCAACCACTTGCCACGCCCCCTGAGCTTTCGGGTCGGGGACGGCCTGGACCGGCTCGAATCGGTGACCTACAAGGAAGAAACCCAATGAACCTGGCCAGAACCCTGGCACTGTCGAGCGCGCTGCTGCTGGGCGGCTGCGGCGATGAAACATTCATGAGCGTGCGCTTTCAGACCGACGTCGGCACCGCCCGCTGGGGCCTGGACCCGATCAACCTGCAGATGATCGGCGAGGCCCTCGAACAGCGCCAGGTCGACCCCAAGCGCCTGCGTTTCGACGTGGATGCCGAGGACAAGCGCCTGGTGCATGTGGTGCTGCTGCAACCGCTGGATGAACAGCAGCAGGCCGCCTTGCGCGGGCTGTTCGAGGACATCGTGCAGGCGCGCAACGCTGTCACCTTCGCTATCGAAGTCACCCTGCAACCCACCGCCGCCGAGCGCCAGCGCCTGACCCCAAGCCAGCTGCAGGCCCTGGAGGCGATGCCCGCCTCGTTCACCCTGCCCGCCGAACCGGGCGACGAAGTGAGCACGGTGGCCGCGATGCCGGAGCAATGGCCGGGCACCACGATGGATGTCAACGAACAGGTGCAGGCCGAGGTCAGTTGCCTGCTGTACATCAGCCCGCGCCAGTATTACCCGGGCATGACCGACGTCTACGCGGCCAAGGGCGATGACCCGCAGCGGGTGGTGCTGGAGTTTGCCGAAACAGGCGAAGCGAATGCCTTCAGCCTGTGGAAGGTGAGTGCCCGCTACCGCTTCAAGCAGGCCAGCCTGCAGCAGCAGGTCGACAAGGGTGAACTCGCGCTGCTGCCGGCTGACGAGCAGAACCGCAAGAGCCTGAGCATCGCGTTCAAGCTGGCGGACCTGGGCGAGCACGAGCTGATGCGTGCCTACCAGATCGACTATCGGGTCAAGGCGCTGAACAGCCAGTGCTACGCCGAGCAGATGAAGCTCGGGCGGCCGTACACCTTCTTCATGGGTGCGGGGCTGGATCGGGTGGAAGCGGTCACTTATCCACAGAAATGAGTTGGCCTCTTCGCCAGCAAGGCTGGCGAAGAGGCCCGTCGGCCTTACACCAGCTCGGCCCGGCGCAACTCGCTCTTCAGGTACGCATAGTAGATCGGCCCCGCGACCACGCCCGGCAAGCCGAACGCCGCCTCGAACACCAGCATCGCCAGCAGCAGCTCCCACGACTTGGCGCGAATCTGCCCGCCCACGATGCGCGCATTGAGAAAGTACTCGACCTTGTGGATCACGATCAGGTAGCCCAGCGCCGCCACCGCCACCCAGATCGACAGCGACAGGCCGACGATGGTGATCAGCGTGTTGGACATCAGGTTGCCGATCACCGGCAGCAGCCCCAGCAGGAAGGTCAGCACGATCAGCGTCTTGGTCAGCGGCAGGTGCACCCCGAACAGCGGCAGCACCACCGCCAGGAATACCCCGGTAAAGGCGGTGTTGAGCAGCGAGATCTTGATCTGCGCGAACACGATGTTGCGAAACGCCTGCACCAGCAGCGACAGGCGCTCGAACAAGGCCGCGGCCAGCGGTTTGCGCTGGGTCAGGTCGGGGATGCGCTGCAAGGCCACGATGGCGCCCAGGATCATGCCGATCAGCAAGGTCACGAACATGTGCGCCGCGCCCTTGCCCACCAGTTGCAGGTCGGCCAGGTGGGTGCGCAACCATTCGCCGATGGCCACCTTGAACTCCGCCGCACTGGCCGGCAGGTAGGCGTCGATGAACGGCGGCAACTGCCCGCGCGCCTGGTCCACCAGCAGCATGAACTTGTCCAGCGACGCGCCGGGATTCTCCGCCTCGTGCAGCAGAAAGCTGATGGCCCCGGCAAACAGCAGGCTCAGCACGCTCACGATCAGCGTGCCCAGCAACGCCACCGCTACCCAGCGCGCACGCTGCCCGGCAATCAGGTGCTGCAGCTTGGGCGTGAGCATGTTGACCAGCTCGAACACCAGCAGGCCGGCCAGCAGGCTGGGCAGCAGCTTGAGCGGCAGCGCCAGCAGCAACCCGGTGAACACGATGAGCCAACTCGCCAGGACGATCTGGCGCTGGGTAAATGTCATACAACCTCGGAGGCAGAAAGACCACAAAGACGGCAGTCTGCCAGCCTTCTACGAGCAGGCATAGGGGCACGCGGGGCGCGGCGCGCTGGCGTTGCCAGGGCAATCTTTCTATGATGCCCGCCCTCACGGAATGACCGCGCGCCCATGCGCAATCGCAGGAGCGCGCATGCGCGAAAAAGATATCCTCGAAATACTGGTGCCGATTCTCTGCGTGCTGATTGTCTGGCGCATCACGCCGATCTTCTGGACGTTCTTCATGACCTGGCTCAACCGCGTCAGGTACCTGCGCCGCGCCACCCCGATACGCCAGCTGAACGACGGCGAACGCGAGGCCCTGGCGTTTCTAGGCGGCCCGGCCTACATGCTGCGCACGCTGGTCGGCACCACCGACCTGCCCTGGAAGAAACTGGCCCACGTCACCGGCAAGCGCGCCGCGGTGTACCGCCTGCAAGGCCCGCTGGACACCTGGGGCTACTCGCTGCAGCACTTCGGCGAAATACACCACCGCATCCAGGGCATCGCGGTGCACATGCCGCTGGAGGACATCGAGGAAAAGACCGACCCGCACAACGAGGTGGAGGTGATGTTCAGCCGGGGCGTGGCCATCATTCTTAGCGTCAATGGTCGGCCCACCCTCATCGAAACCCTGCGCCTGTGGCAGCCTCGCCTGCTGCCGCAGCAGGAACACGCCGACACGGCCAAGGAACCCCATGCGTAAGGTACTGCTGTGCGCGCTCGCGCTGTTGCTCGCAGGCTGTGACAAGGACTTTCTGGTGCTGCACTTCCAGGCGCCGGTGGGCGACCTGTACTACAGCCGGGACGTGCATTACAGCTACCGCGAATCGATCTTCGCGCTGCTGGCCGCGCACCACATCCCCACCGACAGCCTGGTGATGGAGATGGACGAGTACAACGACAAGGTGGTGCACCTGCGCCTGACGGACGACTCACTGAGCCCACAGCAGCTGGACGAGATTCGCGAGGTGTTCGAAGCCATCATCCCGGCACGCAATGCGGTGACCCTGAACATGAAGCTGCGGTTCGACGCCGACCAGGCCCAGGGGCTGACCGGCCAGCGCCAGGGCACCGGCGCGCCGCCGCGTCACTTCGACACCACCGTGCTGACCCCGCAGAACCTGCACATTGCCCTTGGCCAGGGCATCGGTACCCCGCCGCACAGCAACCCCTACCTCAAGGTGCTGCCGCAGGCCGATGACCAGATGCTCTGCACCCTGGAGGCCGGCATGACTCCGACACTGCCGTTCTACATGCTCGCCACCGGGCCAGGCGAGCTCGGCTCGGGCCGTCAGGGCCTGCTGCACGTGCGCAACCGCGACTTCCAGGCCGCACAGGTGCCAGTGCACCTGCAGTTCGAAGACGCGGCGCTGCGCCGACTGGTCGATAACGGCACCCTGCAGGTGGCGTTCAGCACCCGCAACTGGCTCGACTACCTGAACCCCGACAACATTCACCTGCACTTCGTGATCGGCCCGCCACTGGTATCGGCGCCGATGGCCGAGATGACCCATGCGCGTGCCCGGGAACTGCACGCCGAGTGCAACCAGCGCATGGACGCACTGGGGCGGCCGTTCTCGTTCTTCTTTGGCGAGGGCGTGGACCGGCTGGTGTATGTGGGCCTGCCGGCACGCGACTGAGCCTCAGCGGGGGCTCATTTCTTCTTCAGGCAGGTACTCATGAACGCCTTGCGCTCGTCGCCCTTGAGCGCCTGGGTGGTGGCGTCGGCATTGCAGGTCTTCATCTTCTCCTGCTGGGTCGCGGGCTCGGCCTTTTTCAGGCAGGTGCTCATGAACGCCTTGCGCGCGTCACCCTTGAGCGCCTGGGAGGTAGCGTCGGCATTGCAGGTCTTCATCTTCTCCTGCTGTGCGGTGGCGGCGAACCCCTGCGAACACATCAGGACGCCAAGCAGCAGCAACGGCACACGCAACATTTTCATGGGGCATTCTCCTGGTCGCCACGCCATCCGCGCAGCCTCGACACCAGTGTAGACAAGAATTTTTACAAACCCCTGTCAGCCGCGGCGCGCCTGGCGTCGGTACTGCTCCGGGGTGCACTGGGCCTGGCGCTGGAACATCGCGATAAAAGCCGATGGGCTGCCGTAGCCCAGGTCGAAGGCGATCTGCTGGATGCTCTGCTCGCCCTCCAGGGCCTCGATGGCCCGCAGAAACCGCAGGCGCTGGCGCCATTCGCCAAAGCTGATACCCAGCTCGCGGATGAACTGGCGGGCCAGGGTGCGCTCGCTCACATGCACGCTGGCGGCCCAGTCGCCCAGCGGACGGTTGTCCCCAGGGTTGCGTTGCAGGGCCTGCAGCACGCTGCGCAGGCCCGGGCCCTGGGCATACGGCAGGTAGCCGGTGTGCACCGGCGCGCAGTGCAACTGGTCCACCAGCACCTGGGCCAGGCGCTGGTCGGCATCGGTGCGCGGTACCTTGACGTCGCGCCGGGCAAAATCGCCGAGGATGGCCTTGAGGATGTCGCTGATCACCAGGCTGCACGGCTGCGCAGGCAGGCTCTGGCTCAGCTCGCGGGTGATGTACACCGAGCGGTACACCACGGCCTGGGGGTTGTAGCAACCATGCTCGGTGTCCGGCGGCACCCATACCGCGTAGTTGGGCGGCGAGAAGAAGCGCCGGCCGTCGATCTCCAGCTGCATCACCCCGTGGGCGGTGTAGTTGAGCTGGCCCCAGGCGTGACGGTGCGCGGCGCTGTGGGTGTCGGCGCCGAACTCGTCATAGCGGAAGTACACCGGTGCCGGTAGCGCGTCCAGTTGCGGGATGTCGAGGTATTTGCGTGCCATGCTGTCGGTCGAATGCTGTCTGGATCAATGGGCGGGTTGTCTGGATCGCAGTATAAACATCCAGACAGACAGGCGGATAATGACCGCCGTCATCTTCAAAGAGTCCCTGTTGCATGAACTATGCGTTCCCCCTGCTGGCCATTCTGATCTGGGCCGGCAACACCGTGGTCAACAAGCTGGCCGTCGGCGCCATCTTCCCTGCCGAGATCGGCTTCTACCGCTGGGTGCTCGCCGGCCTGCTGCTCAGCCCGTTCCTGCTGCGGGCAGTGCTGCGCAACCGCGCGGCGATCCGCCCGCACCTGGGCAAGATCGTCATCCTCGGGGTGCTGGGCATGGCGGTGTACCAGAGCCTGGCGTACTTTGCCGCCGCCATCACCAGCGCTACCAACATGGGCATCATCCTGTCGCTGATGCCGCTGATGTCGCTGGCCCTGGCCATCGCCACCCTGGGCCAGCGCCTGAGCGCCGGCGCGCTGCTGGGTGCGCTGGTGTCGTTCGCCGGGGTGCTGGTGGTGGTGTCCGGCGGCGACCCGGCCGCGCTGCTGGCCCACGGCCTGAACCTGGGAGACGCGATGATGCTGATCGCCACCCTGGCCTATGCGGTGTACAGCACCCTGCTGAAAAAGTGGCAGCTGCGCCTGCCGCCGCTGCAACTGCTGTACCTGCAGGTGCTGGTGGCGATCGTGGTGCTGTTGCCGCTGTACCTGTTCTCGCCCAAGGCCGGGCTGAGCGTGGACAACATCGGCCTGGTGCTCTATGCCTGCGTGCTGGCCTCGATCGTGGCGCCACTGGTGTGGATGCAGGCGGTGGTGCGCCTGGGGCCCAGCCGCACCACGCTGTTCTTCAACCTGCTGCCGGCGCTGACCGCGGTGATCGCGGCACTGGTGCTCGACGAACGCCTGGCGCCGTATCACCTGGTGGGCGGCGTGCTGACCCTGGCCGGGGTGATTCTGGCCGAACGCTGGACCACCCCGCTGCGCCGCCTCAAAGCCCCGCCGCCTTCAGACGCGCCGCGTGCTCGGTAAACAGCCGTACCGGGTCGGCGCCCTTGCCCACCGCGCCGAGTGACTGGTTGACGATATCCAGGTGATCCAGCGGGTAGTCGTCGCCGATCACCTGGCCCAGGTGCGAGCTGAACCGCCCGACCATGCCGTCGCACTGGCCCGGTTCACGCACGAAGGTGCGCGCGAACAGGCGGCAGAAGCGGTTGCTGCCATCGAAGCGGTTGCGCCCGCTGTCGGTGATGCCCGGCTGCAAGGTGCCCGACCACGAGTAGTAGCGCACCCCGTCGACCTCGGCCGGCCCCTGGCCACCCCAGGTCAGCGGCAGGCCCTGTGGATAACGCTGGTTGAACAGGGCCACGCCCTCGAATGTCAGCGACTGGTGCGAGGCGTGCACGTCGATGGGCAGGCCTGCCCCGCGCCAGCCGGTTTCCAGCCAGCCCATCAGCCGTGCCAGCCCGTGCAGCACCCACTTGAGAAGGCGCCCGCGGGCGGAATCGCCGGGGTAGTGTTTGTCCAGGTAGTCGGCCAGTTCGGAGCCGTGGTTGGGGCCCGCGATGGAGGTGACCGAGGCCACCCATTCCGGGCGCCTGGCCGCCGCATAACGGGCGGTCAGCGCACCCTGGCTGTGGCCCAGCAGGTGAACCTTGTCGGCGCCGGTGCGGCGGCGCAGGTCGTCGATGATGCGCAGCAGCTGTTCACCGCGCACCTCGTTGCCGTGGACCGGCGAGACCTGCACCGGGAACACCGTGGCCCCGCCCCGGCGCAGGGCCGCGACAATGCCGAACCAGTACGGGTACAGCACCAGGCGCACGAAGCCGAGCATGCCCGGCACCAGTACCAGTGGATAACGCGTTGCAAGCGCTTGCGACATGGCAGCCCCTCCCGATCCGTGGCAGTGCGCACCACCCTACAGGCACAACAATGGCAACTGCAATCGAACTCCCGGCGTGCGCTGCGGTTCCAACCCTTATCAGGCCATGACGGCCTTCACAAGGGAGCGAGACCATGTACAAGCACGCCCTGGCAGCCCTGCTGGCAAGCGCCACCCTGGTAGGCTGCGGCAGCAACCGCCCTGAAAACCCTGTGGACTACGTGACCTACCGCGAACAGCCGCTGGTCAAGCAGGTGGGCAACGGCATGACCATGCAGCAGGTGATCGCCATCGGCGGCAGCCCTTCCTCCGTCATCGACCTGCCCCACGGCGGCACATGCAACAACTACGTGCTAAACCATGAAGGCAAGCAACAGGCTTACTACGTGCGTTTCGATGCCACCGGGCATGTGGATGCCAAGGGCTTCAAGACGTGCGAGCAACGCCAGAAGGACGAACAGGCCCTTCCCGGCGCGTAAAACTTTTAGCGCGCCAATCAATCACACACTGTGCACCCGACGCGCCGTCAGAGCGTGAAACCCCGTTTTCAGCTTGGAGAACATGATGAGCAACGTTGAACTGACCGATGTACAAACCCTGCGCCACCGCGCCCGCCAGCACGTGGAAGACGGTGCGGTGACCGAAGGCTACACCGCCGACCGCGAAAAGATCCTGCGCCTGCTGAACGAGTCGCTGGCCACCGAGTGGGTGTGCGTACTGCGCTACAAACGCCACTACTTCATGGCCGAGGGGATCAAGGCCAACGTGGCCGCCGAAGAGTTCCTGGAGCACGCCAACCAGGAGATGGAGCACGCCGACAAGCTGGCCGAGCGCATCGTGCAGCTGGGCGGCGAACCGGACTTCAACCCCGACAACCTGAGCAAGAACTCCCACGCGCAGTACGTGGCAGGCAAGACCCTCAAGGAAATGGTGCTCGAAGACCTGGTCGCCGAGCGCATCGCCATCGACAGCTACCGCGAGATCATCCAGTACATCGGTGACAGCGACCCGACCACCCGGCGCATCTTCGAAGACATCCTGGCCCAGGAAGAAGAGCACGCGGACGATATGGCGGATCTGCTCAAAGGGCTGTAAACGTAGCGCCCTTCGCCGGCAAGGCCGGCTCCTACAGGAGCCGCCTTACCGGCAAAGCTTTTTCAGCCAGCCTTGACGGTCTTGGGCGCCTTGCCCGAACGCATCTGCTCCAGCAATGGCGTGCACTGGTTCTCGTCCCCGCCGCTGGGCGCCACCAGCGCCAGCAACGCCGCCGCCGGCGCTACCGCCACCCCAACGCCACCATCCCGGCCCGCGCAACGCCAGCGGAATTGCCTGCACGCCTGCACTCGGCTTGGCGAACGGCCCGCGCACGTACAACGGCGAGCGCAGCGAGAACAGGCGCAGGCCCTTGGACTCGGGGTTGATCTTCAGGTCCAGTTGCTCGGTGGCGAAGTTGGCCGTGCCATCGATGTAGATGATCGCGTTCTCGGTGTCGAACACGAACAGGCGCGTACTGGCCAGGCCGTCCTTGATGCCGAAGTCCGCCGCCGCGCAGTTGATCTTCACCTCGTTGTCGCCAAACAGCTTGCCCACCACGTAGTTGCCCACGTTGAGCCCGGCGATCTCCATCAGGCCACGGCTGATCGCGCCATCGTTGATCAGCAGCCGCAGGTCGCCATTGGAGGTGCCCAGCAAGGCCGCCACCGAGTTGCCGCGGCCACTGATGTCGGCATCGCCATTGAGCGCACCGAAGCTGGTCTTCATCGGTTCGAAGGTGGGGAACAGCTGCTTGAGCTTGAAGTTGCGCGCACTCAGGCGCGCACGCCCCTGCATCGGCACCGCGCGGCCATCCAGGCGGATCTGTGCATCCAGCTTGCCGCCGGCCACGCCGAAACTCAGCGGCTCCAGGCGCAGCACGCCGTCATCGAGCACGAAGTGCGCGGCCAGGTCCTTGAAGGGCAGTTCTTCGCTGTGCACGATGCGCTTGCCGCTGAAGCTCACGTCGGCGTCCATGGTGCGCCAGCGCTCGGTGCGAAACTCCTCCACCGGCAGCACCTTGCCGGCCGGCTGCTTGCTCGCGCCACCACGGGCCTTCTGTTCGGCGTTGGAGTCGGCGCCGATCAGCGGGCCAAGATCCTTGAACAGCAGTTGGTTGGACACCAGCTTGCCGGTGAGCTTTGGCCGCGGCTGGCTGGCGACGAAGGCCAGGTCGCCATGGATATCGCTGTCGCCGATCTTGCCGTTGAAGCCCTCGTAGCGGAACACCGCCCCGCCCGGCTCGTGCAGCTTGGCGATCAGGTGGCCGTCGGTGGAATAGGCCGGCGAGTCGGGCAGGGTCACGCCGGTCAGTGGGTACAGATTGCCCAGGCTTGCGCCCGACAGGCGCAGGCGCAGGTCGAGCGCGCCAAGGTTGCGCGGGTCGGTCAGGGTGCCGGCCACCGCGACGCGCGTGTCGGCGATGCGCACGTCAGCCTGCAGCGGAAACGGCTGCGTGGCGTCCTGCAGTGCCAGCAGCCCGCCGATCTTGCCGCTGCCATTCAACGGCTGGCCCTTGTAGCGGCCGTCGACCTTGAAGCCGAAGGCGTAGTCCTGGGGCGCCGAACCCTGGCTCGCCGCCTTGTCGGCGCTGGCCTTGCCGACGATGTCGGTGAACGGAATGGGCTTGCCCAGCGGGTCGACCTGCACCTTCACCACGGTCTTGAGGGTCTGGTCGTCGAAGGCCACCTCGCCTTTGTCGAAGCCGATGGCGCCGATATCCAGCACCCATTTGGACGGCTCGGCGTTCTCGTCCTTGGGCCCGAAATCGAAGGTCCAGTTGGCGCGGCCATCGGCCAGGCGCTTGAGGCTGGCCACCGGCAGCGTCAGGTCGATGCGCGGGATCACGATGCGCTGGGCCAGCAGCGGCAGCGGCGAGAGGCGAAACTCCACGCGCTGCAGGCCGACCATCTGCGGCGCCTTGAGCCACTCGGGTTGCCCAGGGTCAGGTCCTGGGCGATGAAGCGCGGCCATGGCACCCAGGCGCGCCAGCCGCCCTCGTCGCGATCGCGCTGCCAGCGCACGGCCAGGTCGCCATTGATCGCAAAGGGTCGGTGCAAGGCCTCGGAGACCTTTTCGTTGAGGGTGGGCTTGATGCGGTTCCAGTCGAAGGTGGCGATGACGATGATCAGGACCGCCAGCAACAACAGCACAGTGGCGAAGGTCCAGGTGAGAATTTTGGCAGGGCGCGTCATTGCACGAATCTCCTGATGACAGCATGGCGAACAGCCATGCCCGTTGAGGGCACTTAACACTTCCGACTATCAATGCCGTCGATTGTTACCATTATCTTTATGAACTTCTTTATCTGACCCCAAGCGTAGCATTGGCGCCGTACCCACTTACCAGCCCTCCCAAGGAGCGCCAGATCATGAAACGCCCATTGCTGCTCAGTTTTGCCCTCAGCCTGCTGGCTGCCAACGCCTTCGCCGTACCCGCCACCGAACAGAACCTCTCGGCCGAAGCCCGCGACAGCGCCAGCGTCATTGCACAGCCCCTCAAGACCCTGGCCGAAGGCGGTTCTGACCGCCTGATCGAGCGCAGCAACCGCGTTGCCGAAGGTGGTTCCGACCGCCTTGTCGAACGCAGCACTCGCATCGCCGAAGGCGGCTCGGACCGTCTGATCGAACGCAACAGCCGCGCGAGCTGAGCCATGCGCCAGTGCCCGCGCCCACAGCCCGGTCCATCGACCGGGCTTTGTTTTTTGCGGCCCAGGCCCTAGAGTACAGGGCTGTATGACTGTGAACCGATACTCGCCATGCTGCCGCGCGCCGAACAAAAGCTACAGACCCGACAGGCCCTGCTGGATGCCGCCCGCCACCTGATGGAGAGCGGCCGAGGCTTCGGCAGCATCAGCCTGCGCGAGGTAGCCAAGACCGCCGGCATCGTGCCCACCGGCTTCTACCGCCACTTCTGCGACCTGGACCAGCTGGGGCTGGCACTGGTCAACGAGGTGGACGAAACCTTCCGCCAGACCATCCGCCTGGTGCGCCACAACGAATTCGAACTGGGCGGCATCACCGATGCTTCGGTGCGCATCTTTCTCGATGTGGTGGCGGCCAACCGGGCGCAGTTCCTGTTCCTGGCCCGCGAGCAGTACGGTGGCTCGCAGCCGGTGCGCCAGGCCATCGCCAAGCTGCGCGAAGGGATCAGCTCGGACCTGGCGGCGGACCTCCAACGCATGCCGCGCTGGCGGCATCTGGACGACGCGGCCCTGGGGGTGATGGCCGACCTGGTGGTCAAGACCGTGTTCGCCACCCTGCCCGAGCTGATCGACTCGCCGGCCGAGCCGGTACCGGGGCAGTTGAGCGCGCAGGCGAAGATCACCCAGCAGTTGCGCTTCATCTTTGTCGGGGCCAAGTACTGGCAAGGGCTCGGCGATCTGCGCTGAGCCCTTGGCTTGCCAGCGAAGGGGTGCTCAAGCCGAACCGCAATTCCTGCTACCATGCGCCACAAACGCCCACCGCGACGACGCCTCTCCATGCCCGACCTTCGTACCGCCCAGCCTGAACTCCCTGCCCTGCTCGACAGCGTCCAGCAGCACTTCGCCCAGCGCATCGTGCCGCTGTGGCAAGGCCCGGGCTGGAACGCGGACATGGCCCTGCCATTCGAAGCCCTCGACCCGCAGCACCGGCCCCTGCCGGTACAGCGCTACCGTGCCATGGCCTGCGCGCGCCAGCTGTACCTGTTCAGCAGCCGCATCGAGCAGCCTGGCGCCGCGGAACGTGCCGCCGCCCTGCTGCGCACCCTGCAACGCCACTTTCACGACGCCGAGCACGGTGGCTGGTTCTACAGCATCGACGCCCAGGGCAACCCGCTGGACCGCACCAAGGACCTCTACACCCACGCCTTCATCGTGTTCGCCTGCGCGCATTACTGGGGCAAGGTGAACGAAGCAATGGCCGAGTCGACCTTGAATGCAGCCCTTGAAGTGGTGCTGGAGCGCTTTGCCACCGAGCACGGCCTGTACGAGGCGAGCCTGGCCGAAGACTGGTCGACGCTGGGCAGCGGGCCGTTGCAGAACCCGCTGATGCACCTGGCCGAAGCCTTCCTCGCCACCCTGTCGGTGCGTCACGACGCGGTGGTACAGGACGCGCTGGTGAACCTCACCGAGGCCATGCAGGCGCACTTCATCGACCCGGCACATGGGGTGATGCTGGAGAAACCGCGCGGCGCTGTGGATAACTGGTTCGAACCCGGGCACCAGTTCGAGTGGTTCTATCTGCTCGAATCCTCACCGCTGCTGCGCGGCGGCGCGCTGCATGGCTCGTTGAGCCGCGCATTCGGCTATGCCGAGCAACAGGGGGTAAAGGACGGTGCGGTGCTGGCGATGCTCAATGTCGACGGCAGCGTGCGTGACGCCACCCAGCGCATCTGGGCCCAGGCCGAATACCTGCGTGCGTTGGCGCTGCGGCCCGACAGCGCGGGCAAGGTGCTGGCGCAACTGCAGGCATTGCAGCAGAACTTTCTGCATGACGGCGGCTGGCATGAATGCCGCGACGCCAGTGGCGCGGTGAGCCGGCACGATATGCCGTCGACCACGCCGTACCACCTGGCGACCTGCCTGGAAGGGTTGCAGCGCGCCCTCTGATGCCTTCGCCAGCAACGCTGGCTCCTACATGAGTTGCAGGAGCCGGCCTTGCCGGCGAAAGTGCACTCAGGCCTTCGAACGATCGATCGAGAACCCCGCCCACGCCTGGCTCACCGGCATCAGCTCGAGGCTGTTGATGTTGATGTGCGCCGGCTGGTTGAGAATCCAGAAGATGGTCTCGGCAATGTCCTGCGGCTGGATCGGCTCGGCACCGGCATAGGTGGCGTCGTAGCGCGCCTTGTCACCCCCGAAGCGCACCAGCGAGAACTCGCTCTCGCACAGCCCCGGCTCGATGTTGCTGACCCGCACGCCCGTGCCCTGCAGGTCGCAGCGCAGGCTCAGCGAGAACTGCCCGACGAACGCCTTGGTACCGCCATACACATGGCTGCCCGGGTACGGATAGTTGCCCGCCACCGACCCGACGTTGAGGATCGTCGCGCCACGCCCGTGGGCGATCAGGCGCGGCAGCAGCAGGCGGGTGCTGTACATCAGGCCCTTGATGTTGGTGTCGACCATGGTCTCCCAGTCGTCCAGGTCGCACTTGGGCGCCGGGTCGGCACCCAGGGCCAGGCCGGCGTTGTTGATCAGCCCGCGCAGCTTGGCAAAGGTCGGCGGCAAGCCTTCGATGGCCGCTTCCATGGCCTTGCGGTCACGCACATCGAGTACCAGGCCATGCACTTCGGTCTGCTTGGACAGCTCCGCACACAGCGCCTCCAGGCGCTCCTGGCGCCGACCGGTCAGCACCAGCGACCAGCCCGCCTCGGCGAAGCGACGTGCGCAGGCTTCGCCAAAACCGGAGGTGGCGCCCGTGATGAATACGGTGGAAGTCATGGAAAATCTCCTCGGGAAAACGTGCCCACGGGCAACTGATCGACAGGGCGTGCAGCATGCCCCGCCACGGCGCTGCGCAGCAAGCCGAAAATCAACTGTACAAAAAATGATCAAAACCCTGAAAGCCTTGCCCCGCAAGGCCCGGCGCGAGCTGTACGCACGTTATCCACAGGCCCTTCCACACAGACTGGGGGCAACTGCACAGGCTGCGGCCCACGGTTTGAGCGGGCTGTGGCCTGGCGTGGGAAGTATTTCGCTTGACCTGGCGGCCGCCCCTTGAACAACGCGACAGTCAGAGATGCAAAAGGATAACTGCAGTGATGGCCCGAGGCCTTTGATCTCGCTGCCTGCGCCAGTCTTTCCAGTGCTTGCCCACAGAGTTATCCACAGGCTGCACAGGTGAAATGAGGGGCAATCGACCTCGCCATAAAAGCCTTGACAAATGCCCGCTGCAGCGTCTGAAAAACCGCTGATCAAAAAACAACCACACCTCTGTAAGCCTTGTATTACATGGTCTTCAGCCATGTACTACCAAGTTACCCACAGTCGGTTCCACACGAATCGGGGACAACTTCAATGCCTTTGAAAACAAGTGCCTGGAGCGACGTTGTGTCGCGTTACCTGCACACCTTCAAATAACTTTTCCACAATCTGCCGCAAGGCCGATCTGCGGCCCGATCGCGGTTCAAGCCCGCTCCCACAAGGTTCACCGCTGCCCCTGTGGGAGCGGGCTCGACCCGCGATTGGGTCGTAATACGCACAAAAAAAACCCCGGCAAGCCGGGGTCTTCTTGTGTTCGCCGTCAGTGCCCACCCAGATACGCGTTGCGCACCTCCTCGTTGACCAGCAGTTCCTGCCGGTGCCGGTCATGCGGATCTGCCCGTTGACCATCACGTAGGCGCGGTCCGACAGCTTGAGCGCATGGTTGGCGTTCTGTTCCACCAGGAAGATGGTCATGCCGGTCTTGGCCAGCTCGCGCAAGGTCGAGAAGATCTGCTTGACCACGATCGGCGCCAGCCCCAGCGACGGTTCATCCAGCAACAGCAACTTGGGCCGGCTCATCAGCGCCCGGGCAATCGCCAGCATCTGCTGCTCGCCACCGGACATGGTCATCGCCCGCTGGTTGCGCCGTTCCTTGAGCCGCGGAAACAGCTCGAACATGCGCTGCATGTCCTCGCCGGCGAACTTGTCGCCAATCGGGATGGTGCCCATCATCAGGTTCTCTTCCACCGACATGTCCGGGAACACCCGGCGCCCCTCCGGCGACTGCGCAATGCCGTTGGAGGCGATGTAGTGGGACGACTTGTGGGTGATATCGGTGCCCCGGTAGAGGATCTGCCCCGACGCCGCGCGCGGCTGGCCGAAGATCGACATCAGCAGCGTGGACTTGCCCGCGCCGTTGGAGCCGATCAGGCTTACCGTCTCGCCTTCGTCGATGTGCATCGAGACCTTTTTCAGCGCCTGGATCGGGCCGTAGAACACGTCCAGGTCCTTCAGTTCGAGGATCGGTACGCTCATGCCAGCTCCTCTTCATCGGCGCCCAGGTAGGCCGCGATCACCGTCGGGTTGTTGCGGATCTCCTGCGGCGCGCCCTCGGCGATCACGTTGCCGTGGTCCAGCACCACGATATGGTCGGAAATGCTCATTACCATGCCCATGTCATGTTCGATCAGTACCACCGTCAGGTCATGCTCGTCGCGCAGCACGCGGATCATGCGGCTGAGCGCTTCGGTTTCCTGCGGGTTGAGGCCGGCGGCGGGTTCGTCCAGGCAGATGATCTGCGGGCGCGTGCACATGGCCCGGGCAATTTCCAGGCGGCGCTGCTGGCCATACGAGAGCTCGCCGGCCAGGCGGTTGGCGCAGTCCACCAGGTCGACCACCTCCAGCCAGTAGAAGGCATGGTCCAGGGCGTCGCTCTCGGCCTGACGGTAGGCCTTGGTGTTGAGCACCCCGGCCAGCAGGTTGCGGTTCACCCACATGTGCTGGGCCACCAGCAGGTTCTCCACCACCGACATTTCCTTGAACAGGCGAATGTTCTGGAAGGTACGCGCCAGCCCCGCCCGGTTGACCAGGTGGGTGCCGCCGAACATCTTGTAGTACAGGCGGCTGGCAAAGCTTCTGGGCGACACGAAGTCGGCCGCCTGGAAGCGTTCGCCCAGCAGCTGGATGACATTGGTGCGAGTGCCGCGCAGGTTCAGCTCGATCTTGCCGCCGCTGGCCTTGTAGAACCCGGTAAGGCAGTTGAACACGGTGGTCTTGCCCGCGCCGTTGGGGCCGATAAGCGCGAAGATGGCGTTGCGCCGGACCTTCAGGCTCACGTCGCTGAGCGCCTTGATGCCGCCGAACTGCATCATCAGGTTGTCGACCGAAAGAATCACTTCGTCGCTCATGGCGCCACTCCTTTACGCGGGACCACACCGGTGCGGCTGATGCGGATCAGCCCACGCGGTCGCCAGATCATCATCAACACCATCAGCACGCCAAACAGCAGCACGCGGTACTCGGAGAAGCTGCGCAGCAGCTCCGGCGCCACGGTCAGCACGAAGGCGGCGATCACCACCCCGACCGTCGAGCCCATGCCGCCGAGCACCACGATGGCCAGGATCAGCGCCGACTCGAAGAAGGTGAACGAGGACGGGTTGACGAAGCCCTGGTAGCTGGCGAAGAAAACCCCGGCCAGGCCTGCGGTGGACGCACCCAGGGTGAACGCCGAGAGCTTGACCAGCACATGGTTCAGGCCCATCGAGCGGCAGGCGATCTCGTCCTCGCGCAGCGCTTCCCAGGCGCGCCCCACCGGCATGCGGGTGAGCCGGTGCTTGATGTACAGCACCGCCAGCACCACCAGGAACAGCACGATGTAGATGAACAGGAATTTCACGTTGGGGTTGTAGTCGATGCCGAAGAACTCGTGGAACGGTACCCCGCCGTCCTTGGCCCGGCGCCCGAATTCCAGGCCCATGAAGGTCGGCGACGGTACCGGCATGCCGTTGGGCCCGCCGGTGAAGGACAGCCAGTTGTTGAGCACCAGGCGGATGATCTCGCCAAAGCCCAGGGTCACGATGGCCAGGTAGTCCCCGTGCATCCTCAGCACCGGAAAGCCCAGTATGCAGCCGGCCAGTGCCGCGGCGATCGCCGCCAGCGGCAGCACCGTCCAGAAGCCCAGCCCCAGGTACTGGTAGCCCAGCGCCAGGCCATAGGCACCGATGGCGTAGAACGCCACGTAGCCCAGGTCGAGCAGCCCGGCCAGGCCCACCACGATGTTCAGCCCCAGGCCCAGCAGCACGTAGATCAGCCCGAGGATGACCACGGTAAGCAGGTACTTGTTGGCGAAGAACGGGAACACGATGGCAATCACGATCAGTGCCGGGATGATCCAGCGCAGGCGCGACTTGTAGTCCGGCGCCAGTACATGCACACCCGAGCCACTGCTCTCGAAGCCCTGCAGGATGGCCTGGCCCTTGCTGGTCTGCAGGAACAGGCTGAGCACGAAGCGTCCCAGCATCACCCCCGCCACCAGCCAGGCGACACGCGCAGGCTGCATGTTGAAGCTGTAGCCGTCGAGCACCACGCCGACGATGGGGCCGAACACGATCAGGGAAATCAGCCCGGCGAGAACCATATCGACCAGGCTGCGCTTGATATCGATGGAAGCGTTTTTGGCAGCAGACATACTTACACCTTGGCCACGAGTGGGCGACCCAGCAGGCCTTGGGGACGGAAGATCAGGATCAGTACCAGCAGCGAGAAGCTGAACACGTCCTTGTAGTCGGAGTTGATCAGTCCGGAGAACAGCGACTCGGAAATCCCCAGGATGATGCCCCCGAGCATCGCGCCCGGCAGCGAGCCGATACCGCCCAGCACCGCCGCGGTGAAGGCCTTGATGCCGATGATGAAGCCGGCATAGAAGTCGAAGGTGCCGTAGTTCATGGTGATCAGCACGCCGGCCAGCGCGGCCATCACCGCGCCGATGACGAACACGTAGGAGATCACCCGGTCGGTGTTGATGCCCAGGATCGAGGCCATCTTGCGGTCCTGCTGGGTGGCCCGGCACATGCGCCCCAGCTTGGTGAACTTGATGATGTAGGTGAGCGCGGCCATGCCGACGAAGGCTGCCACCAGGATGAAGATCTTGGTGTAGGTCAGTTGCACGAAGCCGGTGCCCACTTCAAGGCGCCAGGCGCCTTCGAGCAGGGTCGGTACGCCCTGTTGGCGGGCGCCCTGGCTGATCTGCGCGTAGTTCTGCAGGATCAGCGAAATGCCGATGGCACTGATCAGCGGTGCCAGCCGGGTGGAGTTGCGCAGGGGTTTGTAGGCGATGCGTTCGATGGTCCAGCCATACACGCCGGTGACCACCACCGTGAAAATCAGCGTCCCGAGCATCAGCAGGGGAAAGGACTCGATACCGAAATACGCCAGCAATGCCAGGCTGATAGCCGCCAGGTAGGCGGAAATCATGTACACCTCGCCGTGCGCGAAGTTGATCATGCCGATGATGCCATAGACCATTGTGTAGCCGATGGCGATCAGACCATAGACCGACCCCAGGGTCAGACCATTGATCAGTTGCTGCAGGAAAATACCATCCATAACGCAATCTCACGTATTTGAGATTGCACAAGCGCCGACCACGTTGCACCGCCGTTGAGGCGGTACAAGTGGCGCCGGGTTGTGCAGATCTACGAGAAAAGACAGGTACGGCAAAAACCGGGGCGCGCCCCGGGCAGCGAGTGCCCGGGGTGCCGGCCGTTGTTATTTTTGTTTTTCCAGTTGGTGATACTTGCCGTCCTTGTCCCACTGGTAGACCACGTAGTCGGACACGGTCAGGTCACCCTTGGCGTCCCACTTCTTCTCGCCCATCACGGTCTGCACCGGGTTGGCCTTGAGCCACTTGGCAGCGTCTTCACCCTTGTTCGACTTGGAACCGTTGAACGCGGCGGCCAGGGCCTGGATCGAGGCGTAGGCGTACAGGGTGTAGCCTTCGGGCTCGGTACCGGCCTTGCGGAACTCGTCCACCACCGCCTTGCTGTCGGGCAGCAGGCGCGGGTCGGCGCCAAAGGTCATGTACACGCCATCGACGTACTGCTTGCCGCCGGCGGTAGCCACCAGTTCGTCGGTGACGATGCCGTCGTCGGACATGAACTTGACGTCCTTGAGCCCTGCTCGCGCACTGGCGTACCAGCGGGCCGGCTTCGGGGTGCAGGCCGCCGAAGTAGACCACGTCGGCACCGGTGGAGCGGATCTTGGTGACCACGGCGCTGAAGTCCTTCTCGCCACGGGTCAGGCCCTCGTACAGCACCGGGGTGACGCCGCGCTTGGTCAACTGCGCCTTGGTGGCGTCGGCCAGGCCCTGGCCATAGGTGTCCTTGTCGTGCAGCACGGCAACCTTCTTGCCCTTGAGCACATCGACGATGTAGTCGCCGGCCACGATGCCCTGCTGATCGTCGCGCCCGCACATGCGGAACATGGCGCTCAGGCCACGTTCGGTGACCTGCGGGTTGGTCGAGCCGGGGGTGATGGCGATGACCCCGGCCTCGTCGTACACCTCCGACGCCGGGATGGTGTTGGACGAGCAGAAGTGCCCGACCACGCCGATGACCTTGTCCTGGTCGACCAGGCGGTTGGCCACGGCCACCGCCTGCTTGGGCTCGCAGGCATCGTCGCCCTTGACCAGCACGATCTTCTCGCCGTTGATGCCGCCCGCGGCATTGATCTTGTCGGTGGCCGCCTGCGCACCTTTCATGTATTGCTCGCCAAACGCCGCGTTGGCACCGGTCATCGGGCCCGCTACACCGATCTTGACGTCGGCCTGTACATACGAAGACACGCCCATCGCCGTGGCAACGGCGAGGGCCAGAAAGCCTTTCTTGTAAAACGTCTGCGACATGAGGTGGTGCTCCTGAGTTTTTTTGGTTGGCACTACAACGTTCAGCAATTGCGATGAGCAAGGGCCGTGCCATTGGATTTTTATTCTGTAAAAACTCGCGATCAGGTTCGGCAGGCGCCGCTTTCGCGCCTTTTCCACGGGCCGTGCAACCTCCTGCCCTGCACCTGGCGCCACCCACGAACCGCTTGAAGCGCAACCCTTGAGTGCCATCATTGCAACCCTGACCTGTGTTTACGTGCAACCAGCCTGTAACAAGATACGTAACCGAACTGCACATCCTTGGTGCGCATCTGCTACAGCGGGCACCATAAGAGGCTAGCTGGCCAATGCGAAAACCGCCGCTACCCATAGCCTGCTACCGAATTACCCCGTCGGCGCCGGCCTCAGCGGCAAAAAGACTGGCACAATGGGCTGCATTGGCGGCCCCGGATGGGCGCACGCCCGACCTGGAGTCCTTTATGAGCGAAAGTGCCTTCGCCAACCGCATCGTGCAGAGCCTGCTCGATACCGATTTCTACAAGCTGACGATGATGCAGGCGGTGCTGCACAACTATCCCAACGTGGATGTGGAGTGGGAGTTCCGCTGCCGCAACGGCGAAGACCTGCGCCCCTATCTGGCGCAGATCCGCGCACAGATCGAGCGCCTCAGCGAGCTGAGCATCAGTGCCGAGCAGTTGGGCTTCCTGGAGCAGATCAGCTTCATGAAGCCGGACTTCCTGCGCTTTCTGGGGCTGTTTCGCTTCAACCTGCGCTACCTGCACCTGGCCATCGAGCACGATGAACTGGTATTGCGCCTGCACGGTCCGTGGCTGCACGTGATCCTGTTCGAGGTGCCGCTGCTGGCGATCATCAGCGAGGTGCGCAACCAGCACCGTTATCCACAGATCAAGCTGGTGGATGCACGCGACCAGCTGTACCGCAAGTTCGACTGGCTGCGCGCCAATGCCAGCAGCGAGGAGCTGGCCGAACTGCAGGTGGCCGACTTCGGCACCCGCCGACGCTTCTCCTACAAGGTCCAGGAACAGGTGGTGAAGGTGCTGACGGCGGAGTTCCCGGCGCGCTTCGTGGGCACCAGCAACGTGCACCTGGCACGCAAACTGGATATCAAACCGCTGGGCACCATGGCCCACGAGTGGATCATGGCCCACCAGCAGCTCGGCCCGCGGCTGATCGACAGCCAGATCGCCGCCCTGGACTGCTGGGTGCGCGAGTACCGCGGGCTGTTGGGAATAGCACTGACCGACTGCATCACCATGGATGCATTCCTCGGCGACTTCGACCTGTACTTCGCCAAGCTCTTCGACGGCCTGCGCCATGACTCCGGCGATCCGGTGCAATGGGCAGAGAAGGCCATCGCGCATTACCGCAAGCTGGGGATCGACCCGATGACCAAGACGCTGGTGTTCTCGGACGGGCTGAACCTGACCAAGACCCTGGAGATATTCCGCGCCTTGCGCGGGCGCATCAATGTCAGCTTCGGCATCGGCACCAACCTCACCTGTGACATTCCCGGGGTGGCGCCGATGAGCATCGTACTTAAAATGACCGACTGCAACGGCCAGCCGTGGCGAAGATTTCCGATGAAGCGGCCAAGACCCAATGCCGCGACGCCAACTTCGTCGCCTACCTGCGCCACGTATTCAAAGTGCCCAAGGAGTAACCCATGCAAGCCGTCCAGCGAGAGATTGCGCAGCAGCTCAAGGTTCAGCCGCCGTTCGCCGACGCGGCCGCGCTCGAGCCGAGAAGGCCCGGCGCGTGGCCTTCATCCAGCAATGCCTGAAGAACGCCGGGCTCAAGACCCTGGTGCTGGGCATCAGCGGTGGTGTCGACTCGCTGACCGGCGCCCTGCTCGCCCAGCGCGCGATCAACGAGCTGCGCGAACAGACGGGCGATGTGCATTACCGCTTCATCGCCGTACGCCTGCCGTATCAGGTGCAGCATGACGAGCATGACGCCCAGGCGTGCATCGATTTCATCCAGCCTGACGAATGCCATACGGTGAACATCGCGCCGGCGGTGCAGGCGCTGGCGGCCGAGGTCGAGGCGCTCAGGGACGGCAAGCCGGCGCTGGTGGATTTCGTGGTGGGCAACACCAAGGCGCGCATGCGCATGGTGGCGCAGTACACCATTGCCGGGGCACGTGGCGGGCTGGTGATCGGCACGGATCACGCGGCCGAGGCGGTGATGGGGTTCTTTACCAAGTTCGGTGACGGGGCCTGCGACCTGGCGCCGTTGAGCGGGCTGGTGAAACATCAGGTGCGCGACATCGCACGCAGCTTTGGCGCGCCGGAATCACTGGTGGAGAAGGTGCCGACCGCCGACCTGGAAGACCTGGCGCCGGGCAAGCCGGACGAGGCATCGCATGGGGTGACCTATGCGCAGATCGATGCGTTTCTGCACGGCGAGGCAGTGAGCGAGGAAGCGTTCGAGATCATCAGGCGCACGTACGAGAAGACGCATCACAAGCGCGAGATGCCATTCGCCCCGTAAAAGCATCGCGGGTCAAGCCCGCTCCCACAGTTACATCACTGCCTTCAAGACCAGTGTTGTACCTGTGGGAGCGGGCTTGACCCGCGATTGGCAACGCCGCGTTACTTCAGGGTAACAGTGCCTTTCATCATCGAGATGTGGCCAGGGAACGAGCAGAAGAAGCCGTACTTCTCGTCAGCCTTGAGCTTGGAAACATCGAAGGTCACCGAGTCCTTCTCACCAGCACCGATCACCTTGGTGTGGGCGATCACGCGGTCATCACCTTCCTTCAGGTAATCCTTGTCGATACCGGCGCTCAGGCCGTCGGTGGCGATTGGCTGCATGTCAGCTTCTTTGCTGATCACCAGGTTGTGGCCCATGACGTTCTTCGGCAGGTTGCCCGAGTGGGTCAATTCGACGGTGAAAGTCTTGCAGCTCTTGTCGATCTCAATGGCCTTGGTGTTGAAGGACATCTGGTCGGTGGAATCGACCGTGACCTTGCAATCGGCAGCGAAGACCTGGGCACTGGCGAGGGTCAGCAGGGATACCGCAACAGCTTTGGCAAACATCGTGAATCTCCTTGGCAGGGGTTTTTTATCCGTTTCTATACTGCCCCAGAGCGTCCCCCACCGGCCTGATATGAGTCAAGGGGCAGGTTAGGCGCGCTGGTAGTAAATTTTCGCTATGGATTGTATACACAAAATCCGTGGGACCATCATGCGCCATTCAGGGACGATGAGACAACCTCTCAATTAGGAGTACAGGACATGTCCCTTGGTAGTCTGATGCGCAGCCTGCTGGCTGCCTATGCCTGCGGTGCCACTGGCAGCAACGTCGAATTCGCGCGGCCGGAGTAATGGGCCGTCACGCCGGGCCTTCATCCAGCGGCAACACCGTCACCTGCACCTGCGGGTCATGGCTGCCCCCGCCCAGAATCACCCCACGCAGCGGTGACACATCGGAAAAATCCCGGCCCCAGGCCAGGGTGATGTGCTCCAGCGCCGGCAGCAGGTTGTTGGTGGGGTCGAAATCCACCCAGCCGTTGACCGGGCAGTACACCGACACCCACGCATGCGAGGCATCGGCCCCGATCAGCCGGGCCTGCCCGGGCGGCGGGCGCGTCAGCAGGTAGCCGCTGACATAGCGCGCCGCCAGCCCGCGCGAGCGCAGGCACGCGAGCATCAGGTGGGCGAAGTCCTGGCACACGCCGCGGCGACGCTGCAGCACCTCAACCAGCGGGGTGGCCACCTGGGTGGCACCGGCATCGAAGGTGAACTGGCTGAAAATCTGCTGCATCAGGGCCTGCACGCACAGCAGCAACGGCTGGCCCGGGGCGAAACACGGCTCGGCAAACACGACGAAACGCTGCTTCAGCCGCACATACGGCGATTCGAAACGAAAGCGGCACGCCTCCAGCGTGGCCGCAGTCAGCGCCTGCCCCGAATACGCCAGCGCCTGGCACACCTGTTCCCACGGCGGCGAGGCAGCCAGCACCGGCGCGGCGCGCGACAGCACGTTCACCTGCACCCGCGTCACCACGCGCAGTTGATCATGCTGGCGCTCCAGCGCCAGCCGGGTCAGCGGGTTGCCGAAGCCGTCGAGCTCGTCGCGCCGCCGGGTCGGCAGCGGGTCGACCTGCAATTGCCGGTCTTCGCACTGCTGCCAGGCACAGGCCCGTGGCCACAGATGCACCAGTTGCTGGGCCAGGGACACCGGGCTGTCATAGCGGTAATGGGTGTCGTGCAGTACCTGGTAGCGCGCGCTCATCAGGCCGACACCGTCTGCTGGCTGATGTCATCGACATGCACGAAGTGGCGCAGCGCCAGTCGCTCGGAGGCCTGCAGGCTGGCCTTGGCGATCTCGCCCAGCAACTCGGCCAGGCCATCGAGCACCGCGCGCACGCTGGCCTTGCCGAACAGCGCGTGCTCCAGGCTGCCCAGGTCGAAGTGGTACAGGCGCTCGGCCAGCAGGGCCAGGGTCGGGTCTGGCGGGCTGCCGAACTCATCGCTGGATCGCTCCAGGGCACGCACCAGCAGCTTGAGCTGGAACAGCACCGCATGGGGGTTCTGCTGGTCGAGCAGGAGCAGGTCCAGCACCGGGATCAACTGCGCCACCGCCAGGTAGCGCGAGCGGTAGGTGATGCTGCTGTTGCCCAGTTCAAGCAGCCATTCCAGGCCCGCCTGGTCGAAGGCGCCGGGGCCGCGCAGAAAACTGGCCAGGCTCAGGCTCAAGCCCTGCAGGCGCTCGATGCGCCGCCCGATCATCAGAAAGCGCCAGCCTTCATCGCGGGTCATGTCGTCCAGGGCAAAGCCGGACAGCGCCGCCAGCGACATCACCAGGCGGTTGAGAAAATCCAGCAGCTCGCCGAAGTCCGCCGTCTGCCCACCCAGCGCCTGGGCTTCGTGCTGCAACTCCACCAGCGCCTGCCAGTTCTCCCGCGAGAGCTTGCCGCGCACCTGGGCGGCGGTCCATTGCAGGCGCTGCAGGTTGGCGCGCAGGCTGAACGCCCAGTCGGCATCGAGCAAGGCGGCGCGCAGGCGCTCGGCCAGGGTGCCCTCGGGGGCAGCAGCTCAAGCTCTTCGGCCAGGGCCACCGCCGCCTGCCAGGTGGACGGATGTTCGCCATCCAGGTAGCGGCTGAGCAGAATGCGCAGCAGGCGCGCGCTGGTGTCGCAGCGCTCGCAATAGCGGCCGAACCAGAACAGGTTTTCCACGACCCGCGACGGAAGGTACGGGTCCTGGCGGATCAGATCGGCCACGCCAAGGGTGCGGCTGGCCTGCCACTGTTCGCCGACCGGGCCGCCTCGCCGAGTACCCAGGTGTCCTTGCTGGCCCCGCCGTGCTGCATCGACACCACCTCGGCATCCGCCAGGGCGGCCACCCGGGTCAAGCCGCCGGGCAGTACCCGGTAGCCATCGGCGGTGGCCACCGCATACACCCGCATGCCGATCGGCCGCGCCTGCAGCGTGGCCTGCCATACCGGCGCCTGGGACAACTGCGCCAGTTCCTGTGCCACGTAGGCATACGGGCGTGCACGGATGCGCCCGGCCAAGGCATCGCGCGCCGCCTCGTCCAGGTCGCGCCCGAACAGCGCAGCGAAACTCTGCGAGGGGAACGCCGGCTTGATCAGCAGCTCCGGCAGCCTGGACAGGGCCTGCTCCAGCGCAGGCGGCTCGCCGCACCACCAGGTGGCGATCGACGGCAGGCTCAGGGCCTCGCCGAACAGGTGCTGGTTGATGGCCGGCAGAAAGCCGAGCAGGCCGGGAGATTCGAGCACCCCGCTGCCCAGCGCATTGGCCACCAGCACGCGGCCCTGGCGTACCGCGTCGAGCAGGCCGGGCACGCCGAGGGCCGAGTCGGTACGCAGTTCCAGCGGGTCGCAGAAATCGTCGTCCAGGCGGCGCATGATCGCGTGCACCCGGCGCAGCCCGCCCAGGGTCTTGAGGTAAACCGTGGCATCGCGCACGGTCAGGTCGCTGCCTTCGACCAGTGGGTAACCCAGCTGGCGGGCGAGGAACAGGTGCTCGAAATAGCTTTCGTTGAAGCGCCCGGGGTCAGCAGTACCACCAGTGGCGGTTCCTGGCCGCTGGGTGCCAGGCGCAGCAGGCTCTGTTGCAGGTTGCGAAAGAACCCGGCCAGGTGCTGCACGTGCAGGTCGCGGTACAGGTCCGGCAGGGTGCGCGTGACCAGCGTGCGGTTCTCCAGCGCGAAGCCGGCCCCGGAGGGCGCCTGGGTGCGGTCGGCGGTGACCCACCAGCGCCCATCGGGGCCGCGGGCAAGGTCGGCAGCGTACACATGCAGGAAGGTCGAGCCGGGCGGCGTGATGCCCTGGCACGGCCAGAGAAAATTGTTGTGGCCGAACACCAGCTCGGACGGCAGCAGGCCTTCGCCGATCAGGCGCTGCGGGCCATAGATGTCGGCCAGTACCGCGTTGAGCAGGTGCGCGCGCTGGGCGATGCCCGCCGCCAGCGCCTGCCACTCCTGCGCGGGGATCAGCTGCGGCAGCAGGTCCAGCTCCCACGGGCGATCGGTGCCGTCGGGGTCGGCGTAGATGTTGTAGGTGACGCCGTTTTCCTGCAGATGGCGCGCCAGTTGGGCCTGGCGCTGGGCCAGCTGGGTGGGGCCGCTGCGTTGCAGGTGCTGGTGCAGGCGCTGCCAATGCGGGCGCACGCTGCCATCCGCCGCGAACATCTCGTGGTAGGAGGCAGGGCTTGGTGAGGCCAGCGGGTCAGCCATGGGCGTGCTCGGTGACGGCAGGTGATGCAGGGTAGCGTGTGGCGGGGATGGGGAGAAGGATGGATGTGGCCTTGCGGCCTCATCGCGGGTCAAGCCCGCTCCCACAGGATAGTCAGTGGCCTATGGATCTGCACTGTACCTGTGGGAGCGGGCTTGACCCGCGATGGCCGCGACGCGTGTCAGCGTGGCAACACCGGCTCGCGGGTCTTCTTGCCCTTGCCCTTGCCACCCTTGGCGGCGTCCTTGCGTGCCTTGGCCGCTTCCTGGTTACGCGCAAAGGCGGCCGCCTTGGCCTGCTCGCGCTTGTCCCACGGCTTGGCACCGTCGCTGGCACGCGGCGGCAAGCCGGTGTGCTGGGTCAGGATCTTGGTTTCCTTGGCCACCTTGTGGCTGCCCGCCGGCGTCGAGTTCTTGCGCCGCGCACTCTGATAGCTGTCGGTCGCCGGCTGGTGCAGCGGGATCAACTGGTGCTTGGCCGGCCCGATCAGGTCGGCACGCCCCATGCGCTGCAGGGCTTCGCGCAGCATCGGCCAGCCCTTGGGTCGTGGTACGCAGGAACGCCTTGTGCAGGCGGCGCTGCTCCTCGCTCTTGACGATGGTCACCGCGTCGCTCTTGTAGGTACCTTGCGCAGCGGGTTCTTGCCCGAGTGGTACATGGCAGTGGCCGAGGCCATCGGCGACGGGTAGAACGCCTGCACCTGGTCGGCGCGAAAGCCATTGCCCTTGAGCCACAGGGCCAGGTTCATCATGTCTTCGTCGGTAGTGCCCGGGTGCGCCGCGATGAAGTACGGGATCAGGTACTGCTCCTTGCCCGCCTCCTTGGAGTACTTCTCGAACATGCGCTTGAAGCGATCGTAGCTGCCGATACCAGGCTTCATCATCTGGTTCAGCGGGCCTTCCTCGGTATGCTCCGGGGCAATCTTGAGGTAGCCGCCCACGTGGTGGGTGACCAGCTCCTTGACGTACTCCGGCGACTCGACTGCCAGGTCGTAGCGCAGGCCCGAGGCGATCAGGATCTTCTTCACCCCGGCAGGTCACGCGCACTGCGGTACAGCTGGATCAGCGCCGAGTGGTCGGTGTTCAGGTTGGGGCAGATGCCGGGGAACACGCACGACGGCTTGCGGCACGCAGATTCGATTTCCGGGCTCTTGCAGGCAATGCGGTACATGTTGGCGGTCGGCCCGCCCAGGTCGGAGATGACCCCGGTAAAGCCCGGCACCTTGTCGCGGATTTCTTCGATCTCGCGAATGATCGAGTCGTGGGAACGGTTCTGGATGATGCGGCCTTCGTGCTCGGTGATCGAGCAGAAGGTGCAGCCACCGAAGCAGCCACGCATGATGTTCACCGAGAAGCGGATCATGTCGTAGGCCGGGATCTTCTCCTTGCCATACGCCGGGTGCGGGACGCGCGCATAGGGCATGCCGAACACGTAGTCCATCTCTTCGGTGGTCATCGGGATGGGCGGCGGGTTGAACCACACGTCCACCTCGCCGTGCTTCTGCACCAGCGCACGGGCGTTGCCCGGGTTGGTTTCCAGGTGCAGCACGCGGTTGGCGTGGGCGTACAGCACCGCATCGCTGCGCACCTTCTCGTAGGACGGCAGGCGGATCACGGTCTTGTCGCGGGTCATGCGCGGGCTGGCCAGAATCTGCACCACCTTGGCTTCCTGCGGGTCTTCGACCGGGCCCTTCTCCTGCTCGATGGCGCAGGCCTGGGTGTCCTGGGTGTTCACGTACGGGTTGATGATCTTGTCGACCTTGCCCGGCCGGTCGATACGCGTGGAGTCCACTTCGTACCAGCCCTGCGGGGTGTCGCGGCGCACGAAGGCGGTGCCGCGGATGTCGGTGATGTCTTCGATCTTGTGGCCGTAGGACAGGCGCTGGGCGACTTCGACGATCGCGCGTTCGGCGTTGCCGTACAGCAGGATGTCGGCGCAGGCGTCGATCAGGATCGAGTGCCGCACCTTGTCCTGCCAGTAGTCGTAGTGCGCGATGCGGCGCAGCGAGGCCTCGATGCCACCCAGCACGATCGGCACGTGCTTGTAGGCTTCCTTGCAGCGCTGGCTGTAGACCAGGCTGGCACGGTCGGGGCGCTTGCCGGCCAGGCCGCCCGGGTGTAGGCGTCGTCCGAGCGGATCTTCTTGTCGGCGGTGTAGCGGTTGATCATCGAGTCCATGTTGCCGGCCGCGACACCGAAGAACAGGTTCGGCTCGCCCAGCTTCATGAAGTCGTCTTTGCTCTGCCAGTTCGGCTGGGCAATGATGCCCACCCGGAAGCCCTGGGCTTCGAGCAGCCGGCCGATGATGGCCATGCCGAACGACGGGTGGTCGACGTAGGCGTCACCGGTCACGATGATGATGTCGCAGGAATCCCAGCCGAGCTGATCCATCTCCTCCCTGCTCATCGGCAGGAATGGCGCTGGCCCGAAGCATTCGGCCCAGTACTTGGGATAGTCGAAAAGTGGTTTGGCTGCTTGCATGTCAGTGACCGGTTCTTGGTATCAGGGAAATCGCGGGCGCGGAATATAGCACAAATTTTGACCAATTCCGACGTCAGAAGTCGGAATTGGCCATCGGCACCTTATTCGTCGTCGTCGAAGTTGTAGCTGCCCGGTGCCAGGTTCTCGAAGCGCGTGTACTTGCCGATGAACGCCAGGCGCACGAAGCCGATGGGGCCGTTACGCTGCTTGCCGATGATGATCTCGGCGATGCCCTTGTGCTCGGTCTCGGGGTGGTACACCTCGTCGCGGTACACGAACATGATCACGTCGGCGTCCTGCTCGATCGCACCCGATTCACGCAAGTCGGAGTTCACCGGGCGCTTGTTGGGGCGCTGCTCGAGGGAGCGGTTGAGCTGCGACAGGGCGATGACCGGGCAGTTGAATTCCTTGGCCAGGGCCTTGAGCGAGCGCGAGATCTCGGAAATCTCGTTGGTACGGTTGTCGCCGCTGGAGCCCGGGATCTGCATCAGTTGCAGGTAGTCGATCATGATCATGGCGATCTCGCCATGCTCACGCACCAGGCGCCGGGTACGTGCGCGCATTTCCGACGGGCTGATGCCGGCGGTGTCGTCGATGAACAGCTTGCGGTCATTGAGCAGGTTGACCGCCGAAGTCAGGCGCGGCCAGTCGTCGTCGTCCAGCTGGCCGGAACGCACCTTGGTCTGGTCGATGCGCCCCAGCGAGGAGAGCATACGCATGATCAGCGATTCGCCTGGCATCTCCAGGGAGTACACCAGCACCGCCTTGTCACTGCGCAACACGGCGTTCTCCACCAGGTTCATGGCGAAGGTGGTCTTGCCCATCGACGGACGGCCGGCCACGATGATCAGGTCGGCCGGTTGCAGGCCGCTGGTCTTCTCGTCCAGGTCGGTGTAGCCGGTGGAGATACCGGTGATGGCGCTGTCGGAGTTGAACAGCGTGTCGATGCGGTCGATGGCCTTGGTCAGCAGTTCGTTGACCCCTACCGGGCCACCGGTCTTGGGCCGCGCTTCGGCGATCTGGAAGATCTGCCGTTCGGCCTCGTCGAGGATCTCGGCGGCGTTGCGGCCCTGGGGGTTGAACGCGCTGTCGGCGATCTCGCTGCTGATGCTGATCAGCTGGCGCAGTGTGGCGCGCTCGCGAATGATCTGCGCATAGGCCTTGATGTTGGCCACCGACGGGGTGTTCTTGGCCAGCTCGCCCAGGTAACCCAGGCCACCGACCTGGGAGCTCAGGCCTTCCTTGTCGAGCTGCTCGTGCAGCGTCACCACGTCGAACGGGGTGTTGAGGTCGGCGAGCTTGTAGATGGCGCGGAAGATCAGGCGATGGTCATGCCGGTAGAAGTCGCCGTCGGAGACTTGATCGAGCACGCGCTCCCAGGCGTTGTTGTCCAGCATCAGGCCACCGAGTACGGCCTGTTCGGCCTCGATGGAATGCGGCGGCACCTTCAGGGCAGCGGTTTGCAGATCATATTGCTCGGGGGCGGTTATCTCGTTCATGGCCACTTGGGAATCAGGGTGTTGAAAAAGACAAAGGGCACGACCTGCAATGCAGGATCGTGCCCGATGTTAACCGGCTGGCACCCAGGGTGCCAGTCGATTGGTCCAGCTTAGGCTGCGACGACAACCACGCGAACGGTGGCTTCTACGTCGCTGTGCAGGTGCACGGCTACGTCGAATTCGCCAACGTTGCGGATGGTGCCGTTCGGCAGACGCACTTCAGACTTGGCCACTTCAACGCCGGAGGCGGTCAGGGCGTCAGCGATGTCGTGGGTGCCGATCGAACCGAACAGCTTGCCTTCGTCACCGGCGGTGGCAGTGATGGTCACTTCCAGCTCGGCCAGTTGGGCAGCGCGGGTTTCAGCCGAAGCTTTCTTGTCAGCAGCCAGTTTTTCCAGCTCGGCGCGACGCTCTTCGAACGCAGCCAGGTTGGCAGCGGTCGCAGCGGTAGCCTTGCCGAATGGCAGCAGGAAGTTACGACCGTAACCGGCCTTAACATTTACCTTGTCGCCCAGGTTGCCCAGGTTGGCGACTTTTTCCAGCAGGATCAGTTCCATTAGGTATAAACCTCTTAACTTTTAACCTTCACCGTTCGCGTCACCGGCATCTTTCGATGCAGAACGACCGCGAAAATCAATCAGGCTGTCGACAATGGCCAGAACCACGAGCAACGGATAAATCAGCTGCATGAACAGCACCAGCGTCACGTACATCCCCACCAGCCAGAACCTGGCCAGGCGCTTCTGCGCGACCAGCCCGTGAATCAGAGCCAGCCCGGCGAACACCAGCGGTACGCTGCACAACGGTGTCAACATCGCCAGTTCGCTGCCGAAATTCGGCGCTATCAGCATGCACACCAGCAGCAACAGCGCCGGTACCAGCGGGAGCCGTATGGCGCGAAACTCGCTGCCAAAGCCTCCCGGGTTGTACAACGCGGCTTGCCAGTAGCGACCCAACATCAGGGCCAGCAGACTGACTGCCTGCAGCAATGCCGCAATCAGGCCGGTAAGCACCGGTGCGATCACGCTCCCCAGGCGGGCCCGCTCTTCTACCGTCAACTGCTGGTAGAGACCGTCGAGCATCTGCGGCAGGGCTTTTTCAAGCACCTGCGCCAGCGCTTCGATCGGTTCGCGGAACACCGAACCCAGGATGACGCCATACACCAGGCCCCAGGCGATGCTGAACAACAGCACCCGGCTCCAGGACTGTCCGGCGCGTAGCAACGCAGCCAGACCGAAGGTTCCCAGCAACACCATCAAGGTGCGCGGTTCACCGAAGAACCACCAGACCAGCGCGGGCAGCAATGCCCAGGCGAGGATCCCGGAGGCGTCCTTGAAACCGCGCCGCAGGAACACCAGGCTCCCGGCGGCGGCACTCAACCAGAACAACAGCGGCAATGCCGCACAACCGACCACTACCAGAGTGGCCTGCACGCGACCGCGCATGATGAAATCAGCTAACGCTCGCATGCACTTTATCCCTTGCTACCTGTCGACGACCCGGTCTCAGCGGCCGTGGCTGTCGGTGTAGGCCAGCAGGGCCAGGAAGCGGGCGCGCTTGATAGCGGTAGCCAGCTGACGCTGATAACGAGCTTTGGTACCGGTGATACGGCTTGGAACGATCTTGCCGGTTTCGGATACATAAGCTTTCAGGGTGTTGAGATCTTTGTAATCGATCTCTTTCACTTCTTCAGCAGTGAAGCGGCAGAATTTACGACGACGGAAGAAACGTGCCATGTAATAGGCTCCTCAAAAGGTCCGTGGATTACTCGTCAGCGTTATCGCTGTT
This sequence comes from Steinernema feltiae, assembly GCA_007213375.1. NCBI lineage: Eukaryota > Metazoa > Nematoda > Chromadorea > Rhabditida > Steinernematidae > Steinernema > Steinernema feltiae. The sequence continues at coordinate 4,378 of MQUG01003082.1, read as the reverse complement.
GTCGCTGTCATCGCCTTCGGCGTTGTCAGCGTGCTCAGGACGGTCGCGACGCTCACGGCGCTCACTGCGGTTTTCTTCAGCCTTGAGCATCTCGGACTGGCCAGTAACGGCTTCGTCGCGACGGATGACCAGGTTACGGATCACGGCATCGTTGTAGCGGAAGTTGTCTTCCAGCTCGGCCAGGGCCTTGCCGGTGCACTCAACGTTCAGCATCACGTAGTGAGCCTTGTGAACATTGTTGATTGCATAGGCCAGTTGACGACGGCCCCAGTCTTCCAGACGGTGGATCTTGCCGCCGTCTTCTTCGATCAGCTTGGTGTAACGCTCAACCATGCCGCCGACTTGCTCGCTCTGGTCAGGGTGGACCAGAAAGATGATTTCGTAATGACGCATGAATGCTCCTTACGGGTTGTAGTCTGCCACCAGGGTGGTCAGACAAGGAGTGAATGACACTGTTTGTCTTGCCTTGTGCGGTGGGCGCATGCGCGCCTGCCAGCGGGGCAAGGGGCGCAATTGTAGAGAAGCGCCGGGGCGCACGCAAGGCAATTGGTGATTATTTGAACAGCTTTAAAAGCATCGCGGGCCAAGCCCGCCCCCACATAGGCCACCGAAAGCCCTGTGGGAGCGGGCTTGACCCGCGAAAGTGGCAACGCCTTATCAGGCCTTGCGCTTGGCCTGACGCTGACGCACCGCCTCGAACAGGCACACGCCCGTGGCCACCGACACGTTCAGGCTGCTGACGCTGCCGGCCATTGGCAGCTTCACCAGAAAATCGCAGTGCTCGCGGGTCAGGCGGCGCATGCCCTTGCCCTCGGCGCCCATGATCAGGATGGTCGGGCCGGTCAGGTCCTGCTGATACAGCTCCTGTTCGGCCTCCCCCGCCGTTCCCACCACCCACAGGCCGCGCTGCTGGAGCTTCTCCAGGGTACGCGCCAGGTTGGTCACGGCCACCAGCGGGATCACCTCGGCAGCGCCACACGCCACCTTGCGTACCGCCGGGGTCAGGGTCGCCGACTTGTCCTTGGGCACCACCACTGCCAGCGCACCGGCCGCATCGGCGGTGCGCAGGCAGGCGCCCAGGTTGTGCGGGTCGGTCACACCGTCCAGCACCAGAATCAGCGGCGCGCCTTCGGTACGGTCCAGCAGCTCTTCGAGCATCGCCTCGCCCCACACCTGGCTCGGGCTGACCTCGGCGACCACGCCCTGGTGCACGCCCTCGACCCAGGCGTCCATCTCGCGGCGTTCAGCCTGGCCGACCGTCACTCGGTTCTGTGCGGCCAGCTCCAGCAGGGCCTGCACGCGCGGCTCGCTGCGGCTGTCGGCCAGCCAGATCTGCTTGACCCGCTTGGGGTGGTGGCGCAACAAGGCCTCCACCGCATGCACACCGTAGATCTTTTCCAGCTGACTCATGACTTGCCCTTGGGTTTACGTGAAGCGGAACCGGCTTTTGGCGGCCCCTTGCGGTGCTTGCTCGGTTTATCCGAAGACGTCTTCGAGCCCTTGGCCGCAGGCTTGCCCACGGCGTTCTTGGCATCGGACAGCAACGCCTTCTTCATTTCCCGGCTCTTGCGCACTTCGGCGTTCTTGGCTGCGGCATCGGCCGGGAAATAGGCTTCGGAGGTTTCGTTCTTGCGGCTGCGGCGCGGCGGCTCGGCCGGCGCCGCTTCGACCTTGGCGGCCTTGGCCGGCGCGCTGTAGGGCTTGGCGGCACCATTGGACTTGGCCGGGGCAGCGCCCGTCTTGCCCTTGGCGGCAGGCTCGGCACCACGCTGCTTGCGACCGATCGGCGCATTCAGGGTGTTTTCGGCCATCTCGAAATCGATCTTGCGCTGTTCGAGGTCCACGCGCATCACGCGCACTTCGACCGTGTCGCCCAGGCGGAAGCTGCGACCGGTGCGCTCGCCCGCCAGGCGGTGGTGTACCGGGTCGAAGTGGTAGTAGTCACCCGGCAAGGCACTGACGTGCACCATGCCTTCGACGTAGATGTCGGTCAGCTCGATGAACAGGCCGAAACCGGTCACTGCGGTGATCACACCCGGGAAGCTTTCGCCCACGCGATCCTTCATGTACTCGCACTTGAGCCAGTTGGTCACGTCGCGGGTGGCTTCGTCGGCGCGTCGCTCGCTCATCGAGCACTGCTCGCCCAGTTGCTCCAGGGCCGCCTCGTCGTACGGGTAGATGCGCGCCTTGGGAATGCTCATCGCGCCGGCCCGCTTGACGTGCGGGGTTTCCTGGCGCGAACGGATCACGCTGCGGATGGCACGGTGGGTCAGCAGGTCGGGGTAACGCCGGATCGGCGAGGTGAAGTGGGTGTACGCCTCGTAGTTCAGGCCGAAGTGGCCGTTGTTGTCGGCGCTGTACACCGCCTGGCTCAGCGAGCGCAGCATCACGGTCTGGATCAGGTGGAAGTCAGGGCGACCGGCGATCTGCGACAGCAGCGCCTGGTAGTCCTTGGGCGACGGACCATCCTTGCCCTTGTGCAGCGAAAGCCCCAGCTCGCCGAGGAAGGCGCGCAGTTTTTCCAGGCGCTCCGGCGGCGGACCGTCGTGCACGCGGTACAACGCAGGGATCTCGTGCTTCTTGAGGAACTCGGCCGTCGCCACGTTGGCCGCGAGCATGCATTCTTCGATCAACTTGTGCGCATCGTTGCGCACGGTCGGGCGAATTTCCGCGATCTTGCGCTCGGCACCGAAGATGATGCGGGTTTCCTGGGTTTCGAAGTCGATCGCGCCACGGGTGTGACGGGCCGCCAGCAACACCTTGTACAGCGCATACAGCTGCTTGAGGTCCGGCACCACGTGGCTGTACTGCTCGCGCAGCGCCTTGCCTTCACGGGTACGGGCATGTTCGAGCATGCTGCTGACCTTGTTGTAGGTCAGGCGCGCGTGGGAGTGGATGACCGCTTCGTAGAACTGGTAATCGACCATCTGGCCGGACTTGTTGATGGTCATTTCACAGACCATCGCCAGCCGGTCGACGTTCGGGTTCAGCGAGCACAGGCCGTTGGAAAGTTCCTCGGGCAGCATCGGGATCACCCGCTCGGGGAAGTACACCGAGTTGCCGCGCACCTGGGCTTCGTTGTCCAGGGCAGAGCCCAGGCGCACGTAGCTGGACACGTCGGCAATCGCCACGAACAGGCGCCAGCCACCGGAGAACAGGCGCAACTTGCCCAGGCTTTCGCAGTACACGGCATCGTCGAAGTCACGTGCGTCTTCGCCGTCGATGGTGACGAACGGCAGGTGACGCAGGTCGATGCGGTGTTCCTTGTCCTTCTCTTCGACTTCAGGCTTGAGCTTGCGCGCTTCCTTGATGACCGCCTCGGGCCATACATGGGGAATGTCGTAGCTGCGCAGCGCCACGTCGATTTCCATGCCCGGCGCCATGTAGTTGCCGATCACTTCGACGATATCGCCCTGCGGCTGGAAGCGCTGGGTCGGCCAGTGGGTGATCTTCACCTCGACGAACTGGCCGACCTTGGCGCCGGCATTGCGGCCCGGGGTCACCAGCACTTCCTGCTGGACCTTGGGGTTGTCGGGGTCACGAAGCCCACCCCGCCTTCCTCGAAGTAGCGCCCCACGATGCTTTCGTGGGCACGGGAGATCACTTCGACCACCACGCCTTCACGCCGGCCGCGCCGGTCAAGCCCGGACACGCGCGCCAGCGCTCGGTCGCCATCGAACACCAGGCGCATCTGCGCCGGGCTCAGGAACAGGTCGTCGCTGCCATCGTCGGGGACGAGAAAACCGAAACCGTCGCGGTGGCCCGAGATGCGACCCAGGATCAGGTCCAGCTTGTCTACCGGGGCATAGGTGCCGCGCCGGGTGTAGATCAGCTGGCCGTCGCGCTCCATGGCGCGCAGGCGGCGACGCAAGGCCTCGATCTGGTCCTCGGTCTGCAGGCCGAACTCTTCCACCAGTTGCTCGCGGGCGGCGGGAGAGCCGCGCTCGTCAAGGCGCTGGAGGATCAGCTCACGGCTAGGAATGGGGTTTTCGTATTTTTCCGCTTCACGAGCGGCCTCGGGATCGAGGGTCTGCCAATCGGCCATTAGTAGGGGTTCACCTTGTCTATATAGGGTTAGTTTGGCATAGCCGTATTGAAACCGGAAATCCGAGGCTTTGACAGCCCCGTCAGGGCCCTTGAGTGATGCCAAAACAGCCCAAGGAACAACGACTTGAAATTTTTGAGATTTTTTCTGAACGGGGCTTTACAGCCTTCGAGGGCATCCGTATAGTGCGCACCACAACGACGGACAGCGTCGTTATAGTTGAGAAGCGGCGCGATGTGAAGCATCATGAAGCCTCGACGATATGCCCAGATGGTGAAATTGGTAGACACGCCAGCTTCAGGTGCTGGTGACCTTACGGTCGTGGAAGTTCGA
>MQUG01003081.1:0-230015 GCA_007213375.1 Steinernema feltiae | reverse complement strand
ACAACTGGGCCTGGTGATTGCACACTTCGGCGTGCAGGTGGAAGTCGAAGCACAGGACGGCGACGTGGCCGGCCAGGTGTTCCGTTGCCACCTGCGCGCCAACCTGCCGGCGCTGGTCACTGGTGACAAGGTGGTATGGCGCGCCGGCAACCAGGGTATCGGCGTGATCGTGGCGCAGATGCCGCGCAGCACCGAGCTGTGCCGCCCCGACAGCCGTGGCCAGCTCAAGCCGGTGGCGGCCAACGTCGACCTGATCGTGATCGTGTTCGCCCCGGCCCCCGAGCCGCATGCCAACCTGATCGACCGTTACCTGGTGGCCGCCGAGCATGCCGGTATCCGCCCGCTGCTGCTGCTGAACAAGGCCGACCTGATCGACGAGCAGAACGCCCCGGCGCTGAATGCGCTGCTGGCGGTGTACCGTCAGCTGGGTTACCCGCTGCTGGAAGTGTCGGCGCACCATGGCGACGGCATGCAGCAGTTGCAGACCTTGCTCGATGGGCACATCAGCGTGTTCGTCGGCCAGTCCGGGGTGGGCAAGTCGTCGCTGGTCAACAGCCTGCTGCCCGATGTCGACACCCGCGTGGGCGAGCTGTCGGAGTGGTCGGGCCAGGGCCAGCACACCACCACCACCGCGCGGCTGTATCACTTCCCGGGTGGCGGTGAGCTGATCGACTCGCCGGGCATTCGCGAGTTCGGCCTGGGGCACGTGAGCCGGGCGGACGTGGAGGCCGGCTTCATCGAGTTCAACGACCTGATCGGCACCTGCCGCTTCCGCGACTGCAAGCACGACCGCGAGCCGGGCTGTGCGCTGCTCAAGGCGCTGGAAGACGGGCGCGTGCAGCAGCAGCGCATGAACAGCTATCGCTCGATCATTGCCAGCCTGCCGCAGGACAGCTACTGACGGTCATGGCGCAGGCGTTTGTTCGATGAACATCGCATGCGCCACATCCTCGACCAGGGCCTTGGACATGCCGCTCAGGTAATGTGCCGCCCAGACAAGCGTGCCATCCGGCTCGATGCCGGCTTGCAAGGTGAGCTTGTAGGCGCAACTGAGCAGCAGGGCTGATTGTTCCAGGGCGAAGTCGGCGTTGTGGCCGGCTTGCACGCGAAACAGGCGCTCGGCGGTGGGCCGCCCTCGCCTTCGCCGAAAGTGCCGACGCCTAGTGTCTTGAAGACTGAGCTGTTTTCCATCTGTTATCTCCCGACGACTTTCTTAATTGGCTCTACGGGCGTCTTCGCCGGCAAGGCCGGCTCCTACAGGTACTGCGAGCCTTTGTAGGAGCCGGCCTTGCCGGCGAACGAGCGCGCAGCGCTCGCGATCAGTGCACGAGAGGATGTCTTCGAGGGGCAGATTGGCGTATTGGGGTGGATCGGGGACGATTTTCAACATGGACCTCCGGTGGTGGAGTCGCCTACATCTGCTGTCAAACAAATGGGTGGCAACTGTACGCGGGTTGACAGACCGATCACCGGGACTCGGCGCACACGAATGTGCCCCACGCACAGTCGCCATAAAGGCTGCGCATGCCCACGATAAATACGGCCTGTCAAAACCGGTCGTTGAACACCAACGACGCGACGCAGACTAGAGCGCTACCGTGACCACCGCAATGGCGGGAAAGCGGCAAAAGTATGATTGGGAAGGGGCCTACAGGGAATAGGGAAATTCCGAAGATTCGCCTTACGCGGACACCTGTAGGAGCCGGCCTTGCCGGCGAAGGCGTCAGTTGTCGCAACACATTTGTAGGCCTTTTCACCCAGGCATGTAGTCCACCTCCTGATTCAATCCCACGCCTTGCACCACGCGTCGTAATCATCAAAGGTATCCCGCACCAGATTTGCGCCCACCAGGGACCTCCGGATGCCAGTCTCACTCCTCTACTGCCGCAACGACCTGGCCGCCGCCATGGCCATCGGCGAGCACCTGCGCCTCGAGGGCCTGGCCACCTGCCTGGAGGCCATCGACCCCCAGGCCGACGATGCCTGCACCCTCACCACCCTCATCAGCCGCAGCCTGCACGGCTGCACCCACCTGATCGTGCTGGTGTCGGGCAACACCTGCGGCGCCTGGTGGGTGCCCTTCGCCCTGGGCGCCGCAGCGCTGGCCGACCGACGGGTCGCCACGTTCCAGCTGGGCGAGCCGGCCAGCCCCACCTACCTGGGCGAACTGCCGGCCATGGCGCAAGCCGCCGACCTGGACCTGTTCGTCAGCGCTTACCGCCTGGAACACACCCTTGGCCGCGCCCTCAACCTGCCCACGCAGGCCGCACCCGGCGACAATCGCTGCAATACCCAGCACTTCCAGGCCGAGCTCAAGGCCAGCATCGGTCGCGGCTACTGAAATGCCGAACCCCACACAGCACAACGCCCGCACGGATCACTCCATGCGGGCGTTGTCGGCTGCCGGCTCACTGCGGCTTGTTGGGCTCGTCCATCTTCAACACGCCATCCTCGAAGATGTTCAGCTTCTCGCGCAGTTCACGCGGCTGCATCGGCTCGGGCTCGGGCGTCGGTGCCGCAGCGCCCGGCGCAGGTGCCGCGCCCGGCTGGGCTGCGTCCGGCGGCGTCGGCGAGGTCTGTTCGCCCTCGATGGTGCGCTGGGCCTTCTTGGTCAGCACGATGATGTCGATACGACGGTTCACCGGGTTGAGCGGGTTCTCGCGGTCGAACAGCGACGACGATGCATACCCCACCACCCGCGCCACCTGGGCATCCGGATAGCCACCGGCCACCAGCGCCCGACGCGCCGCGTTGGCACGGTTGGCCGACAGCTCCCAGTTGCCGTAATCACCGGTGCCGGCGTAGGGCTTGGCATCGGTGTGGCCGCTGATGCTGATCTTGTTCGGCACCGCCTTGATGGTGTCGGCCATGGCCAGCAGGATGTCCTCGAAGTACGGCTGCAGGCGCGCACTGCCCAGGTCGAACATCGGCCGGTTCTCGGCGTCCATGATCTGGATGCGCAGGCCGTCCTGGGTGATCTCGAACAGGATCTGGTCCTTGAACTTCTGCAGTTGCGGGTTTTCTTCGACCTTGTTCTGCAGCTCCTGCAGCACCAGGTTCAAGCGGTCTTTCTCGACCTGCTCGGCCATGCTCTCGACCGCGTCCTTGTCCAGCTGGATGCTGGTGTCAGGCGTCGGCTCGGACTGCACTTCAGGGTTGATGGTCTTTTCCGGGGCCAGCTCCGGCGAGCCGCCCAGGTCGATGATGTACGGGGTGCCACTCTCGGAGAACCCGATCGGGTCCTTGAAGTAGCCGGCAATCGCGATCTTCTGCTCGGGCGTGGCGGTGGACAGCAGCCACAGCACAAGGAAGAACGCCATCATCGCCGTGGCGAAGTCGGCGAACGCGATTTTCCAGGCGCCGCCGTGATGGCCGCCGCCGAAGCGCTTTACGCGCTTGATGATGATCGGCTGATTGTTTTCCATGGATCAGCGACCGCGAACTGCTTGTTCCAGCTCGGCAAAGCTTGGACGGTGCTTGGGGAACAGCACCTTGCGACCGAACTCCACCGCCAGCGATGGCGGCATGCCGGAGGCCGACGCCACCAGTGCGGCCTTGATCGCCTCGTACACGTTGACCTCTTCCTTGGCGTCGTGGGCCAGGGAGGTGGCCAGCGGGCCGAAGAAGCCGTAGGCCGCCAGAATACCGAAGAAGGTACCCACCAGCGCCGCACCCACGTGCAGGCCGATGGACTTCTGGTCGCCCTCGCCCAGCGAAGCCATGGTCACCACGATACCCAGTACCGCCGCCACGATACCGAAGCCGGGCATGCCGTCGGCGATGCCGGTCACGGCATGGGACGGGTGGTCGAGCTCTTCCTTCATGCTCAGCAGTTCCATGTCGAACAGGCCTTCGAGCTCGTGCGGGGCCATGTTGCCGGTGGACATGATGCGCAGGTAGTCGCAGATGTACGCGGTCATGCGCTCATCCTTGAGTACCGCCGGGTACTTGGCGAAGATCGGGCTGGCCGCGGCGTCTTCGATATCGCCCTCGATCGCCATCATGCCTTCGCGCCGGCTCTTGTTGAGGATCTCGTAGATCAGGCCCAGCACTTCTATATAGAAGGTGTGCGAGAAGCGCGAGCCGAACATGCTCAGCGACTTCTTGATCACGTGCATGGTCATGTAGCCGGGGTTGGCCTGCAGGAACGCACCAAAGGCGGCACCGCCGATGATCAGCACCTCGAAAGGCTGAATCAGGGCCGCGATCTTGCCGTGAGAAAGAACGTATCCGCCAAGCACGCTCGCGAATACGACAATGATGCCGATAATTTTAGCCATAGATTGGAAGCACTTACTGTCGTGGTCAGGGTCGGGGGCGGAAGTTCGTAAAACTCTTCTTCTACTTATCGGCAGTTCTGCGCCAGACTATAGCCAGTCAAGGCGAAAAGCCAGTTCGGCCACCTCCCAGCATGCCTAGTGAACTCACGTGCCAACTCAAATTCCAAAGACCCTAGACGCCTGGATCAAACTGCTCGACAGCGTGCAACTGCCGGTGCCGCTGGACAGTCACGAGCGGGTAAAAGCCGCCATCGGCGACAGCCGCCGCTCGCTGCGTGACATCGCCGATCTGATGCAGGACAGCCCCGCGCTGGTGCTCAGCGTGATGCGCGAAGCCAACCGGCATACCCACGCCAGCATGGCCGAGCCGGCCGAAAGCCTGGAAATCGCCCTCAACCGGCTTGGCCTCAAGCGCGCCGAAGAACTGCTGCTGCGCCTGCCCACCGCGCCGCCGGCGCAGATCCCCAAGGCCCTGCGCCACCTGCAGATGATCAGCCTGCATGCCAGCCAGCAGGCCAGCGGCCTGTTCGCCAGCCAACTGGCGCGGCTGTGGCAGGAGATCCACTGGGGCAGCCTGCTGTTCCTCTCGCCGTTGTGGACCCTGGCCCTGGCGCACCCCAAGCTGATCGAGGAATGGGAAGTACGGGTGGTGCACCGCGGCGAGCCGGCCCTGCGCGTGGAGCGCGAACTGTTCGGTGTACCCCTGCTGGCGCTGTGCCGCGCCCTGGCCGACTACTGGCGCCTGCCCAACTGGGTCACCCAGGGCTACCACGTGCTCAGCGAAGAACGCCGCCTGCTGGTCAAGGTCATGCACATCGCCCGCCTGCACGACAACCCGCTGCGCCAGCAACAGCTGCTGGACGCCGACCCGGCCCTGCGCCGCTGGCTCAACCAGCCGGCCAACACCGTGCTGCTGGCCAACGGCCTGGCCCTGGCGGCGCAGCACGCCTGGGACTGCCCGCACAGCCAGCGCTGGCAACGCCTGACCAGCCTGTACCTGCAGGTGCCGCTGAGCGACGTGCAGCAACAGGTGCACCAGCAGGCCGCCAACAGTGCGCGCCTGCACGCCGACGACGACCTCTACCACCCCGCCGAATCGCTGATCTGGCCGACCGGCTCGCACTACGTGCACCGCCGCCTGCGGCCTGCCGACGTGCCCTCGACCGAATCGCTGGGGGCCTGGCGCAAGTACTGCGCCGACCTGCTGGTGGAGCCCAGTGCATTCACCAACGCCATGCACCTGACCACCTACGCCCGCGATGCCCTGGTGGCCTGCGGCATGCAGCGGGTGATGATGCTGATGGCCGACAAGGGCATGACCCACCTGCGCGTGCACCAGATCGCCGGGCTGCCCGCCGAGGCCGGCGGCCTGGTGGTGCCGCTCGCCCAGAGCAAGCTGCTGCAACGCCTGCTGACCCAGTCGGCACAACTGCGCCTGACCCCGGACAACTATGCCCAGTTCGGTGCCCTGCTGCCCGGCACCCTGCGCGTGCTGTTCCGTGGCCAGCACCTGCTGCTGCGCTCGCTGTCGAGCAACGGCAAGGTGGTGATGGTGGTGCTGGCCGACCAGGGCGGCGGCCCGTTCTCGGAGATCAGCGTGCAGGCGTTCGGCAAGACCGCCCAGTGCATCGAGCGCGCCCTCACCGCCTTCAGCAACCGCAGCACCTGACCCATGCGCTACAATCGCCCACTCTGTTCCGATCTGGAGACTCTGGATGACTGACTTTTCCGGCTTGCCCCTGGTGATTGAACCCGCCGACCTGCAAGCCCGCCTGGATGCGCCGGGGCTGATCCTGGTCGACCTGACCAGCACGAAACGCTATGGCAGCGGGCACATTCCCGGTGCGCGTTTCGTCGACCCCAAACGCACCCAGCTGGGCCAGCCACCGGCGCCCGGGCTGCTGCCGAGCCAAGGCGACCTGGAAAAGCTGTTCGGCGAGCTGGGGCACAACCCGGACGCCGTGTATGTGGTGTATGACGACGAAGGCGGCGGCTGGGCCGGGCGCTTCATCTGGTTGCTGGATGTGATCGGCCATACCCGCTACCACTACCTCGACGGTGGCGCGCTGGGCTGGACCGGCGAGCTCTCGACCGATGTGCCCGCGCCCGCTGCCGGCAGCGTCAGCCTGACCCTGCACGAAGCCCCCACCGCCACCCGCGAATACCTGCAAAGCCGCCTGGGCGCTGCCGACCTGGCGGTCTGGGATGCGCGCAGCCCGCAGGAATACCGGGGTGAGAAAGTGCTGGCCGCCAAGGGCGGACACGTCCCGGGCGCGGTCAACTTCGAGTGGACGGCCGGCATGGACCAGAACGATCACCTGCGCATCCGCAAGGACATGCCCCAGATCCTCGAGCAGCTGGGCATCACCCGCGACAAGGAAGTGATTACCCACTGCCAGACCCACCACCGCTCCGGCTTCACCTATCTTGTGGCCAAACACCTGGGCTACCCACGGGTCAAGGCCTATGCCGGCTCATGGGGCGAATGGGGCAACCACCCCGACACGCCTGTAGAAGTTTAAGGAAATTCAATGAAATCCCGCTTGTTCATCATCAGCCAGTACCTGCTGCCCCACCACCTGCTGTCGCGCCTGGCCGGCTGCGTGGCCGAATGCCGCGTGAAATGGTTCAAGAATGCCTTCACCGCCTGGTTCGCCAAGCGCTACCAGGTCGACATGTCCCAGGCCCAGGTCGAAGACCTGACCGCCTACGAGCACTTCAACGCATTCTTCACCCGCGCGCTCAAGCCGGATGCACGCCCGCTGGACCAGACCCCGGGGGCGATCCTGTGCCCGGCCGACGGCGCTGTCAGCCAGCTGGGCCCGATCGAGCATGGCCGCATCTTCCAGGCCAAGGGCCACAGCTTCAGCGCCCTTGAGCTGCTGGGCGGCGACCCGGCCAATGCTGCGCCGTTCATGGGCGGCGAATTCGCCACCATCTACCTGTCGCCCAAGGACTACCACCGCGTGCACATGCCGCTGGCCGGTACCCTGCGCGAGATGATCTACGTGCCGGGCGGCTGTTCTCGGTCAACCAGACCACCGCCGAAAACGTGCCGGAGCTGTTTGCGCGCAACGAGCGCGTGGTGTGCCTGTTCGATACCGAGCGCGGGCCGATGGCCGTGGTGCTGGTGGGCGCGATGATCGTGGCGTCGGTCGAGACTGTATGGGCCGGGCTGGTCACGCCGCCCAAGCGCGAGCTGAAGACCTTCCGCTACGACGAGGCAGCGCGTGCACCGATCCACCTGGAAAAAGGCGCCGAGCTGGGCCGCTTCAAGCTGGGTTCGACGGCTGTGGTGCTGTTCGGGCCAGAGCAGGTGAAGTGGGCCGAATCGCTGGGTGCGGGGTCGGTGGTGAACATGGGCGAATGCCTGGGGTTGCCGGCGCAGCACGCCTGACCCAACAAAAAGCCCGCAGCGATGCGGGCTTTTTGTGCCTGGCTGTCGGGCCTCATCGCGGGTCAAGCCCGCCCCCACAGGGGCTGCACTGCCTTCTGGAGCGATGGCAAACTGTGGGAGCGGGCTTGACCCGCGATGGGCCGCACAGCGGCCCGCTTTCTCAGTCGCGACCGTCGCGATCCCTGAAGCCCAGCAGATACAGCACCCCATCCAGCCCCAGCGTCGAGATCGCCTGCTTGGCCGACTGCTTGACCAGCGGCTTGGCCCGGAACGCCACGCCCAGGCCGGCAATCGCCAGCATCGGCAGGTCGTTCGCACCGTCGCCCACGGCAATCGTCTGCTCCATCTGCAAGCCTTCCTTGCGTGCCAGCTCGGTCAACAGGTCAGCCTTGCGCTGCGCGTCGACAATCGGCTCCACGGCCACGCCGGTAACCTTGCCGTCCACCACTTCCAGCTCGTTGGCAAACACATAGTCGATGCCCAGCTTGGCCTGCAGCTGCTTGGCAAAGTAGGTGAAGCCACCCGACAGGATCGCGGTCTTGTAGCCCAGGCGCTTGAGCTCGGCGAACAGCACCTCGGCGCCCTCGGTCAGGCGCAGCGAAGCACCGATCTCGTCCAGCACGTTGACGTCCAGGCCCTTGAGCAGCGCCAGGCGCTCCTTGAAGCTGGCACGAAAATCCAGCTCGCCACGCATGGCACGCTCGGTGATTTCCGACACCTGCTCGCCCACGCCTGCCGCCTTGGCCAGCTCGTCGATGACCTCGGCCTCGATCAGGGTGGAGTCCATGTCGAACACCGCCAGGCGACGGTTGCGGCGGAACAGCGAGTCCTGCTGGAAGGCGATGTCGACGTTCAGCTCCTGCGCCACGCTGAGGAACTCGGCACGCAGGGCCTGCGGGTCGGCCGGCTCGCCACGCACGGAGAACTCGATGCAGCCCTTGCCCTGGTCGGCCGGGGTGTCCAACGCGATACGACCCGACAGACGGTCGATATGGTCGATGTTCAACCCGTACTGGGCGGTGATGGAGCTCACCCGCTGCAACTGCTCGGCAGTGACCTTGCGCGTCAGCAGGGTCACGATGTGGCGGGCCTTGCCCTGGCCGTCGACCCACTGCTGGTAGTCCTGCTCGGAAACCGGGGTGAAGCGCACCTGCTGGTCCAGCTTGTACCCGGTGAAGAGGATGTCCTTGAGCACGGCGCTGGCCTGCTCGGTGCTGGGGATTTCCACCAGGATGCCGAACGACAGCGTGTCGTGGATGACCGCCTGGCCGATGTCGAGGATGTTCACCCCGCCCTGGGCGAGCACGCCGGTAATGGCCGCGGTGAGACCCGGACGGTCCTCGCCGGTGATGTTAATCAGAACGATTTCGCGCAAAACGGGCTCCGACACAGTGACAAAACGCGCATTCTACCCACTTTCGCAGACCATCGGGCGCAGTCGATACTTTGCCGGCCCATGCCCTGTCGCTATACTGCGCAGCACCTTCTCCGACATAAAGAGCCGCGCTCTGTGAACCGGCCCACGCCAGTTAAAACCGACAATTTCTTCCTGCTGATCTTCCGTGCCCTGCGCCAGCGCCGTGTGCCGTTGGCCTTGCGGATCGCCTGCCACAACGTGTTTCTGGTAGCGCTGGCGCTGGTCATCTACGCCGGGGTCATGGGCCTGCAGTTCAAGCAGGCCATGCACGAGCAGGCCGACGCCCTGGGTCAGAGCCTGACCACGCAGACCGCCACGTCTGCCACCGAACTGCTGGTGTCCAACGACATCCTCAGCCTCAACGTGCTGCTCGGCAACCTGGTGAAGAACCCGCTGGTGGCCCATGCCGCCATCTACAGCGTCGACAACCGGATCCTCGCCGAAGCCGGCCAGCGCCCGAAAAACGGCCTGCTGGGCGAGGTCGAGGGCCTGTATCAGACCAAGATCACCTTCCAGGACGTGACGGCCGGGCAACTGCGCATCAGCCTGGACATGAGCCAGTTCCAGCAGCCGCTGACCATCAGCCTGCAGAGCATGGGCATTCTGGCGGCGATCCTGCTGGCCCTGGCCCTGGCCTTGAGCCTGCGCCTGGGGCGCTTCATTTCGACGCCGCTGCTGCAACTGCGGGTGTGGCTGCGCGACCTGGATGCCTACACCCCGGCCACCGACCGCCAGGACGAGATCGGCGACCTGGCGCGCCAGCTGCATTCGCGCTTTGCCCCGCCACCGCCGGAGCCTGAAGCAGAGCCCGAGGAAGAAGACGACTACGAGGAACACGAAGCGCAGCCGGCCTTGCAGGTGCGCAACCTGCGCGAGCCGGCGCTGGAGCCCAAGCCGGCGCTGCCCAGGCCAGTAGCGCATGATGAAGACGACGACGAGGCGTTTGCCGACCTGCGCGACGACAGCGATGCCGCGCCGCAGGCTTTAGTACCCACTGCGCCACGCGAGCCGCAGGCCAGTGCGGTGCTGGCGGTGCAACTGGGCTCCCAGGAGCAACTGCGCCGCCTGCCTCGGGCACGTCTGACCGAACTGCTGGACCGCTACCGCGACTGCCTCGACCAGGCCGCGTCGCTGTATGAAAGCGAAGTGCACACGCTCAACGATGGCAGCACGCTGCTGTTGTTCCACAGCTCGGAAAGCGGCGAGGACTACCTGACCAACGCCATCTGCTGTGGCGAACTGCTGCGTGCCCTGGGGCATGCGTTGCAGGTGGAAGTGGCCGACAGCGGGATTACCCTGCAATTGCAGCTGGGCCTGGCGCTGGGTGAAGACCTGCACGGCCTGAGCCAGATCGACCTGCTGCTGACCGACAAGGCCCAGGATGCCCTGGCGTTGTCGCAACACAGCCGCAACCTGCTGCTGGTGGAGCGCAAGGTCAGTGATGATGCGCTGATTCGCCAGCGTGCCCGCATCCGCCCGATTGCCAGCCCTGAAGGGGCGTGCTGTGTGGAGCGCCTGATGGAGCCGTATCCGTCGATGCTGGAGCGCCAGCTGGCACGGATGCACGAGCGCCAGATCAAGACCTGAGGCCCCGTAGGAGCCGGTTTTCAACCGGCCACAAAAAAGCCCGCATCGCTGCGGGCTTTTTTGTGGCCGGTTAAAACCGGAACACTTCCATCTCGGTACGAATCGGTGTCGCCATCGGAATCTTCGGCTTCTCCGGCTCCTTGCGCACCTGCTGTACCGGCGTGGCCTTCTTCGGCTGTTCCTGCACGATCGGCGGCTGATTGGCCAACGGCTTCAACGCCACGCTCAGCTGCTCGGCCAGACGCTGCAGCAGTTGCCCCTGCGCCTGTACCTGCGCCGCCGAGCTGCCTTCATGGGGCTGCTCGAAATGCACGATGCGGTTGTCACGCACCTGACCGCGACGATCAAGCAAGCGCCATTGGGCATCGAGGATCGCCGGCTGGCCGACGCCCGAATCCAGGCGCGTGATCGACAGCAGCACCTGCACATCCGGGTTGAACCCGGTGCTGGCCGGTGCCAGCACCACACGCTGGCTGTCCAGGCGCCAGGCCAGCTGGCGCACCAGCAACTGGTCGATGTCGGCCGACAGGCTGCCCGCCCAGCGACCATCGGTCGCCGCCGTCAGGCTGCCGTCACGCTGGCGTTGCAGCAGGGTTTCGCGTTGCAGGTAGTCGGCCACCGAGACCGGCCCCAGCACCACGGCCATGCCGTTGCTCTGGCCAGGTTGCCCCGGCTCGCCACTGTCGAGCTGATACAGCGCTACCGGCTGGTGCATGCTGCACCCGGCCAAGCCCAGCACGCCACTGAGCAGTAGAACAAATGGAAGGCGCAGAAAAGTCATCATCCCATCCAGGCGGCCGCCACACGGCTTGCCGCAGTGATACTCATGAATACGTCGGGCACGCAGCTACGCTGGCACCACAAGGGGCCTATCATCCGCGAAAGTTCCGTGCGACTCCAGTGTTTAAGCCGCAAACGGTCACTAAAATACCCGTTTGCGGCCACCAGGTCGCTTATTCGACGTTTTCCACCAGCAGCGCATCGACCCGCTGGAAGCCGCGCGGCAGCTTGTTGCCACGCCGCCCACGCTCGCCCTTGTAGTGCTCCAGGTCATCGCCCTTGAGCGACAGGGTACGCTTGCCGGCCTGCAATACAAGGGTCGAACCTTCGGGAATCACTGCCAGGTCGGTGACAAATTCTTCACGACTGGCCACGCGATCGCCCGGAATGCCGATGATCTTGTTGCCCTTGCCCTTGCCCAGCTGTGGCAGGTCACTGATCTTGAACACCAGCAGGCGCCCTTCGGTGGTCACCGCCGCCAGCCAGTCCTGCTCGCGGTTGCCCACCGGGCGCGGCAGGATCACCTTGGCGTTGTTCGGCAGGCTCAACAGGGCCTTGCCGGCCTTGTTCTTGGCCTGCAGGTCTTCGCCCTTGACCACGAAGCCGTAGCCGGCATCGGAGGCAATCACGTACAAGCCGTCATCCTCGGGCATCAGCACGCACTCGAACGAAGCACCGGGCGGCGGGGTCAGGCGACCGGTCAGCGGTTCACCCTGGCCCCGTGCCGACGGCAGCGTATGCGCCGGCACCGAGTAGCTGCGGCCGGTGGAGTCGATGAACACCGCGTACTGGTTCGAGCGCCCCGCGGCTGCGGTCTTGAAGCCGTCGCCGGCCTTGTACGAGAGCCCGGTGGCATCGATGTCGTGGCCCTTGGCCGAACGTACCCAGCCCTTCTCGGACAGCACCACCGTGACCTTTTCGTTGGGCAGCAGGTCGTGCTCGGTCATCGCACGGGCTTCGGCGCGCTCGACGATCGGCGAGCGACGGTCGTCGCCATAGGTTTCGGCGTCCTGCAGCAGTTCGGTGCGCACCAGTTTCTTGAGCTTGGCTTCGCTGCCCAGCAGCGCCAGCAGCTTGGCCTGTTCCTTGAGCAGTTCGTCCTGCTCGTTGCGCAGCTTCATCTCTTCCAGACGGGCCAACTGGCGCAGGCGCGTGTCGAGGATGTAGTCGGCCTGGATCTCGCTCAATGCAAAGCGCTCGATCAACCTGGCCCGCGGGTGCTCCTCGGTACGGATGATGTGGATCACTTCATCCAGGTTGAGGTAGGCGATCAGCAAGCCGTCCAACAGGTGCAGGCGACGCTCCACCTTGTCCAGGCGGAACTGCAGGCGACGGCGCACGGTCTGCACGCGGAACTGCAGCCACTCGACCAGCAGCGTGCGCAGGTTCTTCAACTGCGGCTTGCCGTCCAGGCCGATGATGTTGATGTTGACCCGGTAGCTGGACTCAAGGTCGGTACTGGCGAACAGGTGCTGCATCAGCGCTTCGTGGTCGACGCGGCTGTGCACCGGGATGATCACGATGCGGCACGGGTTCTCGTGGTCCGATTCGTCACGCAGGTCGGCCACCTGCGGCGCCTTGGACGGCTTGGCCTGCATCATCGCGGCGATCTGTTCCAGCACCTTGGCGCCCGACACCTGGTGCGGCAGCGCGGTGACCACGATGTCGCCGTCCTCGATGTGGTACACGGCGCGCATGCGCACCGAGCCACGGCCGGTTTCGTAGATTTTCAGCAGGTCGGCGCGCGGGGTGATGATCTCTGCTTCGGTCGGGTAGTCCGGGCCCTGGATGTGCTCGCACAGCTGTTCGACCGTGGCCTTGGGCTCGTCGAGCAGGCGCACGCAGGCGGTGGCCACTTCGCGCAGGTTGTGCGGCGGCACGTCGGTGGCCATGCCCACGGCGATACCGGTGGTGCCATTGAGCAGGATGTTCGGCAAACGTGCCGGCAACACCAGGGGCTCGTCGAGGGTACCGTCGAAGTTCGGCCCCAGTCCGCAGTGCCCTGGCCCAGCTCGCTGAGCAGCACCTCGGAATAGCGCGACAGGCGCGCTTCGGTGTAGCGCATGGCCGCGAAGGATTTGGGATCGTCCGGCGCACCCCAGTTGCCCTGGCCGTCGACCAGGGTGTAGCGATAGCTGAAGGCTGCGCCATCAGCACCATGGCTTCATAGCAGGCCGAATCGCCATGCGGGTGGAACTTGCCGAGCACGTCACCGACGGTACGCGCCGATTTCTTGTGCTTGGAATCGGCGTCCAGGCCCAGTTCGCTCATGGCGTAGACGATGCGTCGCTGCACCGGCTTCAAACCGTCGCCGATATGCGGCAGCGCACGGTCCATGATCACGTACATGGAATAGTTGAGGTAGGCCTGTTCGGTGAAGTCAGCCAGTGACCGGCGCTCTACGCCATCGAGGCTGAGATCAAGGGAGTCGCTCATGCGGGCCTCATCATTTCAAGGTCTGGCGCAGCAGCAAGGTGCCGCCGCGCTGGGTAAATTCGAGTTGTTTCAGGGCACTCATGCCCAGCAGTACCTGCTCGCCGTCCAGCCCCGGCACCACCAGGGCGCGTACGTCGCGCAGCAGAATATCGCCCAGTTGCAGGCTGTCGAGGCGGGTGCGATAGCCCTCGGTACGACCATTGGCGGTACTCAGGGTCACGGGCGCACCACGCTCCAGGCTGAACTGCCGGGCCAGGCTCTCGGGGATCGCCACGTCGGTGGCGCCAGTATCCAGCAGAAAATGCACGGCCTGGCCGTTGATCAGACCGTCGGCCACAAAATGCCCCTGGCCATTGCCCAGCAGCCGCACCTCGACATAGCCATCGCCGTGCTGCGAGCTGATCTGGCTGTTGGGGTTGGCCTGGCGCTGTTCCCAGTCGCCGAAAAAGCGCGTGGCCAGGAACAGGCCGGCCGCCCACGCCAGCACCAGCATCACCCGGCCGGCACGCTTGCCCGGTGCCTGGCTCACGGCTTGGCGCTCCAGCCGCCATGGGGCGCTGCAAAGCGCCACACGATCGGGCGGTTTTCGCCATCGGCGCGGCGACCGCCGTTGTTGTCCAGGCCTATCCAGGCCCCTTGGCATCGATCACCAGGGCCTCGGCCAGGCCGAACGGCTGCGAATACTGCCGCGATTCGATCAGGGCATCGGCAGCGAACGACCAGCAGCGCTCCACGCTTCCAGTGTCGGCATCACGCCGGCAGATACGGTAGGCGTTGCGCTCCAGGGTGAACAGCTTGCCTTCGAACAGCGCCAGGTCGGCAAAATCCCGGGGCCGCTCGCGGGCGTTGGGCATCTGCGCAGGCTGCATCTCGGTGCCGGCCTCGCTGAGCAGCACGCAGCCATCACCGCAGTGCCAGGTGGTCTGCTGGCGATTGATCGAAATCAGCCCGCGGCGCTCGCGCTCGGCGGCCAGCCACAGGCGATCGCCGGCCGGGTTCACGGCGATGCCTTCGAACAATGCATTGAAGTGCAGCAGCATGCCGCTGGCGCGCGCCTGGCGGACCATGCTCGGGTCGATCTTCAGCCAGCTGGGGTCGCCTGCGACTGGTACCTTGAGCACCGCCACATGGGTTTCGCTGACCAGGTAGTGATTGCCTGCGGCATCGCAACTGATGCCTTCGAAATCCAGCTCGCCGCCGCGCACGTAGGACATTGCCCAGTTGCTCGAGCGCAGGCCCCAGGGCAGGCCGCTGTCCGGCACCGGCGGCACCTCCAGGCGAATACCTTCGGCCTGCCACACCGTCTGGGTGGTGTCCAGGCGGTACAGCAGGTCGTCGTCGCGGTCCGAGACGGTCCAGAGCTCGCCGTTGCACAGGGCCAGCCCCGACAGGTTGCCGCCACGCATGCCCTCTACCGGATGCTCGCTCTGCATCGCCAGCTCCGGCCAGGTTTCGGCCAGCGCCGGCACGCCCAGCAGTGACAACAGCGCTGCCAGGCACCGAGCGATCAAGCCAGTACCTCGGCCAGGTTGCCTTTGGACTCCAGCCAGCTCTTGCGGTCGCCCGCACGTTTCTTGGCCAGCAGCATGTCCATGATCTCGCGGGTGCCTTCGAGGTCTTCCAGGGTCAACTGCACCAGGCGCCGGGTGTTCGGGTCCATGGTGGTTTCACGCAGCTGCGGCGGGTTCATCTCGCCCAGGCCCTTGAATCGGGTGACCTGCGGCTTGCCGCGCTTCTTCTCGGCCACCAGGCGGTCGAGGATGCCGTCGCGCTCGGCCTCGTCCAGGGCGTAGTAGATCTCCTTGCCCAGGTCGATGCGGTACAGCGGCGGCATCGCCACGTACACGTGGCCGGCCTCCACCAGCGGGCGGAAGTGCTGCACGAACAGGGCGCAGAGCAAGGTGGCGATGTGCAGGCCGTCGGAGTCGGCGTCGGCCAGGATGCAGATCTTGCCGTAGCGCAGCTGGCTCATGTCGGTGGCACCGGGGTCGACGCCGATGGCCACCGCGATGTTGTGCACTTCCTGACTGGCCAGCACTTCGCCGCCGTCGACTTCCCAGGTGTTGAGGATCTTGCCGCGCAGCGGCAGGATGGCCTGGAACTCCTTGTCGCGCGCCTGCTTGGCCGAACCACCGGCCGAGTCACCCTCGACCAGGAACAGCTCGGCGCGCATCGGGTCCTGCCCGGCGCAGTCGGCCAGCTTGCCGGCAGTGCCGGGCCCTGGGTCACGCGCTTGCGCTCGACCTTCTTGCTGGCCTTGAGCCGGCGCCCGGCGTTGTTGATCGCCAGTTCCGCCAGTTGCATGCCCACTTCGGGGTGGGCGTTGAGCCACAGGCTGAAGGCATCCTTGACCACGCCGGAAACGAATGCGGCGGCCTCGCGGACGACAGGCGCTCCTTGGTCTGGCCGGAGAACTGCGGCTCCTGCATCTTCATCGAGAGCACGAAGCTGATGCGCTCCCACACGTCCTCGGGGCCAGCTTGACCCCGCGCGGCAGCAGGTTGCGGAACTCGCAGAACTCGCGCATGGCATCGAGCAGGCCCTGGCGCAGGCCGTTGACGTGGGTGCCGCCCTGGGCGGTGGGGATCAGGTTGACGTAGCTTTCCTGCACGCTGTCGCCGCCTTCGGGCAGCCACAGCAAGGCCCAGTCCACGGCCTCCTTGTTGCCCGCCAGGCTGCCGCAGAACGGCGCGTCGGGCAGGCGCAGGAACTCGCTTACCGAGTCTTCGAGGTACGAGCGCAGGCCGTCCTCGTAATGCCACTCGACCTTCTCGCCGGTGCCTTTGTCCTCGAAGCTGACCAGCAGCCCCGGGCACAGTACGGCCTTGGCCTTGAGCACATGCTTGAGGCGGCTGATGGAAAACTTGGGCGAGTCGAAATACTTGGGATCGGGCGCGAAGTACACGCTGGTACCGGTGTTGCGCTTGCCGACGGTACCGATCACTTCGAGCTCGGTGGCCTTGAAGCCGTCGGCGAAGGTCATCTGGTACTCGTTGCCGTCGCGCTTGACCCGTACCCGTACCTGGTTGGACAGGGCGTTGACCACCGAGATGCCCACCCCGTGCAGGCCGCCGGAGAACTGGTAGTTCTTGTTGGAAAACTTGCCGCCGGCGTGCAGCTTGGTGAGGATCAGCTCGACGCCCGACACGCCCTCTTCGGGGTGGATGTCCACGGGCATGCCGCGACCGTCGTCGGACACTTCCAGCGAATGGTCTGCATGCAGGATGACCTGCACGGTGCGGGCGTGGCCGGCCAGCGCTTCGTCGACGCTGTTGTCGATGACTTCCTGGGCCAGGTGATTGGGCCGGCTGGTGTCGGTGTACATGCCCGGGCGCTTGCGCACCGGGTCAAGGCCGGAGAGGACTTCGATGGCGTCTGCGTTATAGGCGCTAGCGCTGGGATTGGCCATGGGTTCTCGTCGTCAGTCGTAGGTGAAAATAATCAGTCAAAGTACAGAAAAATCGAACGCCTGGTACACCTGCGGTGCAATGCCGGCAAAGCTCAGCATGGCCGGCAGGTGCTGCGCGAAGCCCTGGAAGCTGTGGTCGCCACCGGCCTCGATGCGTAGCGCACAGGCCCGATAGAAGGCCTGGGCACGGCGGTAGTCCAGGGTTTCATCGCCCGTCTGCAGCCATACCTGAAAGCGCTCGGGGTCGCTCGGTGCGGGCACTTCCAGCTCGGCCAGGGCCTGCACGTGGTCCAGTGTCAGCTCCCAGGTTTCCCCGGTGTAGAAATTCTGCTGCGGGCCCAGGTAGCCGTCGAACAGCTGGTGCGGATTGACGGCCGGGTTGATCAGCAGGGCCTTGAGCCCGTGGCGCTGGGCCAGGTGGGTGGCATAGTAGCCCCCGAGCGAGCTGCCGACCAGCAATGGCGAACCCAGCTCGGCGATGGCACGTTCAAGCTGCGCCACGGCCTGGCGCGGATGGTTGTCCAGCAGGGGCACGCGCAGCTGCCCGGCCAGCCCCAGCTGCTGCATCACACTGCTCAGCTGGCTGGCCTTGGTCGAACTGGGCGCACTGTTGAACCCGTGGATATAAAGAATCGAACCCGACATGATCGCCCCCGATGCCCATGCAACGCCCGTCGCAACGAGCACAAAAGACGCGCAGTTTAGCCTGTTCGAGAAGCCTTGAGCGGCAACTTTCAAACATCAGGTTACAACCGGGCGGTGATATTCGCGTTCACTTGCAGCTTGCAGCGCTCAGTACCCACTGCTGCCGTAATCGACGGTGAAGGCAAAGTCGGTCACGCGCGAGACCCCGGTCTCGAGCCTGCCGTCGTCATGCAGGCGCAGCCAGCGATACCCCGGGGCCTGGTCGCCCACCTTGAAGTCTTCACTGCCCGGCTCGAACTGAATGCAGGTGGACGGCGAAGCGAGCAGACGCACACCGTCACGCAGTTGGTCCCACTCCTGGTGGATATGCCCCCAGAGCAGCGCGCGCACCTGTGGATAACCCTTGAGCAGGTCGAACAGCGCATCGGCGTTGCGCAGCCCGATGGGCGCCATCCAGGCGCAATCGATGGAAACCGGCTGGTGATGGAAGCAGATCAGGCAATGGCGCTGCGGTGCGGCCTCCAGGGCCTGCCTGAGCAGTTGCAGCTGATCGTCTGCCAGCAGCCCCGGCACCGAGCCGCACACGGCCGAGTTGAGCATGATCACCCGCCAGGCGCCGGCATCCACCACCGGCTCGAGCAGCGCGCTGCCGCGTGCCACCTGCGCCATGGGGAACGGTTCGTCGTGATTGCCGGCCAGCCAGCGGGCCGGGGCCGGGATCCTGCCGCTGAGGGCCAGAAACTGCAGATAGGATTCGACGCTGCCATCCTGCGACAGGTCGCCGGTGGCCAGCACCAGGTCGACCACCGGCTGTTCGTCGAGTACCCGCTCGACCACCCGGCGCAGGCTGTCGCGGGTGTTCATGCCCAGCAGCGTGCCTTCGGCTTCGGCGAACAGATGACTGTCGGAGAGCTGCACCAGCAGCACCGAGGCGTCACGGGAAGGGATGATCGAGTGCGGCAAGGCCGTCTCCTTGGGCGGATTCTGCACGATTATGGTGGGAATGCAGGCAACGGCAAACCCCGCGCCCACGACACCGGTCACATTTTCAGCGAACCGCTTCCAGTTCGTGGCCGCAGGCCAGGCAATGGCTCAGCCACTCGCCAGGAACAGGTTGAGCTGGGCCTTTTCGTCCGGCTGGTGCATGGCCGCATTGGGGTATGGGTAGACACTGCGAAAGCGCCGCGCATGCTCGGCACTGACCACCTCGGCCATGCGCGCGTCGTGGTACACCTGCACCTCCAGCTGCGGCACCGGCAGCCACGGCAGGCTGTGCTCCTGGCGCACGCGCAGGGTGGTGGTGTAAGGGCAGGCCAGCACCACGTCGAGCACCAGCACGCCGAGCATCTGGTCACCCTGGGTCATGCCGATGCGGCGCGAGCTCTGGGTGGTGCGCATGTCGGGCAACAGGCGCATCAGGCGCGCATAGTTGGCCTCGCAGGCAGCCTGCAAGCCGACCAGATCGACCCGGTAGCGCTCGCGCAACAGATTCACGACCACAGCCCCCTGACTTCGTCACGGTTCAACGCCAGCCATTGCAGGGCGATGATGCTCGCGGCATTGGCAATGCGCCCATCGCGCACGGCCTGCAACGCATCCTCGAACGCCCAGGCCTTCACGCGAATGTCTTCGCCCTCTTCTTCCAGCCCGTGCAGGCCGCCCGCGCCGTCGCTGTGGCAACGCCCCAGGTACAGGTGCACGAATTCATCGCTGCCGCCGGGCGACGGAAAGTACTTGGTCATCGGCCACAGCGCACTGAATGTCAGCCCAGCTTCCTCCTGCGCCTCGCGGTGCGCAACCTCCTCGGGCTGTTCGTCCTTGTCGATCAGACCGGCGACCAGTTCCACCAGCCAGGGGTTGTCGACCTTGCCCATGGCGCCGACACGAAACTGCTCGATCAGCACCACTTCGTCACGCTGCGGATCGTAGGGCAGCACGCACACTGCGTCGTGGCGCACGAACAGCTCACGGCTGATCTCGCGGCCCATGCCGCCGGCAAACAGCTCGTGGCGCAGGTGCAGCCGGTCGAGCCGGTAAAAGCCCTTGAAGCAGTTTTCGCGCCGCACGATCTGTACGTCGGTCGGCATGGCCTTTGGCTTGTCTGTCATGGATACCTCGTTACCCCATTACCACGTCGCGCCATCCTAACCTGCACACTGCGCGGTTTCACCCCTTTAAAACAATCGTGCGGGCTGCGAGGATAGGCGCAGCCTTTCTTGTCAGCTTAGTGGCGAACCGACGGCATTGCCGACGGTCCAAGCCCGATTACCGTTGCACTACAAGGATCATCATGTCACTTGCGAAATTAGCCTGCGTGACCGCCCTGGCCTTGACCCTGGGCGCCTGCCAGAGCCTGTTCCAGCCCAACATGCGCGTGCCGCTCGAGGTCAAGCGCGACAGGTGGGAGCACATCAAGCCGGGCTGCACCGCAGCCGACTGCCCGCTGGTGAACATCGACACGGTGCACTTCCCCACCAACCCCAAGCTCGATGCGATCGTCGAGCGCAGCCTGCTCAAGCTCACCAGCGATGGCGAGGGCGCACCGTTGCCGGCCTCGCTCAAGTCCTACGAGGACAGCTACCTGCAATCGGCCCAGAGCCGCAACAGCAGCTACCTGCAGGCCAAGGTACGCGAGCAGCATGACGGCTTGGTGATCATCGAGTTGTCCAGCTACCTGGACACCGGCGGCGCGCACGGCATGCCGGGGCGCGGCTTCATCAACTATTCGCGCCAGCAGGACAAGGTGCTGACCCTGCAGGACATGCTGGTGCCGGGCCAGGAGGCGACCTTCTGGAAGACCGTCGAAGAGGCCCACAAGGGCTGGCTGATCAGCACCGGCATGGACAAGGACGCCGAGTTCGTGAAGAACTGGCCATTCCAGAAGTCACCGCACGTCGCCCTGACCTACGGCGCGGTGGTGGTGAAGTACGAGGTGTATGCCATCGCCCCGTACTCCATGGGTCACATCGAGCTCAAGATCCCCTACCCGCGCCTGAACGGCGTGATCAGGCCCGAGCTGTTTCCCGGCCGCGGTTGAAGCCCAGCAACAGATGCAGCGCCCCTGCCAGCAGCAAGGCTGGCAGGGTGGCGCCAACGTCTGCGGCGTAATGCGCCAGCACATGGTAGGTCGCCACGCCACAGGCCCACGCCACCAGCGCCCCGTAGTGCAGGCCGTCGACCACACTGGGCAGGCGACGCCGGCGCAGCACGTAGTGGTCGCTCAGCACCACACCGAACAGCGGCGCGAACACCGAGCCGATCAGCAGCAGGAAGTTCTCGTACTGGCCCAGCGGCGCGAAGCAGGCGATCAGGGTGCACACCACACCGATCACCAGTGCCAGGTGCTCGACCTTCACGCCTGACAGCAGGCTGCTGGACACCGCCGCCGAGTGGATGTCGGCAAAGGCCTTTCCGACTCGTCGAGCAGCACCAGCAACAGCGGGATGCCAAAGCCTGCGCCGGCCAGCGCCAGCAGCAGGGTGCTGGCTTCGCCATCGGTGGCGAAGGCCAGGATGTAGGCCACGCCCAGGCTCATCATCCACAGGTTGCCGATGAAGTAGCCCAGTGCGGTACCCACGAACACCTGCCCCGAATGCCTGCCGAAGCGCGAGTAGTCGGCAATCAGCGGCAGCCACGACAGCGGCATGGCGATGGCGATGTCAAAGCCCACCCCAGCGACATCGAGCCATCCCCGGCGCGGCCCACAGGGCGGCCAGGTCGGCCTTGGCGAACAGGTTCCAGGTCAGCCACAGGCAGGCGCCCAGCAGCAGCCAGATGCCCCATTTGCGCAAAATGCGGCGCACGAAGGTCAGCGGGCCGGCCACCGCCAGCGCGGTGGCCAGGGCGCCGAAGCACAGTGCCCACAGCAGCGGGCTGACCCACAGGCTATCGGCGCCGAAGGCCCGCGCACCCAGCAGGCTGGCGGCGTCGCGCATCACGATGATTTCGAACGCGCCCCAGCCAACCAGTTGCAGCAGGTTGAGAATGGCCGGCAGCGCCACGCCGTGGCGGCCCAGGCTCAGGCGCAGGGTGCCCATGGCCGACAGGCCGGTGTCGCTGCCGATGACGCCGGCGGCGGCCAGCAGCAGAACGCCGACCAGCGTGCCGAGGGTGATGGCCAGCAACGCGCCGGACAGGCCCAGGCCGGGGCCGAGCAAGGCGCCGGTCTGCAGCACCATCAGGCCGATGCCGAGGGAGAACCAAAGGGAGAACAGGTCCCGCGCGCCGAAGACGCGATGGCTGTCGGGAATTGGGGAATCGGGGGAGTAGTGGCTGGGTGTGCTCACGATCAGGGCTCGGCAGGAGAGTGGGGTTGGATTGCAGGACGCTTTCGCCGGCAAGGCCGGCTCCTACAGGGATTCGTCTCGCCTGTAGGAGCCGGCCTTGCCGGCGAAGGGATCGCCTCAGACCTTCTGGTACAACTGGCTGCCTTCCTGGCGGAACCGCTCGGCCTGCTCGCGCATGCCCTCTTCTACCGCCACCTCGACCGGCTGGTTGGCGGCGTATTCACGCACTTCCTGGGTGATCTTCATCGAGCAGAACTTCGGCCCGCACATCGAGCAGAAGTGCGCGACCTTGGCCGAATCCTTGGGCAGGGTCTCGTCGTGGAACGAGCGTGCGGTGTCCGGGTCCAGGCCCAGGTTGAACTGGTCTTCCCAGCGGAACTCGAACCGCGCCTTGCTCAAGCGTTGTCGCGGATCTGCGCGCCCGGGTGCCCCTTGGCCAGGTCCGCCGCGTGCGCGGCGATCTTGTAGGTGATGATGCCGGTCTTGACGTCGTCCTTGTTCGGCAGCCCCAGGTGCTCCTTGGGCGTCACGTAGCAGAGCATCGCGCAACCGAACCAGCCGATCATCGCCGCACCGATGCCCGAGGTGATGTGGTCGTACCCCGGCGCGATGTCGGTGGTCAGCGGGCCCAGGGTGTAGAACGGCGCCTCGTCGCAGCACTCGAGCTGCTTGTCCATGTTCTCCTTGATCAACTGCATCGGCACGTGGCCGGGGCCTTCGATCATGCACTGCACGTCATGCTTCCAGGCGATCTTGGTCAGCTCGCCCAGGGTCTCCAGCTCGCCGAACTGCGCCGCGTCGTTGGCGTCGGCGATCGAGCCCGGACGCAGGCCGTCGCCCAGCGAAAAGCTGACGTCGTAGGCCTTCATGATTTCGCAGATTTCGTCGAAATGGGTGTAGAGGAAGTTTTCCTTGTGATGCGCCAGGCACCACTTGGCCATGATCGAGCCGCCGCGGCTGACGATGCCGGTCACGCGCTTGGCGGTCAGCGGCACGTAGCGCAGCAGCACGCCGGCATGGATGGTGAAGTAGTCCACGCCCTGCTCTGCCTGTTCGATCAGGGTGTCGCGAAACAGCTCCCAGGTCAGGTCCTCGGCCACGCCGTTGACCTTCTCCAGTGCCTGGTAGATCGGCACTGTACCGATCGGCACCGGCGAGTTGCGGATGATCCACTCGCGGGTTTCATGGATGTGCTTGCCGGTGGACAGGTCCATTACCGTGTCCGAGCCCCAGCGGATGCCCCAGGTCAGCTTGGCCACTTCTTCCTCGATGGAGGAGCCCAGCGCGCTGTTGCCGATGTTGCCGTTGACCTTCACCAGGAAATTGCGGCCGATGATCATCGGCTCCAGCTCCACATGGTTGATGTTGGCCGGAATGATCGCGCGGCCGCGAGCGACTTCCTCGCGCACGAATTCGGCGGTGATCTCCTTGGGGATGCTTGCGCCGAAGCTGTGCCCGGCGTGCTGCTGGTCGAGCAGGCCGGCGGCGCGGGCCTCCTGCAGCTTCATGTTCTCGCGGATGGCCACGTACTCCATCTCGGCGGTGATGATGCCCTGGCGCGCGTAGTGCATCTGGCTGACGTTGGCGCCGGCCTTGGCCCGGCGCGGGTTGCGCACGTGGGCAAAGCGCAGCTTGGTCAGTTCCACGTCGTTCAGGCGCATCTGGCCGAAACTGGAGGACAGCCCGGCCAGGCGCTCGGTGTCGCCGCGCGCGTCGATCCAGGCCGAGCGCACATCGCCCAGGCCCTTGCGCACGTCGATCTGCACGGTGGGGTCGGTGTAGGGGCCGGAGGTGTCGTACACCAGCACCGGCGCGTTGGCTTCGCCGCCGAAATCGGTGGGGGTGTCGTCCAGGCTGATTTCGCGCATCGGCACCTGGATATCGGGGCGCGAGCCCTGCACGTAGATCTTGCGCGAACGGGTGAACGGCTGCACGGACTGCTCGTCGACCTTGGCCGATTCACTCAGGTGCGCGGGGTATTTTTGTTTTTGGCTCATCACAGGCTCTCCAGACGGGTTGGCAGTCGGAGTGAACCTGAAAGGCACGGGCGCACCAGGGCTGGTGCTGTGCCGAAAACGGAAGATGCCACACCAGCCAAAAAGCTGAAATGACAATCCCGCAGCCGACACAAGAGGGCTCGCGGGAGACGAGCAATCTTGTTCCCTACGCAGGCGCTAACCTGATCAGGTTCAACGGGATCCGGAATTATCCGATCTCAGCCTCAACGCAAGGCACCCCGACAAGAACGCGCCCAGCATAGACCGGTGCGACGCGAAACGCCAACAGTCCAAGCACAAGCATGATAAAAGGCGCAAATAGCGGATTGTTGCAAAATGCCTGCGCAACTACACTCATCGGTTCAGAAATACTCAACCGTTCAAGGACTGCCCTATGCTGCGCAAACTTTCACTGGCCCTCGCCGTGTCGTGTGCTACCAACGGAATGGCCTGGGCAGCAGAACCGCCCCTGTCGGTACGCACCGATCTGGTCAGCGTGTATCAGGAAGCGGTGAACAACAACGCCGACCTGGCCGCTGCCCGCGCCGACTACGGCGCCCGCAAGGAAGTGGTGCCCCAGGCCCGTGCCGGCCTGCTGCCCAACCTCTCGGCCGGCGCCGAGATGATGAACAGCCGTACGAAGATCGATCACCCCTCGATCACCGCCAACCGCAGCGGCAACTCCTGGCAGGCCACCCTGGCCCAGCCGATCTTCCGCGCCGACCGCTGGTTCCAGTTGCAGGCAGCCGAAGCGGTGAACGAACAGGCGGCGCTGGAGCTGTCGGCCACCGAACAGAACCTGATTCTGCAAAGTGCCGAGAACTACTTCGCCGTGCTGCGCGCCCAGGACACCCTGGCTTCGACCAAGGCCGAAGAAGCCGCGTTCAAGCGCCAGCTCGACCAGAGCAACGAGCGCTTCGATGTAGGCCTGTCGGACAAGACCGACGTGCTGCAGTCCCAGGCCAGCTACGACACCGCGCGGGCCAACCGCATCGTCGCGCAGCGCCAGGTGGACGACGCCTTCGAGGCCCTGGTGACCCTGACCAACCGCGACTACAACTCGGTGCAGGGCATCGTGCACACCCTGCCGGTGCAGGTACCCACGCCCAATGACGCCAAGGCCTGGGTAGAAACCGCCGCAAAGCAGAACCTGAACCTGCAGGCCACCAACTACGCGGTCAACGCGGCCGAGGAAACCCTGCGCCAGCGCAAGGCCGGGCACGCGCCGACGGTGGACGCGGTGGCGCGCTACCAGAAGGGTGACAACGACAGCCTGGGCTTCAGCAACCCCAACCTGACGGGCCAGAACTACCGCGGCGACGTGGAGCAGACCAGCATCGGCCTGCAGCTGAACATCCCGATCTACAGTGGCGGGCTGACCAGCTCGCAGGTGCGCGAGGCGTACCAGCGCCTGAGCCAGAGCGAACAGCAGCGCGAGAGCCTGCGTCGCCAGGTGGTGGAAAACACCCGCAACCTGCACCGCGCGGTGAACACCGACGTGGAGCAGGTGCAGGCGCGCAAGCAGTCGATCATTTCCAACCAGAGTGCGCTGGAAGCGACCGAAATCGGTTACCAGGTGGGTACGCGCAACATCGTCGACGTGCTGGATGCACAGCGCCAGCTGTACACCTCGGTGCGCGACTACAACAACACCCGGTATGACTACATCCTCGACAACCTGCGCCTGAAGCAGGCCGCCGGGACCTTGAGCCCGCAAGACCTGAATGACCTGGGTCGCTACCTCAAGCCCGACTACAACCCGGACAAGGACTTCCTGCCGCCGGACCTGGCCAAGGCGGCGCAGGCCAATTTCGAAAGGCCCTGAAACAGCTTCGCCGGCAAGGCCGGCTCCTACAGGTGTTGCGCACCCGTGTAGGAGCCGACCTTGCCGGCGAACAGGCCTCACGCCTTGAGCAGATTCCCCAGCCCATCCAGCAGGCGCTTCAACGCCCCCTGATTGGCCCGCATCACCCCGACCCCCGCCTCGCCCATCTTCAGTGCATCGCTGGGCAGCTCGATCAGGCGCCGCACCTCGGCCGCCAGCCCCTGGGCATCATCCACTTCGCACAACGCCCCCGCCTCGCGCAGCATTGCCGCGATCTCGAGAAAGTTGAACAGATGCGGCCCACTCAACACTGGCTGGCCAGTGCAGCCGGCTCCAGCAGATTGTGCCCGCCGTTGGGCACCAGGCTGCCGCCGACGAACGCGATGTCCGCCAGCGCATACAGAAACAGCAGCTCGCCCATGGTATCGCCCAGCAGTACCTGGCAATCCGCCGTCACCGGCGCCCCGCCAGAGCGGCGCACCGTGGAAAACTGCGCTGCGCACAGCCCATGCACCGCGTTGAAGCGCTCCGGATGGCGCGGTACCAGCATCAGCAGCGAGTCCGAATGGTGCGCCAGCAACTGCCGATGCGCTGCCAGGATCACCTCGTCCTCGCCCTCATGGGTGCTTGCGGCAATCCACACCGGCCGTTGCAGCGCCTGCCATTCTTCACGCAGCGCCCTGGCGCGCACCGGCAGCTGCGCATCGATGGTCAGGTCGAACTTGATCGAGCCGGTCACCTGCACGCACTCGGGCCGCGCACCGAGCTGGCGAAAACGCTCGGCCTCGGTTTCGGTCTGCACCGCGATCAGGCTCATCTCGGCCAGCATCGGCCGGGTCAGCCCGGCAAAACGCGCATAGCCCTTGGCCGAACGCGCCGACAACCGCGCATTGGCCAGCGCCACCGGTATGCCACGTCGGGCGCACTGGTGGATATGGTTGGGCCACAGCTCGGTCTCCATGATCACCGCCAGTTGCGGGCGAGCACGCTCCAGAAACCGCGCCGCCGCCCACGGCAGGTCGTACGGCAGGTAGCAGTGCTGGATGCGTGGCTCGTTTGCGAACAGCGCCTGGATGCGCTCGGAACCGGTGGGCGTCATGCAGGTGATGGTGATCGGCAACTGTGGATAACGTTGCAGCAGGGCACGCACCATCGGCGCGGCGGCGATGCTCTCGCCCACCGACACCGCATGCACCCAGATGCCCCCCGGCTGCAGGGGCGGCAGCTTCAGGCCGAAGCGCTCGGCGATGCGCCGGGCATAGGCCGGCGCCTTGCGCGAGCGCAGGTACAGGCGCAGCGCGACCAGCGGCAGGCCCAGGTGAAACAGCAGGGTATATAGGGTTCTGTTCATGGCGCCGAAGTGTACTAGCCAATGGCGCACAAATGCACTGCGAAGCGCTCGGCCAGCCAGCGCGCGGCCGGCCCCAGCGGCTCGTCGCGGCGCCACGCCAACTCCACCACCAGCGCCGGCGGGCGCCACTCGCTGGCAAGCTCCACCATCTGCTGCTGGTAGGCCGGGTACTGCACCACATGGCGCGGCAGCCAGGCCCAGCCCAGCCCGCGCATGAGCATCTCGGCCATCACGTAGAAGCTGTCAGCGCGCCAGATCTGCGGGCTGATCGGTTCGCCGCCAGGGTAGCCGCTCTGCTGGGGCGTGATCAGCAACTGACGGTGCTGCGCCAGCTGCTGGCGATTGACGCTAGCCAGTTGCGCCAGCGGGTGATGCACCGCGCACACGGTGACCATCTCCACGCTGCCCAGCGCCTGGCGCTCCAGCGCTGCAGGCATGTGCTCGTGGTGAAACATCAGGCCCAGGTCGGCACGGCGCTCCAGCAGCTTGCGCGCCACATCGCCCTGGGCCCCGCTGGCCACCTGGATTTCCAGCAGCGGGTACTGCACGGCCAGCTCGTCGAGGCTGTCGAGCACCGGCTGGAAGGGCATGGCCTCGTCCTGCGCCAGGCGCAGTTGCGCCTCCTGCCCGCGCATCAGCGCCTGCGCCCGGCCGTCCAGGCGCTCGCACTGGCGCAGCAGCTCGCGTGCCTCCTCGAGCAACGCCTGGCCGGCATCGGTCAGGCGCGGCTGACGCCCGCTGCTACGCTCGAACAGCGTGACCCCAAGGTCGGCCTCGAACAACGCGATGGCATTGCTGACCGCCGACTGGGCCTTGCGCTGCTCACGCGCCACCGCCGAGAACGAGCGCAGTTCGGCGACCCGCACAAAGGTGCGAAGCTGTTCGAGGTTCCATTGACCGTGCATGCCAGCCTATCTCCAGAATAGATAGGTAATGACTTTACCCCATTGCGCCATCCTCTAGAATGCGCGACCAGAACAGAGGACTACCATGAACGCCTATACCTACCTGGCCATCGCCATCTGCGCCGAAGTCATTGCCACCGCCTCGATGAAGGCGGTCAAGGGCCTGAGTACGCCGCTGCCCCTGCTTCTGATGGTGTGCGGCTACATCGTGGCGTTCTGGATGCTGACCCTGGTGGTGCGCAGCATTCCGGTAGGCATTGCCTACGCCATCTGGTCGGGCCTGGGCATCGTGCTGATCAGCATCGCGGCGCTGGTGATCTACGGGCAGAAACTGGATGTGCCGGCCATGCTCGGCATGGCCATGATCGTCGGCGGCGTGGTGGTGATCCAGGTGTTCTCCAAAACCACCGGGCATTGATGAGCGACAGGGTACGAAACCTCACAGGCTGTATACTGCGCTCCTGTCTTTGCTTGTGAGGTGCGTGCATGTCATCCGTTATTTCCACCGACGTGCTGATCGTCGGCGCAGGGGTCGCAGGCCTCTGGCTCAATGCCCGCCTGCGCCGCCTGGGCTACTCGACGGTGCTGGTGGAACGCGCCAGCCTCGGTGGCGAGCAGACCCTCAAATCCCAGGGGATCATCCACGGTGGTGCCAAGTACGCCCTGCACGGTGCGCTCACCGGCGCCTCCGAGGCCATTGCCGACATGCCGCGGCGCTGGCGCGAGGCCCTGGCCGGCAACGGCGAACTGGACCTGAGCGGCGTGCGCCTGCTGTCCGAGGCGCACTACCTGTGGTCGCCCGGCACCCTGGCCGGCAACCTCACCAGCTTCTTCGCCAGCAAGGCGGTACGCGGCCGGGTCGACCAGGTCAAGGGCGACCAGTTGCCCCCTGCCCTGCAGGACCGTGCCTTCAAGGGCAAGGTGTACCGCCTGGCCGAACTGGTGGTGGACGTGCCGAGCCTGCTCGCGCGCCTGGCAGAGCTGGCCGGCGACAGCCTGCTGGCCGGTGAACATATCGAACCGCTGCATGAAGGTGACGAACTGGTCGGCTTGCGTGTCGATGGCCGCGATATCCGCGCCCAGCGCGTGGTGCTCAGCGCCGGTGCCGGCAATGCCGCGCTGCTGCAAAGCCTGGGCCTGAGCCAGCCGGCCATGCAGCGCCGACCGCTGCACATGGTCATGGCCAAGGGCCCGAGCCTCAAGCCGCTGTACGCCCACTGCCTGGGCGGTGGGCCCAAGCCGCGCATCACCGTGACCACCCACCCGGCCGCCGACGGCCAGTGGGTGTGGTACCTGGGCGGCGACCTGGCCGAAGCCGAGGGCGTTGCCCGCGAACCCGAAGCGCAGATCGCTGCCGCCCGCAAGGAGGTCGCGGGGCTGCTGCCCTGGGTCGACCTCAGTCAGGTGCAGTGGGCCACCGTGCGTGTCGACCGCGCCGAACCCGCGCAATCGGGCCTGGTGCGCCCCGACAACGCCTTCCTCGCCGACCAGCAGCGCCTGCTGGTGGGCTGGCCGACCAAGCTGGCCCTGGCACCGGACTTCGCTGACCGCGTGCTGAACAGCCTGGAACGTGACGGTATCAAGCCAGGCAATCTGCCTGCCCTGCCGCCCCTGCCAAAACCGCCCCTGGCACAACCGGTATGGGAGCAACTGCTGCCATGAGCCTGCCGACCCTGCACCCCTATCACCGCCCGCTGGGCAGCACCGGCCTGAGCGTTTCCCCGCTGGGGCTGGGCACGGTCAAGCTGGGCCGCGACCAGGGCGTCAAATACCCCAACGGCTTCACCATCCCCGACGACGACGAGGCCCGCCTGCTGCTGCGCCAGGCCCGTGAGCTGGGCATCAACCTGATCGACACCGCACCGGCCTATGGCCGCAGCGAAGAGCGGCTGGGCCCATTGCTGCGCGGCCAGCGCCACGACTGGGTGATCGTCAGCAAGGTCGGCGAAGAGTTCGACGACGGCCACTCGCACTTCGACTTCAGCGCCGCCCACACGCGCCGCTCGGTGGAACGCAGCCTCCAACGCCTTGAAACAGATTGTATCGATCTTGTACTGGTGCATTCCGACGGCAACGATCTGCGCATTCTGCAGCAGGAAGCGGTGTACGAAACCCTGGCCCGACTCAAGCAGGAAGGCAAGATTCGCGGCTTCGGGCTGTCCGGCAAAACCGTCGAAGGGGGCTGCAGGCCCTGCAAACAGGCGATTGCGCGATGGTTACCTACAACCTCGACGAGCAGGGCGAACGCCCGGTGCTGGACTATGCTGCCGAACACGGCAAGGCCATCCTGGTGAAAAAGGCCCTGGCCAGCGGTCATGCCTGCCTGGCCCCGGGCGTCGACCCGGTGCGAGCCAGCTTCGAGCTGCTGTTTGCCCACCCCGGGGTGAGCAGTGCTATTGTCGGCACCATCAATCCCGTGCACCTGGCCCACAACGTGGGCGTGGTCGCCAAGATCCTGAGCCAGCGCTGAGCCGCCGTCGCGGCCGACCCCAACGCAAGAAGGAGCCGAGATGCCGCGCACGCTGATCCGCAAGAACCCCAGCAACTTCAAGACCCTGCCCCTGCATGTGGAAGCCGGCCCCGAGGGCCTGAGCTACCAGAGCATCGGCATGCCGCTGAACTTTGCCCAGACCCTGCAGCGGCGCAAGGCAATCCAGGTGGCCGACCCCGAGCGTTTCGCCGTGGAGCTGGCCAACCTGGGCGTTTCGGTGCGCCTCACCCTGCAGTGGCAGAACCGCGACTACTGGGTACTGGTGCGCCAGCGCCGCCAGGACCGCGGTGATGTGGTGCTCAAGCTGATCTCCGGTTACGTGCCCGCTCAGGAGCTGAACCTGCCCTTGCACACGGCCGTGCAGGAAGTGGCCGAGGAATGCCTGCTGGAGACCCCGGAAGGCTGGCTTGGCGGGCGTTTCAACGACACCTGGTTGCCGGCGC
This sequence comes from Steinernema feltiae, assembly GCA_007213375.1. NCBI lineage: Eukaryota > Metazoa > Nematoda > Chromadorea > Rhabditida > Steinernematidae > Steinernema > Steinernema feltiae. Next base: position 198,766 of record MQUG01003081.1, on the reverse strand, counting down.
CGTACGCCGACGCGCTGCATTACCGTGAAGCGATGCCCTTCGTGCTGACCCCTCACTCGGGGGCCGCGCGACCGGTGCGCTGTGGCAACCAGCCGCTGATCGAGCGACCGCGAGCCTATGTCCACCTGCCCACGGCGTCACTGCAACTGATTTATGACCTGCGCCTGCAAGTGCCCAGGGAAGCCAAATCATTGAGCCTGTTCCATGTGGACGAGCGCCTTGAGGGCGACCAACTGGTGGCACGCCTCAACCGCAGCCGGCCAGACTTGTACCTGATGCCGCTGGAAGACGGACAGCCGCAGGCCGAGCTGTACACCCTGAAGAAGGACCGATTGGTGCCGGCGAGTACACGTGGTATCTACCTGGCCGAAAGCTTTGCCCGCCAGGATGGCTGGCTGGTGCGTGAAGAGCGGATTCGCTGGAAGGACTGGCTGAGGCAGCAGGGGCTGGTGGCGCCCAGGCCGGACTCGAAACTTAAAAGGCTGACGGGCAAGGCCCGCCAGCTGTTGGGGCTGGCTTTGCAGAAGTAGGACGTTTTTGCAGGCCCTAATCGCGGGTCAAACCACTCAGTTCTTGCGGATTTTCTCCACGATCGCCGTGGTCGAGCTGTTTTCCACCAGCCCCAGCACCTTCACCGTACCGCCATAGGCCTTGACGATATCGGCGCCCACCACCTGATCGATGCCGTAGTCGCCACCCTTGACCAGAACGTCGGGCTTGACCTCGGCAAGCAGGTTTTCCGGGGTGCCTTCGGAGAAGCTGATGACCCAGTCCACTGCCCCCAGCCCCGCCAGCACCGCCATGCGCCGGTCGACACTGTTGATCGGCCGACCCGGCCCCTTCAGGCGACTGACCGAAGCATCGTCATTGACCGCCACGATCAACCGGTCGCCCTGCGCACGCGCCTGCTCCAGGTAGGTCACGTGCCCGGCATGCAGAATGTCGAAGCAGCCATTGGTGAACACGATCTTCTCGTTGTGCGCCCGCGCATCGTCGATGGCCAGCAGCAACTGCTCAAGGCTCAGCACCCCGCGCTCGGAGCCTTCTTCGCGCTGGATGGCGCGGCGCAGTTCCGGCGCGCTGATGGCCGCCGTACCCAGCTTGCCGACCACGATGCCGGCAGCCAGGTTGGCCAGACCGACCGCATGGGGCAGCTCCTCACCGGCGGCGATCGCCGCCGCCAGGGTGGAGATCACGGTATCGCCGGCACCGGTCACATCGAACACTTCACGCGCCCGTGCCGGCAGGTGCATGGCCGGATGGCCCGGGCGCAGCAAGGTCATGCCGTGCTCGCCTCGGGTCACCAGCAAGGCGCCCAGTTCCAGCTCGCGCATCAGCTCGCCGCCCTTGTTGACCAGTTCGGTCTCGTCGGCGCAATGCCCGACGATGGCCTCGAACTCGCCCAGATTCGGCGTGATGACGCTGGCGCCGCGGTAGATCGAGAAATCCTTGCCCTTGGGGTCGGCCAGCACCGGAATGCCCTTGGCCCGCGCGGCCTGAATCAGGCTCTGATGGTTCTTCAATGCGCCTTTGCCGTAGTCGGACAGCACCAGCACCTTCACCCCTTCGAGCAGGGCGTCGACTTCGGCGCCCAGCGACAGCGGGTCGGTGGCAAAGGGTTCTTCGAAATCGATGCGCAGCAGTTGCTGGTGACGGCTCATGACCCGCAGCTTGACGATGGTCGGCTGATGGGCGATGCGCTGGAAGATCGAACGAACCCCCGCTGCCTGCAGGCTGTTGGCCAGGCTGTCGGCGGCCTCGTCCTGGCCGGTGACGCCCACCAGCGAGGCCGGCGCACCCAGCGCGGCAATGTTCAGCGCAACGTTGGCTGCACCACCCGGACGGTCCTCGATCTGCTCGACCTTGACCACCGGTACCGGGGCTTCAGGTGAAATGCGAGAGGTACCGCCATGCCAGTAGCGGTCGAGCATGACATCCCCGACCACCAGTACCGGAGCTTGATCGAAACGCGGCATGGACAACTTCATGGGCAACCCATATAGACAAAATGAACAGGGGCGGGATATTAGCACAGCCCTGGCACCGGCCTGTTCGGCGCCGGTAACCTGCTGTGACAACCAGGGCGCAGAACGCGCCCTGGCAGGGTGACTCAGGTGATGTCGGCCTTGGCCGGCTCATCCAGGCCCATGGCGTGCAGGCGCGCGTAATAGCCGTTTTCAGCCAGCAACTGGCCATGCGTGCCACGCTCGACGATGCGCCCCTGATCCATCACCAGGATCAGGTCGGCCTTCTCGATGGTCGACAGGCGGTGCGCGATCACCAGGGTGGTACGGCCTTTCATCACCTGGTCCAGGGCGGCCTGGATGTGCCGCTCCGACTCGGTATCGAGGGCCGAGGTGGCCTCGTCCAGAATCAGCAGCGGTGCATTCTTGAGCAGGGCCCTGGCGATCGCCAGACGCTGGCGCTGGCCGCCGGACAGCAGTACGCCGTTCTCGCCGACCTCGGTGTCCAGCCCTTGGGGCAACTGATCGATGAACTCCTTGGCATAGGCATCGGCTGCCGCAGCCTCGATCTGCTCGCGCGGCGCACCGGCCAGGTCACCGTAGGCGATGTTGTTGGCCACGGTGTCGTTGAACAGGGTCACATGCTGGGTCACCTGGGCAATGTGCCGACGCAGGTTACGCAGGCGGTACTGCTCCACCTCCACGCCATCGAGCAGGATCTCGCCCTCGGCATGCGGGTAGAAACGCGGTATCAGGCTGGCCAGGGTCGACTTGCCGCTGCCCGAACGCCCAACCAGCGCCACCATCTGACCCGGCTCGGCGGTGAAGCTGATGTCATCGAGCACGCGGCGCTCGCTACCCGGGTAGGTGAAGCTCAGGTGGCGTACATCCAGGCGCCCGGTAACCCGGTCGCGCTCGACGGTGCCGTGGTCGACTTCCGGCTCCACATCCAGCTGCTCGAAGATGCTCTCGGCCCCCGACACACCCTTCTGGATGGTCGAGCTGACTTCCGACAGCTGGCGGATCGGCTTGGGCAGCAGACCGGCCGCGGTGATGTAGGCCACCAGGTCGCCGGCGGTGGAGTCGCCGCGCAGGTACAGCACCAGGAACATCAGCACGGCCATGGCCGAGTAGATCACCAATTGCAGCATCGGTGTGTATACCGCGCTGGTCTTGGTCATGCGCAGCTGCTTCTCGGTGTTGCTCTGGCTGGCGTTGTTGAAGCGCTGCTCTTCGTAGTTCTCGCCCCCGAAGCTGCGCACCACGCGATAGCCCTGGATGGTTTCGGACGCGACATGCGTCACGTCACCCATGGCCACCTGGATCTTCTTGCTCTGCTTGCGGAATTTCTTGCTCGAACTGCTGACCATGAAGGCGATCAGCGGCAGAATCGCCAGCATCACGATGGTCAGCTTCCAGTTCATCCACAGTAGATAGCCGAACAGGAACACCACGGTCAGGCCTTCGCGGATCACCACCTTGATTGCATCGGTGGCGGCGCCGGTGACCATGGTCACATTGAAGGTGATGCGCGAAATCAGGTGTCCGGAGTTGTGGCTGTCGAAATAGCGGTTGGGCAGTACCAGCAGCTTGTTGAACAACTCGACCCGCAGGTCGTGCACCAGACCCAGGGAAACCTTGGCCAGGAAATAGTTGCCCAGAAACGAGCCCAGGCCCTGCCACGCGGCGATCAGCACGATCAGCAGCGGCACAGCCTGCAACAATTGGAGGTCGCGCAAGTAAGGCACGGTGGGGAACAGCACCGCTTCGGGGTTGCTCAGGCCATCGACGAAATACTTGAGGATGCCTGCCAGCATGGGCTGGGTCGAGGCGAATATCACGAAGCCGAGGATACTCACCAGGAACATGCCCACGTAGGGCTTCACGTAACCGAGCAGTCGAAAATAGATTTTCAAGCTCGAAGGCGCGGACGATTCAGGGGCGGTCATGAGAATCCGTCGTATCAAAAAGAAGCGGGATTGTATCACAAGCGGTTTTCGCCACTCGGTGCTGGGGTAATATAGCCGGCCAAACAAGCCTCAGGCCCCAGACACCGGAGTATCGATGCAAGCCCTTGAACATGCCCGTTACCTTGCCCTGCGCGAAGGCGCCCAAGTCCTGGAGGCTGACGGTACGGGAGACAAGGTGCTGCGTCTGGGCGACGGCTCGATGCTGAAGCTGTTCCGCCGCAAGCGCCTGATCACGTCCGCGGCGTGGTACCCCTACGCCAAGCGTTTTGCCGATAACTGCCGCACCCTGGCCGAACGTGGCATCCCCTGCCCGCGTGTGCGCCAGGTGTATCGAATAGCCGAAATCGCCCGGGATGCCGTGCATTACGACCCCCTGCCGGGGCAAACCCTGCGCCAGTTGCTCGAGGACCCGCTCAGTGATGACCGACGGCGCGCGCAATTGGGTGCATTCATCGCGCAACTGCACGAGAAAGGCGTCTACTTCCGTTCTGCGCACCTGGGCAACGTGGTGCTCACACCGGAAGGCGAACTGGGCCTGATCGATATTGCCGACCTGCGCATCTACCGCCAGGCGCTGACCAAGCGTCTACGCCTGCGCAACTTCAAGCACATGCTGCGCTACCCGCAGGACCGGGCCTGGTTGCTGGACAACGGTGGCGATGCCTTCAGCAGCGCCTACCTTGCCCACCAGCACACCTGCAGCGCCGCCGAACTGAGCGCCGCACTGGCCTGAAACAAATCGACCACCCGAAGGTGGTCGACTGGATCACAGACGCACGCGCCTCGGACGCTGCGCCACGCGCCCCAGCACCAGCGCCGCAGGCAGCAGCACGAGTGGCCAGAGTTCGTCAGGGTTGCCTATCAGCTTGCTGCCGTCGAAGTTGAGCATAACCAGCGCGCACGCCAGGTACATGCCCCATGGATCCCGGTTGCGCCAGGCCTGCCACAGGGTCGCGCCCATCACCGCCAGCAGCAACACCAGCGAGACACCGCCGGTATACAGCCCCATCGCCACGAAGACGTTGTGCGGGTGCTGGATAGGCAGGCCGTCCTGAAGGGTCTTGGCGGTCTTGAAGTCGACCCCGCACCCTAGCGCCCAACCACAATTGCGCCATTCCCCGACCATGATATGGAACAGTTCGACACGGTACGAATCGCCACGCTCGAACAGCGACAGGAACCAATGCTGCTCATGCACCAGCCACAAGACCAGAAGCATGGCTGCAGCGGCCGCCGACACGCAGATCAAACCAATCCTGGGGAACCGCAGGATGCCGTACAGCGCCCAGACGCCCAGCAGAAAGGCAGCGCCAACCAGCGCGGTACGTGTTTGCAACACAAACGCCACCGCAAACAGCGACAGCGCCACTGCAGCTATCGCCTCGATCCAGCGCCGCTCCCTGACCCATGCAGGCAGGGCCAGCGCCAAGGCGCAGAGCAACCAGATGCTGGCATAGATAATGTTCTCCATGCGCGAAGGCAACAAGCGTACACGCTCGCCAAAGGGGAAGATGCCTGTGGCGTAGGCATAGGTAGCGTAGCCAAAGATGTAGGCGAAAATGATCCAGAACTGCGCGCGGGTGAACGCGGACGAGCGGAAAAATTGCGGACTCGTCAGCCCGGCAACCACAAACACAAACACGCAGACATACAGGATGTGCTTGTAGAACTGCCCATTGCCGGCAATGGCGGCAGGCACGAGGAACCACAGCATGAACGCCAGCCAGGCCCAGGTCAGGCCGTGCTGAAACAGCCCGACGCCCCGTTCCTTGAGCAGAAACACCAACCCGGGCAAAGCAATAAACGCGTAGAAGATGTTGTTCGTCCACTTGGACGAGTCCATCAGGATGAAGCTGAGCAGAAACAGAATGATGGCCGCGCCAAAGTAGCGACGGCTGTTGCTGTTTTCCAAATGGACCTCACTAAATAACATTCAACATCCAGCCTATTACCATTCCAACTACCAGCGCTCCAATCAGCTTGAAGCGATCCCTTTGTTTACGGCGCAACTTGTTCTGTTTCTCCTGGGGCAACTCGACATGTCCGCCGAAACCCGTGTGCAGCACGGCATCATTTTCCAGTATCAATGCATAGCGGTTTTCGCTGGCATACAGACGCGAAAGGCTCTTTTCACCGCTGTGCCCGGCATACGGCGCGTGCTGCTGATAGTCGGCCAGGCGGCGCAACCCGGGGTTGAAGGAAAAGCCCTGCCAATCCGGCTTGTGCGAGCCCAACTGGTAAAACGCGATGCCCTGAAGCACCTGGCGCTCGTTGAGGAATACGTAAGGGCTGTGCACCTGCAGGTCGTGGTTGAAGCTGCGCAACCACACCTGCAAGGCCTGCGGGTCGGCCTCCAGCAGCACCTGGGAGTCTTCGATGAAGCCTGGGCGATAGAAGTCCCAGTCGTCCTCGCAATGGAACACCCAGCGTGTCTTGATCTGCGCGTAGGCAGCATCGATCGAGCGCAACTGGCCCAGCTTGGGGTTGTTGACAATGCAGGTGGTGTGCTCGCGCCAGTGCACAGGGACGCAATCGCGTACTGCCTCGTCACCGGAGTCTTCGGTGATGAAAACTTCCCGGATGGGCGCCGTATTGAATCGGTCGAAGCTTTCCAGCGTGCGCTTGAGTAGATCGAACCGGCCGCAACTGGTCACCATCAGGGTGATTTCGCTGCTTTCGCTGAAGAGCATGTTGCTTCCTCGATAAGTGACAGATGAACGGCCTTAACGGCCTACCGCGTTGCGCAGCCGTGCCCACCAGCCAGGCTGGGCATGCGCACGCAGCGGCGCACGCATGGTCTCGACAATGGTCTTGCCCAAGGCGTGAAACGTATAACGCGTCTCGGCCAACTGCTGCCCGCGACGGGAGATCTCGTCGGCCAGCTCGGGCTGCTCACGCAGCTGTTTCAATTTGGCTCGCAGCTCTGCCAAGTCGCGATACAGCACGATGTTGTGCATATCGACAAAACCCAGAGCCTGGTTTTCCTCGTCGCCCTGGTCATAGGCAAACAAGACGCAGCCACAGGCCATCGCTTCGAAATTCTTGATCATGTACTCGCCCATGCCGACATCGGCACTGACGAAAAAGCGGATGCGGCTGAGGGTCTGGCTGTACTCCTCACCCGATTTGGTGCGCGTGACGACAAGGTTCTCGACACTCGCGAGCGAGTCGAGCATTGCCTTGCGCCCGGAGTAGGCCACGCTGCGAAGGCTGCCGACGAAGGCCAGTTCGATGTCGCGCTCGCGCCCTTCATTGCGCAGCAGCGCCTGATCGTAGCCTTTGGGCACGAACACCGCGTCGAAGCCCTCGTCACGCAGGCGCCGGCTTACCACCGCCCCCGAGGTGATCACCCGCGCCCAAGGTATCTGCTGGTAGTGCTTGCTGAACTTGCCCGTGTACTTGCACGGGATGTAGTTCTGATAAGCGTCGTGCTCGAGAATGACCAGATTGGGCACGGTGCGGATAAAGCCGACCTGACGTATCTCTTTCTTGAAGCGCAGGAAAAACACGATCCGGTCGTACTGTTCGACATTGACGTGCTGCTTGAAATAAGCGCGCAGATTGTCCTGCTCGGCGTCGGTCAGCCAACGGATATCACAGTCGCAGGCTGCACCTACGCCTTCATACAAGCGATCCAGAATGGCCCGTTGCTCTTTCTGAACCAGAAATAGGACTTTCACTGTTGCTCTCTCTTGTCGGTTTCGGCACCGACCCAGAACAGCTCGTGCCGGCGCACGGCCTTGCGGAAAAACTCGTTTTCACCAGTGGTCGGCCAACGCCGCCCTGCCAGGACGCGCTGCAAAAAGCGGCGTAGGCGACGCTTGAAGGGGGCTCCGGGCTGCAGGTCGTGCATCATGCCCAAAGACATAGCCTTGTGCCATTGCTTTTCCTCGCTCAACGCCAGCACCCAGGGGCGCATCGCCACCTGCCCCTGGAAGTGGGGCGGCAGCGCCACTCCGCTGCCCGCATCCCCCATTGGCCAACGGTCGTTGTCATGCAGGTGATTGGCGTAGTGCAGCAGCGTCCGCGGCTGATGGTGCGTCAGCGCAAGGGCCTCTAGCACTGCGTTGCGGGCGCATACATGATCGGGGTGGGGATCGAGCAACGGCTCAGGCAGCACGATGGTCTGCGGGCGAATACGCTCGATCAGTTCACACAGGTCCTGCACCAGGTTGCGCCAGGAGGGGACGCCATCGACGTCGCTGGCCAGGCCGACACGGTTGAAACGCCGGAACAGGCGCGTGTCGAGCATGTCCGCCTCGCGCGACCCCTGCGCCATCAGTGGCTCAGCCTGCATGGCCGCCAGTTGCATGCAGAAATAGCCAAGCTGCACGCAGCGCTCGGCCGGTACACCGGCCCACAGCGGCACGGCGATGCTGTCCCAGCTGCGCAACTGGCCTTTGAGGCGAGCTGCGGCGACTGCATCCAGGCCCATGGCCCGGTAGTGTTCGGTTTCGATTTCACCGGCCGTGAGTGTGACGATCCAGCTTTCCCGGGCCTGGGCATAAGCGCCGAAGGCTGCCAGCTCGGCATCATCGGCATGCGGGGCGATCACCAGCAACGGCCCGGCGAGGTAATCCGGATGTCGGCACACCAACAGCTCGACCTGTTCATCCAGCCGACAGTACTGGCCGCGCAGACGTAGTCGCCCCTCCACAAGGGCGGTGTGCTGCCCGGTCAGGTTCAGGTAACGCACCCCTTTCACACCGCGCTCGAACACCTGTGTATCGGATGTGCCGCCTTCGATCCTCACCGCCGGGTCAAGCAGCCGACCGAACAGCGAAGCGCGCAGACAGACCTTGAGCAGCAGCGTGTCGCCCTCCTCGAGGCTGCACTCGGCCGGCACACCCAATCGACCTTGCGTCAGGCGCAGGGGTAGGACTGGTCGCTGTCGATGAGATAGTCGTAATCACTGGCCGGCGCATAGAACAGATGGTCGCTGAACCAGGCCTCGTGAGCGGACCAGGCCAGTACGCCGAGCACCAGCGGCAGCCACCAGGCGAGCCAGGCACTGGCCAGCAGAATGACCAGCAAAATGACCAGCGTCATGCGCTTGCGCTGCCGATGGCGCCTGAGCAACTGCTGCTTGCGGCTCACACCTGAAACACCGGCACGGGGTTGCACCATCGGTCCTTGTACTCGCGATCGGCGCGGCCGAAGGAGAACCGCAGCGGCTTGTTCAGCGCGCGCGCGGCTTCCCAGGCGCTCTGGGTGTTGAGAAAGCTCAGCACGCTGCCCGGGCTGAACGCACGCGTCTCGGGGTCGACGCCGCCGTTGACGTACTCGACGCTGACCCACTCGGGAGCCTCGACGCGGTACACCAGCTGGATCGCGATCGGCTTGTCTTCCAGAAACAGCACCGAGCCGATCAGCAGCGCGCGCAGGCGTTCGACCATCTCGGCCATGCGCTCGGCACCGGTGGCCGCAAAGCCCCAGCGGCGCTGGAACAGGTCGCAATACATCGACGCGATCTCGGCACTGGTGAACTCGGTGATGGCCCGCACCTGCCCGCCCGCCTCTTCCAGCAAACGCAGTTCACGGCGCTGGTTGTAGCGAAACTTCTTCGACAGTTCTTCGGGCTGGCGTGCCATGGCCAGGGCTTCGGGCTGCGCCTTGAGGCCGCTGAAACGGCCCTGGTTGAGCTCGGACAGGTAGCGCCCGGCATGGCGCAGCGGCGCCTGTGCATCGGCAGCGGCCGGCAGAATCAGCTCGGCATTGCCCAGGTCGAACAGGCCCTTCTTGCCCCGGCGCTTGAGCACGTCCTTGGACAGTGCCAGGTAGCGGTCCCAGGTGGGTATGGCCGCCTTCAGTTCGTCACCCTGGTACCAGCCCAGGTAACGCACCGGAATATCGGCCATCTCGGCCAGTTGCGCGAGCACCAGCGGGTGGGTCGCCACACTGCCGCCAAAGCGCTGCCAGGCGTCGGCGTAGGCCGGCGCATCGATCACGCGCCAGCCGCGCTCACGCCAGCCTTGTACATAATTGAGCATCAGGCCTGCCCCGTCAGTTCGACAACCTGGGGAAGGTGCCAGAAAGTCTCGCGCACGGCCGTGTCGGAGAAGCGTTCGCGCAGGCGCTCGAGCATGCGCTCGGCACAGGCCTGGCGTTGCGCCTGGTCCAGCTCGGCCAGGTGTTGCAGGCCTTGCGCCAGACGCTCGGCATCCCCGAGCGGGAACAGGATGCCGACACCTTCGACCACTTCCTTGGCGCCACCGCAAGCGGTGGCCAGCAATGGCACGCCGGCGACCATCGCTTCGAGCAGCACCATGCCGAAAGGCTCGTGGTCCGAGCTCAGGGCAAACACGTCGAAGGCACTGAAATAGCGCCGTGCATCCGGTACCTGGCCGAGAAAGTCCACCTGTGCGGCAATACCCAGCGCCTCGGCCTGCGCCTTGAGCGCGTGCTCCAGGCGGCCGGTGCCCAGCACCGCCAGGCGGGCGCCTGCCGGCAGTGCCGGCAGCGCCTGGGCAAACCCGCGCAGCAAGGTGGCCTGGTCCTTGTCCGGATGCAGGCGGCCGACGTTGCCGACGATCCACGCCTTCGCATCCAGGCCCAGGGCCTGGCGCGCCTGCGCGGCGGGCACCAGGCTGGCCTGCAGGGCGTCGATGTCGATGCGGTTGTACAGCGTCTGGATACGCTCGGCCGGCCACTTGGGCAGGCACTGGCGCATGTCGTCGCGCACCGCGTCCGACACCCCGAGCAGGCTCAGGCGTTTGCTGAACAGGTTGGCGAACAGCTGGCGGGTACGCCGCTGGTAGTCGCCAAAGGCGTGGTGCACGCCGATCACCGGCAGGCGGGTGGCCAGCAGGGCGATGTAGATCGGCTTGAAGCGGTGGGCGATGCAGAAGCTGAATCGGCGCGACGCGGCAATGCGGCGCAGTTCGCGAATCGCGCCCAGCTTCAAGCCACGAATGGCCTTGGAGCTGAACTCGAGAAACAGCACTTCATCGCTCGCACAGCCCGCCGCCACCTGCGGATCGGCGGCGCCGGTGAGAAACACCGTGGTGACGCGGTAGCCCTTGCCCGCGAACAGGCTGGCGTACTGACGGGCGCAATCGAGAAACGGCCCGTCATAGCCGTGGCAAAACTGCAGGACGTGCCGTTCAGCCAACGCTGTCATAAGCTTTCGCGCCGTCCTTGACCACCAGGATGTCTTCCATGATCAGGTACTGCAGGTCCGAGCCGAAGAACATGTTCAGGGCATCGGTCGGCGAGCAGATCATCGGTTCGCCACGACGGTTGAGCGAGGTATTGAGCGACACGCCGTTGCCGGTCAGGGTCTCCAGCGCCTTCATCATGTCGTAGTAGCGCGGGTTGTACTCGCGCTTGAGCACCTGGGCCCGGAGGTGCCATCTTCGTGGACCACTTCCGGCACGCGGGTCTTCCACTCTTCAGCCACTTCGAAGGTGAAGGTCATGAACGGGGCCGGGTGATCGATCTTGATCATCTGCGGCGCCACGGTGTCGAGCATCGACGGGCAGAAAGGCCTCCAGCGCTCGCGGAACTTGATCTGGTGGTTGATGCGGTCGGCCACGCCCGGCACGCTCGGGCAGCCGATGATCGAACGTCCGCCCAAGGCCCGCGGGCCGAACTCCATACGGCCCTGGAACCAGGCCACCGGGTTGCCGTCGACCATGATCCGGGCGATCTGCTCGGGCATGTTGTCCAGCTTGCGCCAGGTCGGCTTGTGTTCGTGACGGGCGCAGGCGGCGATCACGTCCTCGTTGCTGTACGCCGGGCCGAGGTAGACGTGTTCCATCTTCTCGACCGGTACGCCACGGGCGTGGGACACATAGGCGGCAGCACCGACTGCGGTGCCGGCGTCGCCCGAGGCGGGCTGCACGAACAGTTCCTTCACGTCGGGACGGGCGATGATCTTCTGGTTCAGCTTGACGTTCAGCGCGCAGCCGCCGGCAAAGGCCAGCTTGCCGGTTTCCTTGAGCACGTCACCCAGGTAGTAGTCGATCATCTGCAGCGCGAGCTTCTCGAACAGCGCCTGCATGCTGGCCGCGTAGTGGATGTACGGCTCGTCGGCGATGTCGCCTTCGCGCTTGGGGCCCAGCCACTCGATCAGCTTGGGCGAGAAGTAGAAACCCTTGCCCTTCTCTTTATAGCGGCGCAGGCCGATGACGTTGGCGTAGTCGGTGTTGATCTCCAGCTCGCCGTTTTCGAAGCTGGCCAGGCGCGAGAAGTCATACTTGCTGGCGTCGCCGTACGGCGCCATGCCCATGACCTTGAACTCGCCGTCGAGCATTTCGAAGCCCAGGAACTCGGTGATCGCGCCATACAGGCCGCCGAGGGAGTCCGGGTCGAAGAATTCCTTGATCTTGTGGATCTTGCCGTTTTCGCCGTAGCCGAAGAACGTGGTGGCGTACTCGCCCTTGCCGTCGATGCCCAGGATCGCGGTCTTTTCCTTGAAACCCGAGCAGTGGTAGGCGCTGGAGGCGTGGGCCAGGTGGTGCTCGACCGGTTCGATCTTGATCTTTTTCGGATCGAAGCCCAGTTGCTCCAGGCACCAGACGATCTTGTTGCGGTAGCGCTTGTAGCGACGGTTGCCCATCAGCAGCGCGTCGAGGGCGCGATCCGGGCGTACCAGTAGCGCTTGGCGTAGTGCCAGCGGGCCTTGCCGAACAGGCTGATGGGGGCGAACGGAATCGCTACCACATCGACATCGGACGGCTTGATGCCGGCCTGTTCGAGGCAGAACTTCGCCGATTCGTAGGGCATGCGGTTCTTTGCATGTTTGTCGCGCACGAAGCGCTCTTCTTCAGCGGCGGCAATCAGCTTGCCGTCGATGTACAGGGCCGCGGAAGGATCATGGCTAAGGGCGCCGGACAGGCCAAGAATCGTCAATGCCAAGGGTCTAGCCTCTTCAAATCTGTAGATGTGCGCCCCGGCCTCATGGGCGGGTGGCAGCGAAAGGGCGGGATTATAGCGTAAAGCGTGGTACGGAGTGCAGGGCGCACTGCTGGCGTGGAACCCATCGCAGGTCAAGCCCGCTCCCACAAGGACATCATTGCCTCTGTGGGAGCGGGCTTGACCCGCGATAGGCCAACACATTCACAACACCCTACTCGGCAATCAGCCAGTCCATGCGCCAGCTGCCCTGGGTCTGCCCCAGCACCTGGGCCAGCCACGGCAGCAGTGCGCGCAGCTCTTCTTCCAGGCCCCATGGCGGGTTGGCGATCGCCAGGCCAGAGCCGTTCAAGCCCTGCGGGCTGTCCTGGGGGTGCACGTACAGCTCCACCCGCAGCAGCTTCGGCGCACCGGTGCTGGTCAGGTCCTGATAGAAACGAACCAGCTGGCGCTGGTCCTTGATCGGGTACCAGATGGCCGCGACCGTCTGGCGCATGCGGCCAATCGTCTCCTTCATCGCCACCGTGCAGCGCTTGAGCTCGTCGGCCTGCTCGAAGGGCGGGTCGATCAGCATCACCGCGCGCTTCTCCTGCACCGGCAGCAAGGCCCTCGGCACGTGCCAGCCCTCGCCCAGGTGCACCGCCACGCGTGGGTCCTTCTTCATGTTTTCCTTGAGCAGGCGCCCGTCTTCGGGGTGCTTCTCGTTGAGCAGCACGCGGTCCTGCTGGCGCGCCAGGCGCCGTGCCAGCTCGGGCGACCCCGGGTAGTAGCGCAGCTCGCCGTCGGGGTTCATCTTGCGCAGTATGCGCAGGTAATCGGCCGTCACCTCGGGCAGGTCGTCGCGCCCCCAGAGCCGGCCGATGCCTTCCAGCCACTCACCGGTGCGGGTCGCCTGGTCGCCCTGCAGGTCATACAGGCCAAGGCCGGCGTGGGTGTCGAGGTAGGCGAACGGCTGCTCCTTGCGCGACATCAGCGCAATCAGCCGGGTCAGTACGAGGTGTTTGAACACGTCGGCGTGGTTGCCGGCGTGAAAGGCGTGACGATAGTTCATGGCAACTCCTGCAAGGCCCGGAAGTTTACCCTGTCAGGCCCGCGCCGTCAGGTGACAGCCGCCAGAATGACAACGGCCCGACCTCCAGAAGAGGCCGGGCCGTTGCCGGGCAGCATGATGCAGCCGTGTTACTTGTCGGCGTGGAACGCCGCTTCAGCGGTTTCGAAACGCTTGACCATCGCAGCCGACGGGCTGCCCGCCTTGCTCACGAAGTAGATCGCCAGCGATGCGAACAGGAAGCCCGGGATGATTTCGTACAGGCCCATGGTGTCGAACTGCTTCCACAGGATCACGGTCACCGCGCCCACCACGATACCGGCCAGTGCGCCGTCGCGGGTCATGCCCTTCCACAGTACCGAAATCAGCACCACCGGGCCGAAGGCGGCACCGAAGCCGGCCCAGGCGTAGGCCACCAGGCCCAGCACGCGGTTGTCCGGGTTGGCGGCCAGCGCGATGGCGATCAGCGCAACCGCCAGCACCATCAGGCGACCGACCCATACCAGCTCGACCTGCGAGGCGTTCTTGCGCAGGAAGGTCTTGTAGAAGTCTTCGGTCAGGGCGCTGGAGCACACCAGCAGCTGGCAGCTCAGGGTACTCATCACTGCTGCCAGGATGGCCGACAGCAGCACACCGGCAATCCACGGGTTGAACAGGATCTTGGCCAGTTCGATGAACACGCGCTCGTGGTTCTCGGTGACCGGGCCGGCCACTTCAGGGTGCGCCGAGAAGTAGGCGATGCCGAAGAAGCCCACGGCCACGGTACCGGCCAGGCACAGGATCATCCAGGTCATGGAGATGCGACGGGCATTGGCGATCGATTTCACCGAGTCTGCCGCCATGAAGCGCGCCAGGATGTGCGGCTGGCCGAAGTAGCCCAGGCCCCAGCCCATCAGCGAGATGATGCCGATGAAGGTGGCGCCCTTGAACATGTCGAAGTTGCCCGCGCCCTGGGCTTCGATGGCCAGGAAGGTGGTGTCGAAGCCGCCGGTGGCGATCAGCACGATCACCGGGGTCAGGATCAGCGCGAAGATCATCAGCGTGGCCTGCACGGTGTCGGTCCAGCTCACCGCCAGGAAGCCACCGACGAAGGTGTAGGCGATGGTGGCAGCAGCACCGGCCCACAGCGCCGTCTCATACGACATGCCGAAGGTGCTTTCGAACAGGCGGGCACCGGCCACGATGCCGGAGGCGCAATAGATGGTGAAGAACACCAGGATCACGATTGCCGAAATGATGCGCAGCAGGCCGCTGCGGTCTTCGAAACGGCTGGCGAAATAGTCCGGCAGGGTCAGCGCGTCGCCGTTGTGCTCGGTCTGCACGCGCAGGCGGCCGGCCACGAACAGCCAGTTCAGGTAGGCGCCGACGGTCAGGCCGATGGCGATCCAGGCTTCGGAAAGGCCCGACATGTAGATGGCGCCCGGCAGGCCCATCAGCAACCAGCCGCTCATGTCCGAGGCACCGGCCGAGAGCGCGGTCACCACGCTGCCGAGGCTGCGGCCACCGAGGATGTAGTCGGAAAGGTTGTTGGTGGAGCGATAGGCCATGAAGCCGATCAGCACCATTGCCGCGATGTAGATCACGAACGTGATCGTGAGTGGATTGCTAAAACTCATTGTTGCGCCCTGGCGTTTGTTTTTATGTAGTGACAGCCGCTAACGGTTGCACCCAGGCGGCGAATCCTATGCAACAACGCGAACAAGGTGCAACCAGTTTCTTCAGTCAAGTTGCACCTGGTCGGATATTTCGCATAACAACGTGTTTTTGCTCCATTTGGGAGCAAAAACCGCCGTTTACATAAGCAAATGCACCTTGAACAGCCATTTATGCTGTGGGGTTTTAGCCACCGGACGAGTAGCACTGCTCAACGCGATTATTTGGGTTGCACTAGGTTGCACCCACAAAGGCGCCCGGCTAATCTTGGCGCCAGCTTAGCCACGGCCCAGTGGCAATAATGAGGATAAGAAATGGCGACGACCACCCTTGGGGTCAAACTCGACGACCCTACCCGCGAGCGACTGAAAACGGCTGCGCAGTCCATCGACCGCACCCCGCACTGGTTGATCAAGCAGGCGATCTTCAACTACCTGGAGAAGCTCGAGGGTGGCGCCACCCTGACCGAACTCAGCGGTCAGCCCGGCAATCAGGGCGACGACGCCGGCGATGTGCAGGCCGACCACTCGCACCAGTGCTTCCTCGAGTTCGCCGAAAGCATCCTGCCGCAGTCGGTGCTGCGCGCCTCGATCACCGCCGCCTACCGTCGTCCGGAACCGGAAGTGGTGCCGATGCTGCTGGAGCAGGCACGCCTGCCCGCGCCCATGGCCGAGGCCACCCACAAGCTGGCCGCCGGCATTGCCGAAAAGCTGCGCAACCAGAAGAGCGCCAGCGGCCGCGCCGGCATCGTCCAGGGCCTGCTGCAGGAGTTCTCGCTGTC
The DNA here is from genome assembly GCA_007213375.1 of Steinernema feltiae. Taxonomy (NCBI): domain Eukaryota; kingdom Metazoa; phylum Nematoda; class Chromadorea; order Rhabditida; family Steinernematidae; genus Steinernema; species Steinernema feltiae. The sequence goes on along the minus strand of MQUG01003081.1, from coordinate 182,494 downwards.
GTCCCAGGAAGGCGTGGCGCTGATGTGCCTGGCCGAAGCGCTGCTGCGCATCCCCGACAAGGGCACCCGCGATGCGCTGATCCGCGACAAGATCAGCACCGGCAACTGGCAGCCGCACCTGGGCAACAGCCCGTCGCTGTTCGTCAACGCCGCCACCTGGGGCCTGCTGCTGACCGGCAAACTGGTGTCCACGCACAACGAATCCGGCCTCACCTCCTCGCTCAGCCGCATCATCGGCAAGAGCGGCGAGCCGATGATCCGCAAGGGCGTCGACATGGCCATGCGCCTGATGGGCGAGCAGTTCGTCACCGGCGAGACCATTGCCGAAGCCCTGGCCAATGCCAGCAAGTTCGAAGCCAAGGGTTTCCGCTACTCCTACGACATGCTTGGTGAAGCCGCGCTCACCGAGCACGACGCGCAGAAATACCTGGCCTCCTACGAGCAGGCCATCCACGCCATCGGCAAGGCCTCCCATGGCCGCGGCATCTATGAAGGCCCGGCATCTCGATCAAGCTCTCGGCCCTGCACCCGCGCTACAGCCGCGCCCAGTACGAGCGCGTGATGGACGAGCTGTACCCGCGCCTGCTGTCGCTGACCCTGCTGGCCAAACAGTACGACATCGGCCTGAACATCGACGCCGAAGAGGCCGACCGCCTGGAGCTGTCGCTGGACCTGCTCGAACGCCTGTGCTTCGAGCCGCAGTTGAGCGGCTGGAACGGCATCGGCTTCGTGATCCAGGCCTACCAGAAGCGCTGCCCTTACGTGATCGACTACGTCATCGATCTGGCACGCCGCAGCCGTCACCGCCTGATGATCCGCCTGGTAAAGGGCGCGTACTGGGACAGCGAGATCAAGCGCGCCCAGGTCGAAGGCCTGGAAGGCTACCCGGTGTACACCCGCAAGGTGTACACCGACGTCTCCTACATCGCCTGCGCCCGCAAGCTGCTGTCGGTGCCCGAAGCCATCTACCCGCAGTTCGCCACCCACAACGCCCACACCCTGTCGGCCATCTACCATATCGCCGGGCAGAACTACTACCCAGGCCAGTACGAGTTCCAGTGCCTGCACGGCATGGGCGAGCCGCTGTACGAACAGGTGGTGGGCAAGGTGGCCGACGGCAAGCTGAACCGTCCGTGCCGCGTGTACGCCCCGGTCGGCACCCACGAAACGCTGCTGGCCTACCTGGTGCGTCGCCTGCTGGAAAACGGCGCCAACACCTCGTTCGTCAACCGTATCGCCGACCAGTCGATCTCGATCCAGGAACTGGTGGCCGACCCGGTCGCGACCATCGAGCGCATGGCCACCCAGGAAGGCGGCTTCGGCCTGCCGCACCCGCGCATCCCGTTGCCGCGTGACCTGTACGGTGCCGAGCGCGCGAACTCCAGCGGCATCGACATGGCCAACGAACACCGCCTGGCCTCGCTGTCGTGCGCCCTGCTGGCCACCGCGCACAACGACTGGAAGGCCGAGCCGATGCTCGGTTGCGCGTCCAGCGACGAAGCTGCCGCACCGGTGCTGAACCCGTCCGACCACCGTGACGTGGTCGGCCACGTGCAGGAAGCCACCGTCGAGGACGCCGACAACGCCATCCAGTGCGCACTCAACGCCGCACCGATCTGGCAGGCCACCCCGCCGGCCGAGCGTGCCGCGATCCTGGAACGTGCCGCCGACCTGATGGAAGGCGAGATCCAGCCGCTGATGGGCCTGCTGGCCCGCGAAGCCGGCAAGACCTACGCCAACGCCATCGCCGAGGTGCGCGAAGCGGTCGACTTCCTGCGCTACTACGCGGTGCAGGCACGCAACGACTTCAGCAACGACGCCCACCGCCCGCTGGGCCCGGTGGTGTGCATCAGCCCGTGGAACTTCCCGCTGGCGATCTTCAGTGGCCAGGTGGCTGCAGCGCTCGCTGCCGGCAACCCGGTACTGGCCAAGCCTGCCGAGCAGACCCCGCTGGTGGCCGCCCAGGCCGTGCGCCTGCTGCTCGAGGCCGGCATCCCGCAAGGCGTGGTGCAACTGCTGCCGGGCCGTGGCGAGACCGTCGGTGCGCGCCTGGTAGGCGATGACCGGGTCAAGGGCGTGATGTTCACCGGTTCCACCGAAGTGGCGCGCCTGCTGCAACGCAACATTGCCGGCCGCCTGGACAGCCAGGGCCGTCCGATCCCGCTGATCGCCGAAACCGGTGGCCAGAACGCGATGATCGTCGACTCCTCGGCGCTGACCGAGCAGGTGGTCATCGACGTGGTCTCCTCGGCCTTCGACAGCGCCGGCCAGCGTTGCTCGGCCCTGCGCGTGCTGTGCCTGCAGGAAGACTCGGCCGACCGCGTGATCGAGATGCTCAAGGGCGCCATGGCCGAAAGCCGCCTGGGCAACCCGGAGCGCCTGAGCGTGGACATCGGCCCGGTGATCGACGCCGAGGCCAAGGCTGGCATCGAAAAACACATCCAGGGCATGCGCGACAAGGGTCGCAACGTGTATCAGGTGGCCATTGCCGACGGTGAAGAGATCAAGCGCGGCACCTTCGTGATGCCGACCCTGATCGAGCTGGAAAGCTTCGATGAACTGCAGCGTGAGATCTTCGGCCCCGTACTGCACGTGGTGCGCTACAACCGCAAGCACCTCGACCAGCTGATCGAGCAGATCAATGCATCCGGATACGGCCTGACCCTGGGCGTGCACACCCGCATCGACGAGACCATCGCCAAGGTGATCGACAACGTCCATGCCGGCAACGTCTACGTCAACCGCAACATCGTCGGCGCCGTGGTCGGCGTGCAGCCGTTCGGTGGTGAAGGCCTGTCGGGTACCGGCCCCAAGGCGGGTGGCCCGCTGTACCTGTACCGTTTGCTGTCCACGCGCCCGGCCGATGCCATCGAGCAGTCGTTCCAGCGCAGCGACGCCGGCACTGCCCCGGACGTGCGTCTGCGCGAGCAGTTGCTCAAGCCGCTGCAATCGCTCAAGGCGTGGGCCGGCAGCAACCAGCAGGCCGAGCTGGCGCAGCTGTGCGAGCAGTTCGCGCAGCAGTCGCAGAGCGGCGTCACCCGCCTGCTCAACGGCCCGACCGGCGAGCGCAACAGCTACACCATCCTGCCGCGCGAGCACGTGCTGTGCCTGGCCGAGTCGGAGGCTGATCTGCTGACTCAACTGGCAGCGGTACTGGCGGTGGGCAGCTCGGCAGTGTTCGTCGACGGCGAGCCGGGCAAAGCCTTGCGTGGGCGCTTGCCGAAGGATGTGCAGGCGCGCATCAAGCTGGTGAGCGACTGGGCCAAGGACGAGGTGGTGTTCGACGCGGTGCTGCATCACGGCCATTCGGACCAGCTGCGCGCAGTGTGCGAGCAGGTGGCCAAGCGTGCTGGTGCGATCGTGGGTGTGCAGGGCTTGTCGTCGGGTGAAACCGCGATTGCGCTGGAGCGCCTGGTGATCGAGCGTGCGTTGAGCGTGAACACCGCCGCGGCGGGCGGCAATGCCAGCCTGATGACCATCGGCTAACCACCGACGCGTTGCCAATCGCGGGTCAAGCCCGCCCCCACAGGATCGATGCAGATCCTTGTGGGGGCCGGCCTGGCCCGCGATTTTTTTTGCGGACACACACCTGACAACGGTTCTGACCCCTCATCACCCCCACCTATTAACCTGTCCACCTCCCGCCCGCATGCCTAGACTCGGCCCCATCCCCACCAAGGTATGGCCGCCATGTCCGACACCCTGCTCAGCGCCCGCAACCTGGCCTTCGAACTCTACGAAGTGCTCGACGCCGAGGCCCTCACCCAACGCCCACGCTTCGCCGAGCACAGCCGCGAAACCTTCGACGCCGCGCTGCACACCGCTCGCACCCTGGCCGAAAAGTACTTCGCCCCGCACAACCGCAAGGGCGACGAGCACGAGCCACGCTTCGAGAACGGCCAGGCCATCCTCATCCCCGAGGTCAAACCTGCCGTCGACGCCTTCCTCGACGCCGGATTTCTCAACGCCAACCGCGACTTCGAGGCCGGCGGCATGCAGTTGCCCACCCTGCTCTCGCAAGCCTGCTTCGCCCACTTTCAGGCCGCCAACGCCGGCACCACCGCCTACCCGTTCCTGACCATGGGCGCCGCCAACCTGATCGAGAACTTCGGCACCGACGAGCAAAAGCGCCTGTTCCTGCAACCGATGATCGAGGGCCGCTTCTTCGGCACCATGGCCCTCACCGAACCCCACGCCGGCAGCTCGCTGGCCGATATCCGCACCCGCGCCGAACCCGCCGCCGACGGCAGCTTCCGCCTCAAGGGCAACAAGATCTTCATCTCCGGGGGCGATCACACGCTGTCCGAGAACATCGTGCACCTGGTACTGGCCAAACTCCCCGACGCACCACCCGGGGTAAAGGGCATTTCGCTGTTCATCGTGCCCAAGTTCCTGGTCAACCCGGACGCCAGCCTGGGCCAGCGCAACGATGTGGTGCTGGCCGGCCTGTTCCACAAGATGGGCTGGCGCGGCACCACCTCCACCGCACTCAACTTCGGCGACAACGGCCAGTGCGTCGGCTACCTGATCGGCCAGCCGCACCAGGGCCTGGCCTGCATGTTCCAGATGATGAACGAGGCGCGCATCGGCGTGGGCATGGGCGCGGTGATGCTCGGCTACGCCGGCTACCTGTACTCGCTGGACTACGCCCGCCAGCGCCCGCAAGGCCGCCTGCCCGACAACAAGAACCCCGCCACCGCCGCCGTGCCGATCATCCAGCACAGCGATGTGAAACGCATGCTGCTGACCCAGAAGGCCTACGTCGAAGGCGCTTTCGACCTGGGCCTGTACGCCGCCCGGCTGTTCGACGACAGCCATACCGCCGCCACCGAAGACGAGCGCCAACAGGCCCAGCAACTGCTCGACCTGCTGACCCCGATCGTCAAGTCGTGGCCGTCCGAGTTCTGCCTCAAGGCCAATGAGCTGGCGATCCAGATCCTCGGTGGCCACGGCTACACCCGCGATTACCCGGTAGAGCAGTACTACCGCGACAACCGCCTGAACCCGATCCACGAAGGCACCCACGGCATCCAGTCACTCGACCTGCTCGGGCGCAAGCTGGCCCAGCACGGTGGCGCCGGCCTCAAGCAACTGGTACGCCTGATCGCCGGCACTTGCGCCCAGGCCCAGGCCTACACCCGCCTGGACCCGTTGCGCGAACCGCTGGAACAACTGCTCAGCCGCCTGCAGCACGTGACCCTGGGCCTGCTTGGCGAGTTGTCCACAGGCCAGGTCAACAGCGCCCTGGCCAACTCGGCGCTGTACCTCAAGGCCTTCGGTCACTGCGTGATCGGCTGGCGCTGGCTGGAGCAGGCGATTCGCGCCGAACAGGGCCTGGCCCGCGGCAACCCGGCCGATACCGGGTTCTATCGGGGCAAGTTGCAGGCCGCACGGTTTTTCCTCACCTGGGAAGTACCGGCCTGCCATAATGACCTCGCATTGCTCGAGGCCCGCGACGACACCTGCCCGGGCATGCACGAGGAGTGGTTCTGAGGGGGAACCACCGTCACCCGGAGGTTCGCGCATGTTCGATTTCACCGCGCCGCTGCGCCAGCGTTTCGCTGGCCTGAACAGCGGCGCCGAGTTTTTCTCCCTGCGCTATGTGCAGGAAGCCCACCAGCACCTGTCGGTGCGCAAGAACATCGCCGAACCACCCAGCCTGACCCGCGACCAGGGCGCGATGCTCACCGTGCGCGTCAACGGCGTGGAGGCCTACGCGGCCACCGCCGACCTGTCCCAGGCCGGCCTGCAACGCGCCCTTGACCAGGCCGAGGCGCTGGCCCGCCAGATCGCGCGCCACGCCCTGCTCGACCTGCGCGAGCAACCGGTGTCCAGCGCCCGCGCCGACTACTGCTCGCCCAACCTCAACAGCACCTTCCCGGCCCTGGCCGACTGCTATGAACTGCTGGCCCGCGAATCGGCCAGCGTGCCGGGCGATTCGCGCCTGGTGAACTGGCAGGCCAGCCTGGGCCTGAGCACGGTCGAGCAGATCTACCTCAACAGTGCCGGCGCCGAACTGCGCCAGGCGCAACGCTTCGTGTTCCCCGGCATGAGCGTCACCGCCTTCGACGGCAGCGACAGCCAGAGCCGCAGCCTGGGCCGCGAGAACTTCGGCCAGCAGGGCGGCGTGGATGTGATCGAGCGCTGCGGCCTGCTCGGTGCCGGTGCCCAGGTGGCCGACCAGGCCCTGCAACTGCTGCTGGCGCCCAACACCCCGAGCGGGGTACGCGACCTGCTGCTGATGCCCGACCAGATGATGCTGCAGATCCACGAGTCCATCGGCCACCCGCTGGAGATGGACCGCATCCTGGGCGACGAGCGCAACTACGCCGGCACCAGCTTCATCAAGGCCCAGGACTTCGGCCACCTGCAGTACGGCTCGGCACTGCTCAACGTGACCTTCGACCCGGCCATCCCCGAAGAGCTGGCCAGCTACGCGCACGATGACGACGGCACCCCGGCCCACAAGCAGTTCCTGATTCGCGAGGGTGTACTGGTGCGCCCGCTGGGCGGTGCGCTGTCACAGTTCCGCTCGGGCCTGGACGGCGTGGCCAACAGCCGCGCCTGCGGCTGGAACCGCGCACCGATCGACCGCATGGCCAACCTCAACATCGAGCCGGGCGACAAGTCCCTGGCGCAACTGATCGGCGGCATCGAGCACGGCATCCTGATGCGCACCAACCGCTCGTGGTCCATCGACGATGCGCGCAACAAGTTCCAGTTCGGCTGCGAATGGGGCCAGTTGATCGAGCACGGCGAACTCAAGGGCGTGGTCAAGAACCCCAACTACCGCGGTATTTCCGCCGGTTTCTGGCGCAACCTCAGCGCCGTGGGCGACGCCAGTACCTTCCAGGTGCTCGGCACGCCCAACTGCGGCAAGGGCGAACCCAACCAGGTGGTGCGCGTGGGCCATGCCTCGCCGGCCTGCGTGTTCAGCCAGATCGACGTATTCGGAGGAGACGCCTGATGGCCGCCAGCCCTTTGCACAACTTCCAGGACCTGGTCGCATGGCTGCGCGACAACGTGCGCGCCCCCGAACAGTTCACCCTGAGCTACAGCGCCGAGCAGTCGCAATTCATCCGATTCAACCATGCCAGGGTGCGCCAGGCCGGCGACGTGCAACAGGCCGGTGCGAGCCTGAAGCTGATTGCCGACGGTCGCCAGGCCGACCTGCACCTGACCCTCAGCGGCGAGCCGGCGCTGGACCGCGAGCGCCTGCACCAGGCACTGGCCGAGCTGCGCCAGATCCTGCCGCTGATCCCTGCCGACCCGTACCTGTTGCTCAACGACAGTGCCTGGCACAGCCATCAGGTACAGGACGGCCCGCTGCCGGATACCGCACGGGTGCTCGAGCAGATCGAACACGGCGCCGGCGCGCTGGACCTGGTGGGCATCTATGCCGCCGGGCCGATCAGTCGCGGCTTTGCCAGTTCGTTCGGCGCCTCTGGCTGGCATCAGGCCAACAGCTTCAATTTCGACTTCAGCCTGTTCCACGCCAACGGCCAGGCGGTGAAGGCCAACTACGCCGGGCAGGTGTGGGACAATGCCGCGTTCGCCCGGCGCCTGGCCCAGGCCCGCGAGCAGCTGGAGTACCTGGGTCGTCCACTCAAGACCCTCGCCCCGGCCAGTACCGCGCCTACCTGGCACCGGCAGCGATGGACGAGATCATGGGCATGCTGTGCTGGGGCGGTTTTTCGGCGCAGGCCATCGCCAGCAAGGACAGCCCGCTGCAACGCCTGTATGCCGGCGATGCGGCATTGAGCCCGCTGGTGAACATCACCGAACAGGTCAGCGGCTCGCTGAGCCCGGCGTTCTCCGGCGAAGGCTACCCACGCAGCGACGTGCAGCTGGTGGACGCAGGGCAGGCGCGCGAACAGCTGACCAACGCGCGCAGCGCCGCCGAGTTCGAGCAGGTCGCCAATGGCGCCGAGGCCCACGAGTGGCCGAGCGCCTTGAGCCTGGCCGCCGGCGAGCTGGCGCTGGATGAGGTGCTCGCCAGGCTGGGTACGGGGCTGTACATCAGCAACCTGTGGTACCTGAACTACTCCGACCTGCCGGCGGCGCGCATGACCGGGCTGACGCGCTTTGCGACATTCTGGGTCGAGGACGGTCAGATCCAGGCGCCGGTCAGCACCATGCGCTTCGACGACAGCGTATACAGCCTGCTCGGCTCGCAGCTGGAGGCGCTCACGACCGAGCGCGAGCTGATCCTGTCGACCAGCACCTACGGACAGCGCCAGACCAGTTCGAGCCATTTGCCGGGGGCGCTGGTCAAACGCCTGACGCTGACATTGTGATGCCGCCATCGCGGGTCAAGCCCGCTCCCACAGGGATCACCGCCGCCCCTGTGGGAGCTGCGGTTCGACGCTTCGACTTGCCCGCGAAGGGGCCCTCAAGGACATAGAGCATGCCCAACCGCACCCCGCTGGACCCCGTCACCGCCCGCTGGATTCCCTGGGTGGTGGCCATCGCCTTCTTCATGCAGTCGCTGGACGGCACCATCCTCAACACCGCGCTGCCGGCCATGGCCCGCGACCTGGCGGAAAACCCGCTGCGCATGCAGTCGGTGATCATCGCCTACATGCTCACCGTGGCCCTGCTGATCCCGGCCTCGGGCTGGATCGCCGACCGCTTCGGCACCAAGCGCATCTTCTTCAGCGCGATCCTGCTGTTCAGCATCGGCTCGCTGCTGTGTGCACTGTCCAACAGCCTCGGCATGCTGGTCGGCGCCCGCGTGATCCAGGGCCTGGGCGGCGCGCTGATGCTGCCGGTGGGGCGCCTGGTGGTGCTGCGCGCCTACCCGCGCACCGAACTGGTGCGCATCATGAGCTTCATCACCATCCCCGGCCTGCTCGGCCCGCTGCTGGGCCCGACCATGGGCGGCTGGCTGGTGGAGTACCTGAGCTGGCACTGGATCTTCCTGCTCAACCTGCCGGTCGGCGCGCTGGGCTGCTATGCGGTGTGGAAGTTCATCCCCGACCTGCGCGGCTCCGAGCGCACACGCTTCGACGGCGTGGGCTTTGTGCTGTTCGGCGCCGCGATGGTGCTGATCACCATCGCCATGGAGGGCCTGGGCGAGCTGCACCTGCCGCACCTGCGCGTGATGCTGCTGCTGTTCGCCGGCATGGCGTGCCTGGCCGCCTACTGGCTGCGCGCCGGCAGCATCGACAACCCGCTGTTCTCGCCCCGGCTGTTTCGCACCCGTACCTTCTCGGTGGGCATCCTCGGCAACCTGTTCGCCCGCCTGGGCAGCGGCGCACTGCCGTTTCTGGTGCCGTTGCTGCTGCAGGTGGCGCTGGGCTATTCGCCGTCCCAGGCCGGCATGAGCATGATCCCGCTGGCCGCCTCGGCGATGGTCGCCAAGTCCATCGCCCGGCCGCTGATCGAGCGCCTGGGCTACCGCACCATCCTCACCGGCAACACCCTGCTGCTGGGCGTGCTGCTGTGCAGCCTGGGGCTGGTCAACGAACACACCCCGTATGCCCTGCTGCTGGTGCAACTGGGGCTGCTGGGGGCGGTGAACTCGCTGCAGTTCACGGCGATGAACACCGTGACCCTGATCGACCTGGACGACGCCAGCGCCAGCAGCGGCAACAGCCTGCTGTCGGTGGTGGCGCAGCTCTCGCTGAGCCTGGGTGTGGCCTGCGCCGGCGCACTGCTGGGCGGCTTTACCGGCGCCGGCAGCGGCGATGGGGTGGAGACCACGCTGGGCGCGTTCCAGCTGACCTTCCTGACCATCGGCCTGATGTCGATGCTGGCGGCGGCGATCTTCATGCAGCTGTCCAGGGCGGACGGAAGGCGTGCCCGTCGTCCGGAACCGGAGATCGAGGCTTAGGGCTAATGGCCACGAGGCTGGTACACTGCGCGACATTTTGTTTTGCAGGCCCGCCTCGTGACCACCATTGCCACCGAATTCGCCACCTTGCCGCTGTCCGCCGCCATGCTGGCCAACCTGGACGCCCTCGGCTACGCCCAGATGACCCCGATCCAGGCCCAGAGCCTGCCGGTGATCCTCAAGGGCATGGACCTGATCGCCCAGGCCAAGACCGGCAGCGGCAAGACCGCCGCGTTCGGCATCGGCCTGCTCAACCCGATCAACCCGCGCTACTTCGGCTGCCAGGCCCTGGTGCTGTGCCCCACCCGCGAGCTGGCCGACCAGGTAGCCAAGGAGCTGCGCCGTCTGGCCCGCTCCGAAGACAACATCAAGATCCTGACCCTGTGCGGCGGCGTGTCCCTGGGCCCGCAAATCGCCTCGCTGGAGCACGGCGCGCACATCATCGTGGGCACCCCGGGCCGCGTGCAGCAGCACCTGCGCAAGGGCACCCTGGTGCTCGACGGGCTCAACACCCTGGTGCTCGACGAAGCCGACCGCATGCTCGACATGGGCTTCTACGACGCCATCGCCGACATCCTCGGGCAAACCCCGGAGCGTCGCCAGACCCTGCTGTTCTCGGCCACCTACCCGGCCGGCATCAAGCAGCTGTCGGCCGCATTCATGCGCAACCCGCAGCAGGTCAAGGCCGAGTCGCTGCATGCCGACACGCAGATCGAGCAGCGCTTCTACGAGATCTCGCCCGAGCAGCGCATGGACGCGGTGACTACCCTGCTGGCGCACTTTCGTCCGCAGTCGTGCGTGGCGTTCTGCTTCACCAAGCAGCAGTGCCAGGAAGTGGTCGATCACCTCAAGGCCAAGGGCATCGCCGCCGAGTCGCTGCATGGCGACCTGGAGCAGCGCGACCGTGACCAGGTGCTGACCCTGTTCGCCAACCGCAGCACCTCGGTGCTGGTGGCCACCGACGTGGCCGCGCGCGGGCTGGATATCGACGCGCTGGACATGGTCATCAACGTGGAGCTGGCGCGGGACTCGGAAATTCACGTGCACCGCGTGGGCCGCACCGGGCGTGCCGGCGAGAAGGGCCTGGCGGCGAGCCTGGTGGCCCCGTCCGAAGCGCACCGCGCCCAGGCCATCGAGCAGCTGCAGAAGGCGCCCCTGCGCTGGGAGCAGATCGACAGCCTCAAGCCCCAGGCCGGCGGCCCGCTGGTGCCGACCATGAGCACGCTGTGCATCGGTGCCGGGCGCAAGGACAAGCTGCGGCCGGGCGACATCCTGGGTGCGCTGACCGGTGATGCCGGCATCCCGGGCACCCAGGTGGGCAAGATCGCGATCTTCGATTTCCAGGCCTTCGTGGCGGTGGAACGCGGCGTGGCCAAGCAGGCGCTGCAGCGGCTCAACAGCGGCAAGATCAAGGGGCGCTCGCTGCGGGTTCGCATCGTCTGAGTCGTTTATCGCCTATCAGGGCCTCATCGCGGGTCAAGCCCGCTCCCACAAGGACTTGCGTACCTCCTGTGGGAGCGGGCTTGACCCGCGATAGCTTCAACACCTATTTGAGGATTTTGCAGTGCGTTCCACCGAAGTGATCATCATCGGCGCTGGCGCCGCCGGCCTGATGTGCGCCATCCACGCCGCCAACCGCGGCCGCCAGGTGCTGCTGCTGGACCATGCCAACAAGCCCGGCAAGAAGATCCTGATGTCCGGTGGCGGGCGCTGCAACTTCACCAACCTGTACACCGAGCCGGCCAACTTCCTCTCGCACAACCCGCACTTCTGCAAGTCGGCCCTGGCCCGCTACACCCAGTGGGACTTCATCGAGATGGTCGGCAAGCACGCCGTGCCCTATCACGAGAAAAAACTCGGCCAGCTGTTCTGCGACAACAAGTCCAGCGACATCCTCGACATGCTGCTCAGCGAGCTTCAGAGCGCCGGCGCCGAGCTGCGCATGGACACGCGCATCGAGCAGATCGAAAAGCTCGAGCCTGGCTACCTGCTCGAAACCAGCATGGGCACGCTGCAATGCCAGTCGCTGGTGATCGCCACCGGCGGCCTGTCGATCCCGACCCTGGGCGCCACCGGTTTCGGCTACCAGGTGGCCCGCCAGTTCGGCCACACCCTGCTGCCGACCCGCGCCGGGCTGGTGCCCTTCACCATCACCGAGCCGCAGCTCAAGGCCATGTGCACCGAGCTGTCGGGCACCTCGGTGGACTGCGTGGCCAGCTGCAATGGCACCAGCTTTCGCGAGAACCTGCTGTTCACCCACCGCGGCCTCAGCGGCCCGGCGATCCTGCAGGTGTCGTCGTTCTGGCACAGCGGCGACAGCGTCGAGATCAACCTGCTGCCCGAGCATGACGCCCTCGCCTGGCTGCAACAGCAACAGGCCGAACGCCCCAACAGCGAACTCAAGACCCTGCTTGGCGAGGTCTTCACCAAGAAGATGGCCAACCTGCTGGCCGAGCACTGGTTCGTGTCCCGGCCGATGAAGCAGTACACCCCGGCCGAACTGGCCGAGGTCGCCGACAAACTGGCGGCCTGGCAGGTGGTGCCGGCCGGCACCGAGGGCTACCGCACCGCCGAAGTCACCCTGGGCGGGGTCGACACCCGCGAAGTGTCGTCCAAGACCCTGGAGTCGCTGAAAAGCCCCGGCCTGTATTTCGTGGGCGAAGTGCTGGACGTCAGCGGGCACCTGGGCGGGTTCAATTTCCAGTGGGCCTGGGCATCGGCCTACGCGGCCGCGCAGTTCGTCTAACCTTCGCGTTAGAATCGCGCATCACGGAACAAATTTTGCTGGTACGTGACCACGGTGACAGTTCGCTGCCACCGTGACCGGCTCAATTTCGATCATCGCCAAGCAGGCCTGCCGCCCTATCATGTCATCGTCTTCCTTGCGTCACTCGCTGCGTCGTTTGTGGGCCCTGGACAAGTTCAGCTACAGCATCCGGGTATTGATCGCGCTGACCGGCAGCATGGCGCTGTGCTGGTACCAGGACGAGATGGGGCTGCTGATCCCGCTGTTCCTGGGCATCATCGCCAGCGCCCTGGCCGAGACCGACGACAGCTGGCAGGGCCGGCTCAACGCCCTGGCCGTGACCCTGGTGTGCTTCACCGTCGCTGCGCTGTCGGTGGAGCTGCTGTTCCCCTACCCGATCCTCTTCGGCTGCGCCCTGGCGCTGGCGGCGTTCGCGCTGACCATGCTCGGCGCGCTGGGCGAGCGCTACGGCGCCATCGCCTCGGCCACACTGATCCTGTCGGTGTACACCATGATCGGCGTGGACCAGCGCGGCGGCCAGGTCACCGACTTCTGGCACGAGCCCTTGCTGCTGGTGGCAGGCGCCGCCTGGTACGGATTGCTGTCGGTGCTGTGGCAGGCGCTGTTCTCCAACCAGCCGGTGCAGCAGAGCCTGGCGCGGCTGTTTCGCGAACTGGGCCGCTACCTCAAGCTCAAGGCCACCCTGTTCGAGCCCATCCGCCAGCTGGACGTGGAGGCCCGCCGCCTGGAACTGGCCCAGCAGAACGGCAAGGTGGTGGCCGCCCTCAACGCCGCCAAGGAAATCATCCTGCACCGCGTGGGCAATGGCCGCCCCGGCTCCAAGGTGAGCCGCTACCTGAAGCTGTACTTTCTGGCCCAGGACATCCACGAGCGCGCCAGTTCCTCGCACTACCCCTACAACGCTCTCACCGAGGCGTTCTTCCACAGCGACGTGCTGTTTCGCTGCCAACGCCTGCTGCGCCAGCAGGGCAAGGCGTGCGTGCAGTTGTCCGAGTCGATCCAGCTGCGCCAGCCGTTCGTCTACGACACCAGCTTCGCCGCCGCACTGGAAGACCTGCACGCCTCGCTCGAGCACCTGCGCATCCAGAGCAACCCGGCCTGGCGTGGCCTGCTGCGCTCGCTGCGGGCGCTGGCGGCGAACCTGGCAACCCTCGACCGCCTGCTCGGCGATGCCAGCAACCCCGACAACCTGGCCGACAACAGCGACTCGAGCCTGCTCGACCGCTCGCCGCGCAGCCTCAAGGATGTGTGGAGCCGCCTGCGCCAGCACCTCACGCCGACCTCGCTGATCTTTCGCCACGCCCTGCGCCTGCCGCTGGCGCTGTCGATCGGCTACGGCATGGTGCACCTGATCCACCCCACCCAGGGCTACTGGATCATCCTCACCACGCTGTTCGTGTGCCAGCCCAGCTATGGCGCCACCCGGCGCAAGCTGGTGCAGCGGATCATCGGCACCGCCATCGGCCTGACCGTGGGCTGGGCGCTGTTCGACCTGTTCCCCAGCGCGATCATCCAGTCGCTGTTCGCGGTGGCCGCCGGGGTGGTGTTCTTCGTCAACCGCACCACCCGCTACACCCTGGCCACGCGGCGATCACGCTGATGGTGCTGTTCTGCTTCAACCAGATCGGCGACGGCTACGGTCTGTTCCTGCCGCGCCTGTTCGACACCCTGGTGGGCAGCCTGATCGCGATCCTGGCGGTGTTCCTGTTCCTGCCCGACTGGCAGGGCCGTCGGCTGAACAAGGTGCTGGCCAACACCCTGAGCTGCAACAGCACCTACCTGCGCCAGATCATGCAGCAGTACGCACAGGGCAAGAGCGACGACCTGGCCTACCGCCTGGCCCGGCGCAACGCGCACAACGCCGACGCGGCGCTGTCGACCACGCTGGCCAACATGCTCATGGAGCCGGGGCATTTTCGCAAAGAGGCCGACGTGGGCTTTCGCTTCCTGGTGCTCTCGCACACCCTGCTCAGCTACCTCTCCGGGCTGGGTGCACACCGTGACAGCGCACTGGCACCAGAGGCCCACGAGCAGTTGATCGACGGCGCGGGTGCCAGCCTGGCCGCCAGCCTCGACGAAATCGCCACTGGCCTTGCCAGCAAGACCCCGGTGGCGATCCACAGCGACGCCGAGGAAGCCCTGGCGGCGAGCCTTGAGCAGATGCCCGAGGAAATGGACGAGAACCAGCGCCTGGTGCAGACCCAGCTGGCACTGATCTGCCGCCAGCTGGGCCCGCTGCGCACCCTGGCCGCGCACCTGATCAAGGACACCCCGGCCTGACTACAGGCCGTAGTCCTTGAGCAACCGGGCATAGCTGCCATCGGCCTTCATGGCGGCGATGGCCTTGTCGAAGCCGGCCACGATCTGGGCATGCTGCGGATGCCTGAGGCTGACCAGGATGTGCAGGCTGTTCTCGCTCACCGGCTTGCCGAAGAACTGCACGCGGTTGCGCACGTTCGCGCTTTCACGCTGCAGGTAGTAGCGCGCCACGTATTCGTCCTCAAGGGTCAGGCGCACCCGCCCGGCAGCCAGCATGCCCACCGCCACCGAAAAGTCGCGCACCGGCACCTTCTGCAGACGCCCGTCATTGTCGAATTCGGCCGCATAGGCATAGTCGCGCACCACCGCGATGGCGTGCGGGTAGAGATCGCTCAGCGTATCGAAACGCAGCACGTCGCCCTTGCGCTTGAGCAGCCGCACGCGGTTGCTCAGGTAGCCTGGGAGAAGGCCCGATGCGGGTACGCGCATCGCTCTGCCAGGCGTTGATCAGCACATCGTAGCGGCCCTCGCCGATGCCCAGCAGCGCGCGCGCCCACGGCGCCTGCTCGAACTCGCTGGCAAACCCGGCACGCTCCAGGGCGGTGGTGACAAGGGCGGTGGCCAGCCCGCCCCTGGGTAGGCGGGCGTCGGTGAAGGGGGCCAGGCATCGGCCACCAGCCGCAGTTTTTCGGCCTGGGCCGACTGGGCACAGAGCAGCAATCCAAGCAAACCCAAGGCTCGAAGCAGTGGCCGCATGCTCAAATCCCTTAGCGGATCGGGTCCGCGTTCTTGTTGAATGGCATGAGATTTCTGTTGGCGCAAAGCTAGGCTGCACGGCCAGATTACACAAAGATTCCGGTATCGGGCAGTGCCGGGTGATAGCTAATTGCCTCTATTTTTGCCGATTCCGCGCCGACTTGATCCATGGCAATTCGCGACCTTCGCCCTGAGGTGCTCGGCGTGGTTATGATCGGGGCATTACACAGGAGAGAAACGCGATGAGCATCGACTGGATCTGCAAGCATCACACCGACCTTGGCAAACAACAGCTGTACGCGCTGCTGACGCTGCGCATCGAGGTGTTCGTGGTGGAGCAGAAATGCCCGTACCTGGAAACCGATGGCCAGGACCTGGAGGGCGACACCTGCCACCTGATGGCCTGGCGCGATGGCGAGCTGGTGGCGTACCTGCGCCTGCTGGACCCCGAGTCACAGGGCGGCGACGTGGTGATCGGGCGGGTGGTGATTGCGCCGTCGGCGCGGGGCGAGGGGCTGGGCCATGCACTGATGGTGCAGGGGCTGGCGCAGGCCGAGAAGCACTGGCCAGGGGTGCCGGTGTACCTGTCCGCACAGGCGCACCTGCAGGCCTACTATGCGCGGCACGGGTTCGAGGTGGCCGGGGAGGCGTATCTGGAGGATGGCATCCCGCACATCGGCATGCGCCGGGGCTAGACGCTTCGCCGGCAAGGCCGGCTCCTACAGGGGTTGGTGCAGGGGCCGGGCTTGCCGGCGGAGGGGCTTCAGGGGTAGCCCAGCACCTGGCGGATACTGCGCAGATGCTGGGTGATCCACTGCTTGTCGATCGCACCCCAGTCACGTATCCGGTAATGCCCGGCATGGTTGCGCGCACCTTCCTGCTGCTCGAACTCGCACACGATGTCCAGGTCGGCCAGCGCCGCGATGGTGTCCTGCGCCGTGCGCCGCGGCATGCCGGTGGCCTCCATCAGCGCCGGCACGCTGCTGGCGGTACGGCTGTCGATCAGCCACGCCACGTACAGGCGACGATAGAAACTGGTCTTGGTCTTGCTCACTTCCATTGGCAATTCCCTTTCGCTCACTGGGCACCGGACAGGTCGCGCCAGGTCAGGTAGATGCGCAGGTCGAACTCCAGTTGATGGTAGCCCGGCTGCATGTATTCGCAGAGTTGGTAGAACGCCTTGTTGTGGTCGCTCTCCTTGAGGTGCGCCAGTTCGTGCACCACGATCATCTTCAGAAACTGCGGCGCCGCGTCCTTGAACAGCGAGGCGATGCGGATTTCCTTCTTGGCCTTGAGCTTGCCGCCCTGCACGCGCGATACCGCAGTGTGCAGGCCCAGCGCGCGGTGGGTGAGATCGAGGCGATTGTCGAACAGCACCTTGTCCAGGTTCGGCGCATTGCGCAGGTGCTCCTGCTTCAGGGCCTGGGCATAGGCATACAGCGCCTTGTCGCTCTGTACCGCATGGCGCTCGGGGTAGCGCTGGCGCAGGTAGTCACCCAGACGGTTCTGGGCAATCATCTGGCGCACCTGGTCTTGCAGGGCAGGCGGATAGGCTTGCAGGTACTTGAGTACGGTCATGGGCACGGGGCATTGCAGGCAAAGGCGTCAGTGTACTCAATTCCCCGGCCGCCTCGTTGCGCCAGTCGAAAAAAGCCGGGAAATCACCGGCGCGCTGCGCCGTCAGGGGCCGTGCCACCAGAAAGCCCTGGGCATAGGCGCAACCGTTTGCCTGCAGCCACTGCGCCTGCTCCCGCGTCTCGACGCCCTCGGCCACCACACACACGCCATAGTCGCGGCACAGGCCGATGACACTGCGGACCAGCGCCGCATCCGGCGCCGAACCGGGCAGGCGCGCCACCAGGTGCCGGTCGAGCTTGAGCGTGTCGATGGGCAGGTCGCGCAGCAGGCGCAGCGAGCACTCTCCGGCGCCGAAATCGTCCAGCGCCACTCGCACGCCCAGCTCGCGCAGCCTGCGCAACTGACGCAGCGCGATGTCGAGGTTGGCGGCCAGCGAGGTTTCCGCCACCTCCACCTCAAGCTGGGCCGGGCGCAGGCCATGGCTGGCGATCACCCGCCCCAGTTCCTCGACCAGGTTGGGCATGGCGAACTGCACGCGGCTGAGGCTGATGCTCAGCACCAGGTCCGGCTCGAACCGAGCCGCCCAGGCGCGCCGCTGCGCCGCACCCTGGGTGTAGATCCAGCTGGCCAGCCGCGAGACCAGCCTGGCCTCCTCCAGCAACGGCAGGAACAACCCCGGCGGCACATCGCCGACACTGGGGTGCTGCCAGCGCAACAACGCCTCGAACCCGCGCAGGCGACCATCGGCAAACGCCACCTGCGGCTGATACACCAGGCTGAAGTCGTGCCGCTCGATCGCGTCGCGCACACTGTCTTCGAGCATCAGGCGCGAGCGAGCACGACCGTTGAGCTCCTGGTCGTAGTAGCGGTACTGCTGTCGGCCGGCCTGCTTGGCGGCATACATGGCCGCGTCCGCCGCACGCAGCAGGCCGTCCAGGTGCGGCCCGCAGTCGGAGTAGGTGGCGATGCCGATGCTCACGCCAAGCGTCACCTCCAGGCCATCGATCTGCTGGCAGATGGACATGCGCTCGATCAGCTTTTCGGCAAAGCGCGCCGCCTGCTCCGGGTATTCCAGGGTATCGAGCAAGGCCGTGAACTCGTCGCCGCCCATACGCCCGAGGATCGCGTAGGCGCCCAGGCATTCCTTGAGCTGTTCGCCCACCCAGTGCAGCACGCGGTCGCCGGCCGCATGGCCGAGCGAGTCGTTGATCCGTTTGAAACCGTCAAGGTCCATGTACATCAAGGCCTGGGCCTTGTCGGAATGCTCGCTGCGCAGCAGCGCAGCTTCGGCGGCCTGGCAGAACCCGCGGCGGTTGAGCAGCCCGGTCAGCGGGTCGGTAACAGCCTGGAACTCCAGTTGCTGGTGCAGGTTGCGCACCACCGACATGTCCAGCACCGTCACCACCATCGCCCGCTGCTCGCCGGGCAGCGCCGCGCACGACAACGCCACCGGCAGCGGCAACCCGGAGGCGGTGAGCAGCACGGCGTCGTGCAGGCGGTAGATGTCGCGCTCCTGGTAGGCCTGGTAGAACGCCGAGTCGCGCCACCGGGTCGGCACGGGCGACTGCACGAAGCCCAGCAGGTCTGCGCCCTGCAATTGCTCCACCGGGGCCTGGAGCAGGCGCGAGATGGCCGGGTTGGCAAAGCGGATGCGACCGTCCTCGGCCACCACCAGGATGCCTTCGGCGGCGTTGTCCAGCACCGAGGCGTTGAATGCGCGCTCGGCCTCCAGGTCGCGGCTCAGGCGCTGCAAGGCACGCCGGTTGCGCTGCTGGTCGAGCAGGGCCTGGACCTTGGGCTTGAGAATGTGCGGGTCGAATGGCTTGAACAGGTAGTCCACCGCGCCACTGGCATAACCCTTGAGCACGGCCGCCTGGGACTGTTCGTTGGCGGTCAGGAAGATGATCGGGGTCAGGCAGGTGCGCTGGCTGCCGCGCATCAGGCGCGCGACTTCGAAGCCGTCCATACCGGGCATCTGCACATCCAGCAGCACCAGGTCCACCTCATGCTCGAGCAGCGTGCTCAGGGCTTCGGTACCGGAGCTTGCGGTCAGCACACGCCAGTCCTCACGCGCAAGCAAGGCTTGCAGGCTGATCAGGTTTTCCGGGTAGTCATCGACGATCAGTAAAACCGAACCGCTGTCGTGAGTGTGAGGGTGCGCGCAATCCATGCTGCTTCTCTTGTGTAACGACGCCAGATTCCGGATGGAACTTGAGGCTTTACTCTAGACCTGGCTGAAACAAATCTGAAGTCAGCACATTGGCATCATCGGTATAAACAAAGTGTTGCCCGACTAACGGTCTGTCGCGTTGGGCCAGATCCGGTGTCCGTGGCGGCCCCGCAGCCGAAAACCCCCGGTTCCGGCCGGTGAAGCAGGCCGCACGGGCACAAAAAAACCCGCATCGCTGCGGGTTTTTCGTACAACCAACCAGGCTTAGTTGACCTTGGCGGCCAGCTCGCCCTTGGCATAGCGCTGGAACATCGCTTCGAGGGAGATCGGCTTGATCTTCGAGGCGTTGCCGGCGGTGCCGAAGGCTTCGTAGCGGGCGATGCACACGTCGCGCATGGCCTTGACGGTTTCACCGAAGAACTTGCGCGGGTCGAACTCGCTCGGGTTGGTGGCCATCAGGCGGCGCATGGCACCGGTGGACGCCAGGCGCAGGTCGGTGTCGATGTTGACCTTGCGCACGCCGTACTTGATGCCTTCGACGATTTCTTCAACCGGTACGCCGTAGGTTTCCTTGATGTCGCCACCGTACTGGTTGATGATCGCCAGCCACTCCTGCGGCACCGAAGACGAACCGTGCATCACCAGGTGAGTGTTGGGGATGCGCTTGTGGATCTCCTTGATGCGGTCGATCGCCAGCACGTCGCCGGTAGGCGGCTTGGTGAACTTGTAGGCGCCGTGGCTGGTACCGATGGCAATGGCCAGGGCATCGACCTGGGTACGCTTGACGAAATCGGCAGCTTCTTCAGGGTCGGTCAGCATCTGGCTGTGATCCAGCACGCCTTCGGCGCCGATGCCGTCTTCTTCACCGGCCATGCCGGTTTCCAGCGAACCCAGGCAGCCCAGCTCGCCCTCTACCGAAACGCCGCAGGCGTGGGCCATGGCCACGGTCTGCTGGGTGACACGCACGTTGTAGTCGTAGTCGGTCGGGGTCTTGCCGTCTTCGCCCAGGGAGCCGTCCATCATCACCGAGCTGAAGCCCAGCTGGATCGAACGCTGGCACACGTCAGGGCTGGTGCCGTGGTCCTGGTGCATGCACACCGGGATGTGCGGGAATTCTTCGATCGCCGCCAGGATCAGGTGGCGCAGGAACGGCGCACCGGCGTATTTGCGGGCACCGGCCGAGGCCTGGACAATCACCGGGGAGTCGGTCTTGTCGGCGGCTTCCATGATGGCGCGCATTTGCTCGAGGTTGTTGACGTTGAAAGCCGGAACGCCGTAGCCGAACTCGGCGGCGTGGTCCAGCATCTGGCGCATGCTAATGAGTGCCATTGTGTATCTCTCTCCCGACAAGCGTCGTTTTTCGTGCAAGCCTGCCGCAGCGGCGGTTGCTATTCAAGTAGTGTGGGCCGACAGCGGTCGGCCCGGCCAGTCACGGTGCCTTGCAGCCCCGCCCTATCAAATCGTTGGTCGCTACCCAGTACACCAGGCCTTCATCACCCTTGGTGTGCAGGGCCAGCACGCCATCGCTGTACAGCGCACCCGACGCACCGGGCTCCGGCTTGAGCCGGTAGACCTGATCGCCGCCACCAAGGCGTACATCCACCTCTTCCTGGCTGGCATCGGCAAACCGCCACAGTACCTCGGCCTGACTGTCACAGACCCAGCGGGTCCAGTTGTCGGTCGGGGCCGGGGTTGGCTTGAGGCTTGCGCAACCTGCCATCAGAACCAGGGCCATCAGGGCTACAACGCTTTTCATCGAATATCCTCTAGAAGACCACGAACCGGCCAACAGGTTGCCTCGAACCGATCAAGGGCAACCCGGGGCCTGGCGCTGGTGTTCCTCGTCATACTTCTCCAGCCCGTCCGGGCCGAGCCTCTTGTTGATCACCGGCACGGTCTCTGCCTGCCACTGCGACTGGTAGCAACCGCCCTTCGGCTTGCCGGGGGCATCCGCCGCAGGCTCCGGGCTGCCAGCGCAGGCGCTGAGCAGACCGGCCAGGATAAACACAGGCAACCGCTTGACCATCAGGCCACACTCCCTTTGCCAGGCTGAGCGAGTCAGGCCTTGGCCCGTTGTTCCAGCACGTCCACCGCCGGCAGCACCTTGCCCTCGACGAACTCGAGGAATGCACCGCCACCGGTAGAAATGTAGGAGATCTGGCTGGCCACGCCATATTTGTCGATGGCCGCCAGGGTGTCGCCACCGCCGGCAATCGAGAACGCGGCGCTGTCGGCGATGGCCTTGGCCAGGGTCCTGGTGCCGTTGCCGAACTGGTCGAACTCGAACACGCCCACCGGGCCGTTCCACAGGATGGTCTTGGACGACTTCAGCAGCTCGGCGAACTGTTCGGCGGTCTGCGGGCCGATGTCCAGGATCATGTCGTCCTCGGCCACCTCGCCCACCAGCTTGACGGTAGCCGTGGCGCTTTCGGCAAATTCCTTGGCCACCACCACGTCCACCGGCAGCGGCACGTTGACCTTGGCCGCGATGGCCTTGGCGGTGTCGATCAGGTCGGCTTCGTACAGCGACTTGCCCACCGGGTGGCCGGCAGCGGCCAGGAAGGTGTTGGCGATGCCGCCACCGACGATCAGCAGGTCGCACACCTGGCTCAGGCTGTTGAGCACGTCCAGCTTGGTCGATACCTTGGAACCGGCGACGATGGCGGCCATCGGCTTGGCCGGGGCCTTCAGCGCCTTGCCCAGTGCATCCAGCTCGGCGGCCAGCAGCGGACCGGCAGCGGCGACCTTGGCGAACTTGGCCACGCCGTGGGTCGAGCCCTCGGCACGGTGGGCGGTACCGAAGGCGTCCATCACGAACACGTCGCACAGGGCGGCGTATTGCTGGGCCAGTTCGTCGGCGTTCTTTTTCTCGCCCTTGTTGAAGCGCACGTTCTCGAACAGCACGATGTCGCCGGCCTTGACGTCCACGCCGCCCAGGTAGTCGGCCACCAGCGGCACCTCACGGCCCAGCGCCTTGCTCAGGTAGTCGGCCACCGGCTTGAGGCTGTTCTCGGCCGAGAACTCGCCTTCGGTCGGGCGCCCCAGGTGCGAGCAGACCATCACGGCCGCGCCCTTCTCCAGGGCCAGCTTGATGGTCGGCAGCGAGGCCAGGATGCGCGCGTCGCTGCTGACCACACCGTCCTTCACAGGCACGTTGAGGTCTTCGCGGATCAGTACGCGCTTACCTTGCAGATCGAGGTCGGTCATCTTCAAAACGGTCATGAATGCAGTCCTTCAGGGCTGTTTGCGAGTGGTGCTGGTTGAGTCCACGACGCGCAGAAAATGTTCGGCGACGTCGAGCATGCGGTTGGCGAACCCCCATTCGTTGTCGAACCAGGCCAGCAGGTTCACCAGGCGGGGCCGCAAACGCGGGTCTGGCTGGCATCGACGATGGCCGAATGTGGGTCATGGTTGAAATCACAGCTGGCGTGGGGCAGTTCGGTGTAGGCCAGCAACCCCTTGAGCGGGCCACTCAGGGCCGCTTCACGCAGCACCTGGTTGACTTCGGCCGCGGTGGTATCGCGGGCGGTCTGCAGGGTGATGTCCAGGCACGACACGTTCACCGTCGGCACGCGTACCGCTTTGGCCTGGATTCGCCCGGCAAGTTCCGGCAGCAGGCGTTCGATACCCCGCGCGAGCCCGGTAGACACCGGAATCACCGACTGGAACGCCGAACGGGTGCGGCGCAGGTCTTCGTGGTGGTAGGCATCGATCACCGGCTGGTCGTTCATTGCCGAGTGGATGGTGGTGATCTGCACGTACTCGATGCCGAAGGCCTGGTCGAGCACACGCAGCAGCGGCACGCCGCAGTTGGTGGTGCAGGAGGCGTTGGATACCAGCCGTTCGCCGCCTTCAAGGCAATCCTGGTTGATGCCGTAGACAACGGTGGCGTCGACATCCGCCTCGCTGGCCATCGGCTGGGAAAACAGCACCCGTGGTGCGCCGGCGTCGAGGAAACGCTGGCCGTCGGCGCGGGTGTTGTAGGCCCCGGAGCATTCGAGCACCAGGTCGACGTCGAGCGCGGCCCAGTCGATGCCTTCGGGGTGGCGCTGCGCAGTACTTTGACGCAGTCGCCATTGATATGCAGACAATCGCCGTCGACCCTGACCTCACCGGGAAAGCGCCCGTGGGTGGAGTCGAAGCGTGTCAGGTATTCGAGGCTGGCCTGATCGGCCAGGTCATTCAGTGCAACGATCTCGAAGCCCGCGCTGGCCCCCCGCTCAAAGAGTGCGCGCAGGACGCAACGACCGATGCGGCCGTAGCCGTTGAGTGCAACTTTGTAGGGACGCGGTTGGGGCATGGGATGCTCACGGAACAGAATGTTATCTGCAACCTGCAGGAACCGAGTCGCGGCAATCGCGGGTCAAGCCCGCTCCCACAAGGACACTCGTGATCCCTGTGGGAGCGGGCTTGACCCGCGATGGGTTCAACGCCGCTCCAACTGGTTTTATCAGTCTTCCAGCAGCTCTTCAGCCGTACCCAGGATGTTTTCCAGGGTGAAGCCGAACTCTTCGAACAGTGCCGAAGCCGGCGCCGACTCACCGTAGGTGGTCATGCCGATGACGCGGCCTTCCAGGCCCACGTACTTGTACCAGAAGTCGGCGTGGGCAGCTTCGATGGCAATCCGCGCGCCCACCTGCAGTGGCAGAACCGACTGCTTGTAGCTGGCGTCCTGGGCATCGAACACGCTGGTGCATGGCATCGATACCACGCGCACCTTGCGGCCCTGCTCGGTCAGCTTGTCGAACGCCTGCACCGCCAGGCCCACTTCGGAACCGGTGGCGATCAGGATCAGCTCAGGCTCGCCTGCGCAGTCCTTGAGCACGTAGCCACCACGGCTGATGTCGGCGATCTGGCCGGCGTCGCGGGTTTGGTGCTGCAGGTTCTGACGCGAGAAGATCAGCGCCGAAGGGCCGTCCTTGCGCTCCAGGGCGTGCTTCCAGCTCACGGCCGATTCGACCGCGTCGGCCGGACGCCAGGTGTCCAGGTTCGGCGTGGTACGCAGGCTGGTCAGCTGCTCGATCGGCTGGTGAGTCGGGCCGTCTTCGCCCAGGCCGATGGAGTCGTGGGTGTAGACGTGGATCACGCGCTGTTTCATCAGGGCCGACATGCGCACGGCATTGCGGGCGTATTCCATGAACATCAGGAAGGTCGCGCCGTAAGGCACCAGGCCGCCGTGCAGGGCAACGCCGTTCATGATGGCGGTCATGCCGAACTCGCGCACGCCGTAGTACATGTAGTTGCCGCTGGCATCTTCGGCGCTGACGCCCTTGCAACCTTTCCACAGGGTCAGGTTGGAGCCGGCGAGGTCCGCCGAGCCACCGAGGAACTCCGGCAGCAGCGGGCCGAAGGCGTTCAGGGTGTTCTGGCTGGCCTTGCGGCTGGCGATGCTTTCGCCCTTGGCGTCCACTTCGGCGATGTAGGCGGCAGCCTTCTCGGCGAAGTCGGCTGGCAGTTCGCCGCTCAGGCGACGCTTGAGTTCGCTGGCCAGCTCAGGGAAGGCTGCGGCGTAAGCAGCAAAGCGCTGGTCCCAGGCGGCTTCGGCGGCGGCGCCGGCCTGCTTGGCATCCCACTCGGCATAGATGTCGGCCGGGATTTCGAACGGGCCGTGGTTCCAGTTCAGGGCCTGGCGGGTCAGGGCGATTTCGGCATCGCCCAGTGGCGCGCCGTGGCAGTCTTCCTTGCCGCCCTTGTTCGGCGAACCGAAGCCGATGGTGGTCTTGCAGCAGATCAGGGTCGGCTGCGCGCTCTTGCGCGCGGTCTCGATGGCGGTCTTGATCTCTTCTGGGTCGTGACCGTCGACATTGCGGATCACCTGCCAGTGGTAGGCTTCGAAACGCTTCGGCGTGTCGTCGGTGAACCAGCCTTCGACTTCGCCGTCGATGGAGATGCCGTTGTCGTCGTAGAAGGCGATCAGCTTGCCCAGGCCCAGGGTACCGGCCAGTGCAGCAACTTCGTGGGAAATGCCTTCCATCATGCAGCCATCACCCAGGAACACATAGGTGTGGTGGTCGACGACGTCGTGGCCTGGACGGTTGAACTGGGCGCCCAGCACTTTTTCGGCCAGGGCAAAGCCCACGGCGTTGGCCAGACCCTGGCCCAGCGGGCCGGTGGTGGTCTCGACGCCTGGGGTGTAGCCGAATTCCGGGTGGCCCGGGGTGCGGCTGTGCAGTTGACGGAACGCCTTGAGGTCGTCGATCGACAGGTCGTAGCCGGTCAGGTGCAGCAGCGAGTAGATCAGCATCGAGCCGTGGCCGTTGGACAGCACGAAGCGGTCACGGTCGGCGAAGTGCGGGTTGCTCGGGTTGTGCTTCAAGAAGTCACGCCAAAGAACCTCGGCGATATCCGCCATGCCCATCGGGGCACCGGGATGGCCGCTGTTGGCTTTTTGCACGGCATCCATGCTGAGGGCACGAATGGCGTTGGCACGCTCACGACGGCTGGGCATCGCTTGTCTCCTGGGGGGCTTGAATATTAACGAACGGAAAAAGGCGGCCATTTTCGCCCAGGCACGTGCCCGGGGCAATCACGGATGGTCGATGAGGGACGTTTTTAGTGCGATTGAGCGACTAATCCCGTGTTGCGCCGACAAAACGGCAGAAATTGTCGCCGCCATGCCGGGCCGGGCCCGCCCATCGAGCAATATCAAAACTTTTTGATATAGAACTTGCGAGGCCGCTGCACGCTGACTAGACTGCCGCCCATGAACCTTCACGCCCCCTCCATCGACCCCGAGCAAAGCGACGCGCTGGCTGCCCTGTGCAAGGCCGGCGGCGACCCGCTGCGGCTGAACGTGCTGCGCGCGCTGGCCAGCGATTCGTTCGGGGTGCTGGAGCTGGCGCAGATCTTCGCCATCGGCCAGTCGGGCATGAGCCACCATCTCAAGGTACTGGCCCAGGCCGACCTGGTGGCCACCCGGCGCGAAGGCAACGCGATCTTCTATCGCCGCGCACTGCCCGACAGCCAGCGCCTGGGCGGCAAGCTGCACGGGGCGCTGCTGGAGGAGGTCGACGCGCTGGAACTGCCGGCCGAGGTGCAGGCGCGCATCGGCCAGGTGCAGGTGCGCCGGGCCGCCACCAGCCAGGACTTCTTCCTGCGTGTGGAAGAGAAGTTCCGCGCCCAGCAGGACCTGATCGCCGGCCTGGCGCAGTACCGCGAAAGCCTGCTGGCGCTGCTCGACAAGCTCAGCTTCGACCCGCTGGCCAGCGCCCTGGAGGTCGGCCCCGGCGATGGCGAGTTTCTGCCCGAACTGGCGCGGCGCTTCACCCACGTCACCGCCCTGGACAACAGCCCGACCATGCTCGAGCTGGCGCGCCAGGTGTGCCAGCGCGAGCGCCTGGCTAACGTAACCCTGCTGTTGGCCGATGCCCTGCATGCAACGGATGTACAGGCCGACTGCGTGGTGCTGAACATGGTGCTGCACCATTTCAGCGAGCCTGCCCAGGCCCTCGGGCACCTGGCCAAGCGTGTCAGACCAGGCGGAAGCCTGTTGGTAACAGAACTGTGCAGCCACGACCAGAGCTGGGCGCGCCAGGCGTGCGGCGATCTCTGGCTGGGCTTTGAACAGGATGATTTGGCCCGTTGGGCCAGCGCCGCGGGGCTGGTTCCCGAGGACAGCCTCTATGTGGGCTTACGTAATGGTTTCCAGATTCAGGTTCGCCACTTTCAGCGACCACCTGGCGACACTCACCATCGGTAAATTTTAGGAACCCGTCGAGATGAGCGAATACTCCCTTTTCACCTCCGAGTCCGTGTCTGAAGGGCATCCGGATAAAATCGCCGACCAGATTTCGGATGCGGTGCTCGACGCCATCATCGCCGAAGACAAGTTCGCCCGCGTGGCGTGCGAGACCCTGGTGAAAACCGGTGTGGCCATCATCGCCGGCGAAGTGACCACTTCGGCCTGGGTCGACCTCGAAGACATCGTGCGCAACGTGATCGTCGACATCGGCTACAACAGCTCCGACGTCGGTTTCGACGGCGCCACCTGCGCGGTGATGAACATCATCGGCAAGCAGTCGGTAGACATCGCCCAGGGCGTTGACCGCAGCAAGCCTGAAGACCAGGGCGCGGGCGACCAGGGCCTGATGTTCGGCTACGCCAGCAACGAAACCCCGGAGCTGATGCCAGCCCCGATCAGCTTCTCGCACCAGCTGGTGCAGCGTCAGGCCGAAGCGCGCAAGTCCGGCCTGCTGCCGTGGCTGCGCCCGGACGCCAAGTCCCAGGTCACCTGCCGCTACGAAGGCGGCAAGGTGGTGGGCATCGACGCCATCGTGCTGTCGACCCAGCACAACCCGGACGTGTCCTACGCCGACCTGCGCGAAGGCGTGATGGAGCTGATCGTCAAGCACGTGCTGCCGGCCGAGCTGCTGCACAAGGACACCCAGTTCCACATCAACCCCACCGGCAACTTCATCATCGGTGGCCCGGTGGGCGACTGCGGCCTGACCGGCCGCAAGATCATCGTCGACACCTACGGCGGCATGGCCCGTCACGGGGGGGCGCTTTCTCCGGCAAGGACCCGTCCAAGGTTGACCGTTCGGCCGCCTACGCCGGTCGCTACGTGGCCAAGAACATCGTTGCCGCAGGCCTGGCCGAGCGCTGCGAAATCCAGGTGTCGTACGCCATCGGCGTGGCCCAGCCGACCTCGATCTCGCTGAACACCTTCGGCACCGGCAAGGTTGCCGACGAGAAGATCATCCAGATCGTGCGTGAGTGTTTCGACCTGCGTCCGTATGCGATCACCACCATGCTCGACCTGCTGCACCCGATGTACCAGGAAACCGCGGCCTACGGTCACTTCGGCCGCACCCCGCAGGTCAAGACCGTGGGCGACGACACCTTCACCACGTTCACCTGGGAACGCACCGACCGTGTCGACGCGCTGCGCGCGGCCGCCGGGCTGTAAGCAACACCCGGTACAAGCAACACCCGGTAAACAAGAGCCCCTGCCAGGCGACTGGCAGGGGCTTTTTCTTGCCTAGGCTTGAAGTTCCACCCGCCGAGCAAGGACGCTCGCCATGCCCTTCAAGCTGTTGTCCGGCCTGCTGTTCGCCAGCACGCTCGCCTGTACCCCAACCACCGCCCTCGCCCGGCCCTGCCCCGACTGGCCACCGGCAGTGGCGCAAAGCGAACTCAAGCAGCTGGGCGAGCGCCTGGCCGACTGGGACGATCATTACCATCGCCTGGGCGTCGCGTTGATCAGCGACGAGCTGTACGACCAGAGCCGGGCGCGCCTGCAACACTTGCAAGCCTGCTTCCCCGGCACCGGTGCACCCCCGGCAGACCCGCTCGGAACCGCCACCGGCCCGTTGCGCCACCCCATCCCCCACACCGGCCTGAACAAGTTGCCCGACGAAGCCGCCGTGCGCGCCTGGATGCACGGCAAGCAGGACCTCTGGATACAACCCAAGGTGGATGGCGTGGCCGCCACGCTGGTCTATGCAAAGGGCCGGCTGGTGCGCCTGATCAGCCGCGGCGACGGCGCCTACGGGCATGACTGGAGCCGCCACCTGCCGGCACTGGGCGCCCTTCCCCACACGTTGCCCGAACCTCTGGACCTGATACTGCAAGGCGAGCTGTTCTGGCGCCTGGACGGGCATGTGCAGGCCGCAGCGGGCAGCCGGAATGCCCGCGGCAACGTCGCCGGGCTGCTGGCGCGCAAGCAGCTCACCCCCGCGCAGGGCGCGGTGGTCGAGCTGTTCGCCTGGGCCTGGCCGCAGGGCCCCCTGGACCAGCGCGAGCGCCTGGCACGCCTGAGCGCCCTGGGCTTCGCCTACAGCGAGGCGTTCAGCCAGCCGGTGCAGACCTTCGACCAGGCCGCCCACTGGCGCCAGCACTGGTACCGCACGCCACTGCCATTCGCCAGCGACGGCGTGGTGCTGCGCCAGGGCCGGCGTCCGCCCGGCGAGCGCTGGCAGGCCAGGGCGCCGTACTGGATAGCGGCATGGAAATACCCCTTCGCCCAGGTGCTGGCCGAGGTGCGACGCGTGCAGTTCAACGTGGGGCGCACCGGTCGCATCACCCCGGTACTGCAACTGGCACCGGTGCAGTTGGATGACCGCACGGTGCGCCAGGTCAGCGTGGGCTCGCTAAGACGCTGGCAGCAACTGGACATTCGCCCGGGCGATCAGGTGGCGATCAGCCTGGCAGGCCTGACCATTCCCCGTCTGGACGGCGTGGTGCACCGCGCCCTCGAACGGCGCGAGATGGAGGTACCGGCAGCCGATGCGTTTCATCCGTTGAGCTGCTGGGAACTGAGCGCCGAGTGTCGTCAGCAGTTCCTGGCCAGGTTGCAGTGGCTGGGCGGCAAGCAGGGCCTGGCACTCCCAGGTGCCGGGCCGGCCAGCTGGGAGCGCCTGGTCGACGCCGGCCAGTTGCGCACACTGGCCGATGTGCTGGAACTGCCCGCCGAACATCCGTTGTACCCGCCCTCGAACAGGCCCGTCAGCGACCCTTTGCCACCTGGGCGCGAGCCCTGGGTATGCCGGCCCGCGTGCGTTGGCAGCGGGGGACACCTGGGCCGCGCTGGCTGCCCGCGATGCGGCGCAATGGCAGGCCGAGCCCGGCGTGGGTGCCCACCGTGCCGGCCAGTTGCTGGCCTTTTTCGCTCACCCGCAGGTGCAGGCCCTGGCGGCGCGGTTACGTGAACATACAATCGAGGGTTTCTAAATTTGTCGGATCAGGGCAGCATCATGGGTTTCTGCCAAGCCCGCGACCACGGAGCCACTATGAAACTGCTTTCCCCGCTTGCCCTGTTCGCCGCCTGCTCGT
Source organism: Steinernema feltiae (assembly GCA_007213375.1). Taxonomy (NCBI): domain Eukaryota; kingdom Metazoa; phylum Nematoda; class Chromadorea; order Rhabditida; family Steinernematidae; genus Steinernema; species Steinernema feltiae. Next base: position 152,356 of record MQUG01003081.1, on the reverse strand, counting down.
TGCTCGCCACTTCGCTGATGGCTGCCGAGGAACAACCCGGCCTGACCGGCTGCGCTGCCAAGAAGCAGGCGATCAGCGAACAGATCGAACAGGCCCGCGCCCACGGCAACAGCGCCCAGCAGGCCGGCCTCGAGAAGGCCCTGAGCGAAGTGACCGAGCACTGCACCGATGCCGGCCTGAAGAAACAGCGTGAACAGAAGGTGCTGGATGCCCGTCATGAAGTGACGCAGCGCACCAAGGACCTGGACAAGGCCATGAAGAAAGGCGACGCCGACAAGATCAACAAGCGCAAGGACAAACTGGCCGAGTCGAAGAAGGAACTGCAACAGGCACTGGATGAGCTGGAGAAGTAGTCCGCGTTGAACCCTTCGCCGGCAAGGCCGGCTCCTACGTACAGCGCGCAACTGTAGGAGCCGGCCCTGCGGCGAAAAGGCCGGCCAGCTCACCCCATCAATGATTGCGAAACTCGGTATGACAGGCCTTGCACGCCGCCTCCACCTTGCCCATCGGGCCGCGACCGCCGCAGGCTCCAATGGCTGGTACGGGTCTGGGCGACCAGCTCGCCGGTCACCTGCTCCATCTGCCGCGCCAGCTCCTGGAAGCGTGCCTGCTTTTGCCACACATCGGGCGTGGCGCTGCTGTCCTCCTCGCGCACCTGCGGGAAATGCTGCCACGGCTGGTGCGACAACGCGTCGAGCTTCACCGCACCATCGGCAAATTTCTGCCCGTCGAACGCCAGCCGGCCACGCAGCATGCCGCGAGGTCTTCGCTGGTCTTGAGCATCTGCTTGAAAATCGCCTTGCGCTGGCCCAACGGCGAGTTGGGGTCGACACCGCCACAGGCGCTCAGGGCCAGGCAGGCCACCAGGATCACAGTCATTCGCTTGAACATCATGCTTGGCTCGGCACACGGAAAAAGGCGGCCAGTATCCCGCCTTGCCGGCAAACACCAATACCCCTACCAAAAACAAGGGTTGCCTGGCCGCCCTGAACGCCAGGCACACCGTAGAGGACTACCCCGCATGAAAACCGCCCTGAGCCGCCTTGGCCTGACCGCCGCGTTGCTGGCCCTGCTGGTCGGCTGCAACGGCAGCGCCCGGATAAATCCGCACCGCACCCGCTCGCCACCTACAGCCCCGCCACCTGGAAAGACCTGCCAAGGTCTCGACAGCGACCTGCTGGCCGGCTTCAATGCCTGGCGCAGCGCGTGCGAGCGCCTCAAGAACGATCCGGTCTGGGCCACCCCCTGCGCTGCTGCGGTGCAGGTGCCCGACGACGCCACCCAGGTGCGTGGCTTTTTGCAGACGCAGCTCGAGGTGTACGGCCTGCGCTCGGCCGAAAACAACGCCAACGGCCTGATCACCGGCTACTACGAACCGGTGTACCCCGGCAGCATGACCCGTACCGCCACGGCCAACGTGCCGGTGTATGGCATCCCGATGACCTGGTGGTGGTGGCGCTCGACAGCATCTACCCCGAACTCAAGGGCAAGCGCCTGCGTGGTCGCCTGGACGGGCGCGTGCTCAAGCCCTACGACACCGCCGGGGTGATCCAGCAGCAAGGCGTCAAGGCGCCGGTGCTGGCCTGGCTGACCGACCGATGGACCTGCAGTTTCTGCAGATCCAGGGCTCCGGGCGCATCCAGCTCGAAAGTGGGCAGCAGCTGCGCGTGGGCTATGCCGACCAGAACGGCCACCCGTATCGCCGGTGGGCCGCTGGCTGGTCGAGCAGGGCCAGCTCAAGAAGGAAGACGTGACCATGGGCAGCATCCACGCCTGGGCCAGGCCAACCCGAGCCGCGTGCCGAGCTGCTGGCCAGCAACCCCAGCTACGTGTTCTTCAGCACCGCCCGGACAGCAACGAAGGCCCACGCGGTTCGCTGAACGTGCCGCTGACCGCCGGCTACAGCGTGGCCATCGACCGCAAGGTGATCCGCTGGGCAGCCTGCTGTGCTGTCGACCACCCGCCCGGACGGCGCGCCGGTGGTACGCCGGTGGCCGCGCAGGACACCGGCGGGCCATCACCGGCGAAGTGCGCGCCGATCTGTTCTGGGGTACCGGCAGCGAGGCCGGCGCTCTGGCGGGACATGAAGCAGCAGGGTCAGATCTGGCTGCTGTGGCCAAGGGCGCGGCACTGCGGTAGTGCCGCAGGTGGAAGGCAAGTAGCTCAGGCCGAGACCACGAAGAAGCTGACGATCAGGCCGATGCCGCGAACCACACCACCGAGCGCAGCGCGGCCCAGTCTGCCAGGTAGCAGATGATGTAGAGCAGGCGGCTGGTGATGTAGAGCACCGCCAGCACGTCCTGGGTGACCTGCTCGGCATTGCCGACGATGTCGGCGATCACCACCGCCGCGACGAACGCCGGAATCGACTCGAAACTGTTGAGCTGCGCCGCATGGGCGCGCGCGGCAGGCCTTCGAGCTTGTCCAGAAACCGCGCGGATCATGGTTCTGTCGCAGGCTGAAGCGACCACTGCCGAACTTGGCGATGCTGGTGCACACGAACGGCAGCAGCAACGCGATCAATACACACCAGAAAGCGACGGTCATGGCAGGGGTCCTTGTTGTTGGGGTCAGAGTTTCATGATCAGCATGCGATCAGTACCAGTGCACAAGCTAAGAGCCTCGGCCGCCGAAAGGTTCTTTGAGGTAGCGCATGCCATCAGCACCACCAGGATCACGCTCACTCGCGCAGCGCCGCAGCCTCGGCCACCGAGCCCAGTTGCATGGCCCACAGTACAGCGCGTAGCTGGACAGCACGCACAACCCCACGGCCAGGCCAGCTTCCACTGGCTGCGCCAGAACTGCACAAACGGCGCGCGCCGGCCACCGTCGCCAGCAACGGGAACGGCCAGGCGCTGATCAGCGTCAGCCACACCAGGTAGTCCAGCGGCTGCGACCACAGCCGGATCGCGCTGCCGTCGAGCCAGGTGTAGCAGCCGATGCACAGGCCGATCAGCGCCACCACCGGCAGCATCGACCAGGGCAGACGTTCGCCGCCACCGCCCTGCCACAGCAGGCAGGCCATGCCGCACGGGATCAGCAGAATGCCGAAGATCTGCTGGGTGCTCAGCGTCTCGCCGGCAAAGGTCAGGGTCAGCGCCAGCACCACCAGCGGCGACAACCCGCGCATCAGGGGGTAGACCAGGCCCAGGTCGCCGACCGGTAGGCCTTGATCAGCAGGTAGCGGTACAACAGCTCGAACGCCGCCGAGGCCAGCATCCACGGCCAGATCTCGGCGGCGGTACCTGCACGAACGCCACCATCGCCAGGGCGAACAGCAGCGCCACCACGTCCATGCTGGCAATCACCAGCAGACGCTCGCCGCTGAACTTGATCAGGGTGTTCCAGGTGGCATGCAGCAGGGCGGCGATCAGCACCAGCGAAGTGGCGAGCACGGTTGAGTTCCTGGGTAGTGCACGGCTGCGCAGTTTCAACCAGGCGCAACAAAACAGCCAGCCTGCGGTCAACGTTGATCGAAAAAGTGTGTCCTGAACCTCGCGCCGGCGCATCCAAGCCCTGCCGAGCCATTCGGGCACTGACTTGGAAGCCATTACAGGACCTAGGATGCTTGAGCTAGTTGCCGCGTTTATTTGCCTCACCACCCTCCTCACCTATGTGAACTACCGCTTTATCGGCCTGCCGCCGACCATTGGCGTGATGGTCACTGCACTGCTGTTTTCCCTGATACTCCAGGGCCTGAGCGTCATCGGCTACCCGGGCCTGGAAGAACGGGTGCAGGGCCTGATGAGCCAGATCGACTTCAACGACCTGCTGATGCACTGGATGCTGGCGTTCCTGCTGTTCGCCGGCGCGCTGCACGTGAACCTGGCCGACCTGCGCGACTACCGCTGGCCGATCGGCCTCCTGGCCACCGTCGGCGTGCTGATCGCCACCGTGGTGATCGGCTACCTGGCGCACTGGATCTTCGCCCTGTTCGGCTGGCACGTGAACCTGCTGTACTGCCTGCTGTTCGGCGCACTGATCTCGCCCACCGACCCGATTGCGGTGCTCGGCGCCCTGCGTACCGCCAATGCGTCAAAGCCGCTGAAGACCACCATCGTCGGCGAGTCGCTGTTCAACGACGGCACCGCGGTCGTGGTGTTCACCGTGCTGCTGGGCATCGCACAACTGGGCGAGACCCCGAGCGTGAGCGACACCGCGATCCTGTTCGCCCGCGAGGCCATCGGCGGCGCGCTGTTCGGCGCGGTGATCGGCTACGTCACCTACCGCATGATCAAGAGCATCGAGCAGTACCAGGTGGAGGTCATGCTGACCCTGGCGCTGGTGATCGGCGGCTCGGCCGCAGCCTACGAACTGCACGTCTCGGCGCCCATCGCGATGGTGGTAGCGGGCCTGATCATCGGCAACCTGGGTCGCAACCTGGCTATGAACGACATGACCCGGCGCTACATGGACGGCTTCTGGGTTTTCCCAAAGGCGCCAAAAAGGCCTGCATCTTTGTCACATTGAAGGCGGCTACGCAGCGCCACTGAAAGCTGAGATGCGCCTCTGTTCCTGCCGAGCTATCTATTCTGGTCGCTCCCCTTTATCAGAATCCACATCATCAAGACATCAAGGTGTGGGCATACCACCCGCGTCTAGGATTCAACACGCCCACCAGTGAGCCTTCCATCGGACAATTGATCCTGGATGGGGCAAACGGCAGCCAACCGCTTTCTCTATGTGTATATTCATACAGTAATTCGCATGCTACGCCCTGTGGGGGGACGCTAGGCATAACGCTGAAAAGGTGCTTACATCAATGCTTAATGTCATGTCGCCACCAGCAAGGATGAGGATTTAACTTGGCCACTCTTACGGATAAAGAAATCGAAGCCCTGAAAATCGAGAATTTCATTTTTCACGTGGTGCATCATCGAGCCGATGATCCGATCCTGTTTGACGACACCCCCTTAAGCACCTTCGAGCCGTTCTTCATTGACCGCATCAAAGAAACCCTCAAGGGCAATAAATTTTCTTTCGCTGAAATATCTCAAGTAAAGGCTAAATTGAATAGTTGGGAGAAGGGCGAGTCGAATTTTGTCGATATCTCCAAGAGTTTGGCTCGACAGTTCCATCGCCTTGGCGACAAACGTATGAAGTCAGGCGTATTGATCGTAATTGGTTTAGTTACAGGTGCTAAAAAGTTTTATTCGTTAATTAAGTATGACTCTGAAAAAGTCGTTACATTTGAAACTAAGGGCGCCCAGGCAATACTTCAGGCAGTTACCAACAACTTTACTGAATCACCAAAAGCGCTCCAGAAATCAGCTCTTATTGATTTGGATTCCAAAGACTCAGAAGTAGTGATCATTGATAAAATGAGCCGCTCAGGAATCAGTGATTTCTTCAAAGAATTCCTGGGAGTAGAGCGCCTCCGAAATTCAAAGGAAATGACGGTAGATTTGGTTAAGGCAATCAAAAAAACTGTAAGGACACACCTGGGTGATCTGCCGCCGGCTATCACATCGAAGGTCGCTGAGAAAGTCGTTGAGATTGCGAAAAAGCGTAAAGACTTTGAAGTCGACGAATTCTTCACAGATTTTTTCGGCATCAATGGCCAAGATGAAATCCGGGCGACCTTCGACAAAGAATTGGAAAGCCTAAATTTGACTGGTGAGGTGTTCTCCTACGATGAGGAAGAGCTACCTACCAATGAGGCAAAGAAATACGTAACAAGTGAAGGCATAACCATAAATATGCCTGCGCGGGCAAAGGGAAGCTTAACTATTGAAAATGGAAAGGATGAAACTGTTATTACTATTCGTACAAGTCGCTTGCGTGAATCATGAAACAGATAGCGCTGGAACTTCGCAACTTCTTTGAGCGACTTACGGCGTCGGGTGGTTCTGCGCAGGTTGAAACTACGCATATTTTTCGAATTGATGAAGTGAGCGTTACATCTTCCGGGTTTGTTCGAGAATTGAAAGATCTTGCCCAGCGTGTTTGTTCTATGGGCATCGGAAAGATAGAGCTTTTTGGAGAAGTTTCCGACAGCATCGAGATCAAGGATTTCGATTTGGAGGATGTGGAAAATGACAGACTAACAGTCATCTTGGAGAAGCCAGCGGATGATGGTTGGTGTTATTTCCTAACTTTAAAAGGTTTCGAAAACTGGTTGAGAACAAACCAATTTTCAGCACAGAACTCACAGAAAAAAATGTGCGTGTGGGTTGCAAGTGAAACCTTTGAATTTTCCACTCATCAGTTTCTAGTGAAAGAAATGGGTGGAGATAAAAATTTACCGACCGCCACTCAACATCCTGAAAAACCTTGGAAAATGGTACGGGATCTTACCCACTCCCTTACCCCTCCGTCGCTTGAGCCATGGCTGCTGACTGCTGAGCCAATTGCTGAAAGCGAATCTTTTACAGCCTGGAAACGCGTGGCTGTGGAAAAGCTTTCCTTTTGCTTGCCTGCCGAGATTCGCAAGGAAGATGATGAGACTCATGTAATATTTCGAGGCGGGCGCTCACTCCCCATAGCTATAGACCAGCCTATTAACTGGGCTGATATCAATTTTGAAACACTCCACGACACCTGCCAGTGGATCTACTCCACCCCTAGGGAGTGTGAAACGAAATTCCAACTTTTCAACAACCACATTGCTATCAACTGGAACAGTGGGACGACGTGGCCCTCTGGCTCAACGCCACTCTTAAAAAATAGCCTCTCGGGGGCCAAGGAAGCGTTCGCCTTTCATCTCCAAGATCAGAGCAAGGAGGCTGTCAAAAGCCTGGGAGATCTGCGCAAGGGTTTGCAGGACGAGGTTAATAAGACACAAACTGCGACAAGGGATTTAATATCAGCTCTCTGGCGTGATTTCGCGGTGGCGGGTGTTGTCTTAGCTCTCAAGACTCCGATAGCGACTACAGGCGTAGCCGATACAGCCACCACGATTCTGTATCTTGGTGTTTCTGTGCTTCTCATATTGAGCCTAGTTATCAACACTCTTTCAACCTTGCGTTTTAACAGTCTTGCTGACAGCAGTAGAGAAGGATGGCGGAAGAAGATCTACAACTTTATGTCATCCGACGACTGGAGGCGATTGGTTGAAAAACCTATATCGTCCGGACGCACCGTTTACTGGCTTGCTTGGACTGTGTGCTTCTGTCTATACGCAGCCATTGTCCACTACTTCCTATCGCTCGCGGCACCTAGCTTCGTGGCGAACCACATTGATTATTATTTTTTCTGCGCGTGGAACTACATCACCGCCTTTCTTTTATAAACTATAAGTCTAACTACCATTGAATCTTTATGGCGCAGTGTTACTACACAGATATTTAGAAACTATGCCGAAAACCATCAGGGCTTTGCTTACACAACAGAAGCCGGTCTGGCTGAGGTCGCATTCCGTTGCTCAGCGTAATGTACCCAAATACGGCCATTAAGCCTAAAAGTGATGGTTAATGTGCCGTATTGGGGACATTAAATATGCATCTCAGAGCAACGTACCACCAGCGTTCAATTCTAGGAGGGTAGTTGACTCTCGGATTCGCTGGCCTCATGGCGAGCCCAGCGCAACGCAGCTATCGACATGAATTGCCTAATCGCCAGCGCTCCCCTTTCATTTCTAGCTTTGGAGCCTGGCAAGGTCAAAGCTGCCTCAACCTTGGCACGGCTAGCTTCGTACATTGCAAATGCGTTGAACTCAGAATCAAGCAGCACCAAGAGCACAATATCGAAGGGTTGTCGTAGATCAATTGCACCCATACGGCCCGTAATCTTTTGCGAGTTCAGGATACATCGCCCCTTGATCTGGATTCTCGCGACGCCATCTTCCAGCGTCTCTGTAGCGTCGTAACCTGCCTGCCTTGCAGGATGTAGTACCAGGCCGAGTCGAGTAGCAGCTTCGTACTCTGCCACCTCGCCGGTCACGCCCAGCGGCTTGCCGGTCAGGCGATAGAATCTACGCGCGAGCACCTTGGCTTCTTTCAGAATCTCTAGGATTTCATCCTGGATCAATGCAGCCTGGTGAGGTTCCTGGCCATGACTGAGTTCAGTCATCTGCAAATGCCTCGAGCGCAGCGAGCAGCTTGGCTAGTTCAGCCAAGTTGGCCGCCGTCACGATGTCATATTCTCCTCGACTGCTCAGCCGATATACCTCTCGAGCCTTTTTGACCCGTTCCAGTAGAGGAACAACAATGCCTGACGCTCTTTCAAGAAATTCGTTAATGTCTGCCCGTGTTTGAGGGATCTTGTAGCCTTTGGCCGCGCTTGTGATGATGACGTCCGCATCCCGAAGCTTGGCGATGCCACTTGATCGGATTCTCTGGCCGTTGACCTCTCCAAGTCCGCTGTCTTTTAGATGCGCCATGATCTCCGTAGTCAGCACGTAATCCTTGGTGACGAATTCGCTTTGAAATCTTAAGAACCGCAGGATACTCAATTGCAGGCGCTCATCCTCATCAGGGTGTTCGCCAGCCCGCTCGCTAAAACGATCAGCCTGGCGGAGTGCTTCTTGGTGTACTTGGTAGTCTGCATACCCAGACTCATCCGTCGGCGGTGGCAGAAGAGACTGGTACTTGGATGGCCACTCAAGCATTCCAAGAGTCAGGCTGCGTAGGATTTTTTTGTAGGCAAGGACTGCTTCTTCCGAAGCTTTCTCTTCGTAGATCTGAGCGACTGATCCAGCAAAAAAATCTGCAACCTGAACCAAAACGTTGTCCTTACTGGCCATCGTCTGGAACGCATCCTTATCGCCAAATAGGTCGTCCACGAATCGTTCTGCAACGTAGCTTTTGAGGCTCTCCTGAAATTCCTGGCCACCATGCTCGTCAACGATCATCTGGAGGTCAGGGTATGCGCGGAACAAGCGTTCATAGAGCAACCCGTTCACGTATTTTATGAACGAGGTCTTGATACGGAGGCCGCCGTCTTTGTGAATTCGGGACTTATCAACGACGGTGAAATAGAGCTTGAAAGGCAGCTCAGCTAGCTCGTTGAGGATTCGGGAACGGCGATCTGAATCCTTCGGCTTCAGATTGCTGGATTTGATCTCGCCTGTTTGAAAGTGACGCATGCGGAGTGCTTCAGCTTGGGCATAAGCAGCTTCCAGGTCTTTCTCTGCCACCAGAATGGAGCACACGATGAAGAAGCCCGAGCTCCCTCCCTTTGACGTATCAAGGTCGGAATTCCCGGACTCATCCACGAAGGCATAGGTTCTGTCCATGAGCTTGCTCCATCAACAACGTACTGAGCGCGGTGGGTCGCCCAATGGCAAGGTGGCGAACTTAGTTCGTCGCAGTGGTAGTGCCTGGAGCGGGGCCTTCGCTGAACGTGTAGTTGATGACCACGTCATTACGGATCAAAACGTCGAGCGTTTTCTGAATGCCCGTAGTCGTCACCTTCATGGTGACCACGTAGCTCTGGGCATGGGCTGAGCCGTTGGTGTAGGTGTAGATCCACTTTTCGTCAGTCTCGCTGACAGCACTCTTGGCGTAGGGCTCACCAAACAGGGACTTCAACTCAATAGTCGTCGTTTTGCCTTTGGTGATGCTCGCTACACTGGCCGACGGAAAGTCTCGCCCTGCGGTGTAGTGGGACGTAGCGCAACCGCCAAGTGCGACACAGATCCCCATTACTGCGATGAGCTTTTTCATATCCATCCTTGATCGTAGAAAGCTCCAAATCTAGCTGGCATCGAGGCTAAAAGCCATCACCAAGGTGATCAGCTACTTTCGTGCATTCGCAGATAATGCCTTGCACATGTAGCAAGCCGAGCCAGGGTAAAGCCCCCTGAACTGCTCCGTCTGAGAAATAAGAGGTGGGGCAGAGCCTCGTTGATTTACTGCATAGCCCTGCTGCTCAAAAAAGCCTGACGCAGTTGTTGTCAGCAAATGAAATCGAGCGATTCCCTGCTCGGCGGCTTTCGCTTCAATGATCTTAAGCACCGTGACACCGATCCCTTTCGATCTGTATGTCGAGACTACGACCAGGGAACGCAGCAACCCGTCCGTACCATGCGTTTCGAAACCTCCCCATGCGACCGTCTCACTATCCTGTGTGAACTCAAAAAAGGTTCGGCCTGGAAGATCAATACCGTCTCCTAGAAGGTCAGCAGATTTCAGTGCATCGCGAAAGCGCTGCCATTGACCTCCGGCTATTTCCGTTGCCTGGATCATCATCTCTTTGCCCATCCCCTTATCTCCTTTGTGCCGCTTTGTAAGAACTGTCACGGCTCAAGCCGAAGCAGCAGTCATCATATTCGCTTTACCGCATATTCGCTAAAGCGTATATTCGATTTTCCATATGCATCGAGTTTAACCATGAGCCTTGCTATCAAAGTGCTTTTCGTGTGCGTTGCCAACTCAGCCCGATCCCTGCTTGCAGAGGCTTTGCTGCGTCACACCGATCAGCGCTTCGAGGCCTTCAGCGCAGGGTCTGAACCGTCTGAGGTTGATCCGCGCACAACTCAGGCATTGGAGGCTGTTGGAGTCGATGCAACGGGCCTGCGCAGCAAGTCCATCAGCGAGTCTCAAGCTGATCGATTCGATTACGTAATCACTCTTTGTGATAAATCCGCAAGCGAGTGCCTACCAATGCCCAATGCAGGTGAAATCATTGCCTGGGATTTTCCTGACCCAGTAACTAGCGATGATCCTGGCGCATTTCGCCACACGCTCCACGACATCCACGAGCGCATCAAGCTCTTCGTTTTGGTCAAGACCAAACACCTGGAGGATCTATGACAGAACCCTTGAACCCCACCACCTTATTCAAGTGCCTGGCGGATGACACCCGAGCAAAAATTTCGCTGCTTGTCGTCAGTGAAGGTGAGCTGTGTGTATGCGAGCTAACGGCAGCACTCGACCTGAGTCAGCCGAAGATTTCTCGTCATTTGGCGCTGCTGCGCTCTGCCGGTTTGTTGTTGGATCGTCGCCAAGGCCAATGGGTGTACTACCGACTGAATCCTGATTTGCCCGCGTGGGTGACTGCAGTTTTGAAGGAAGTGGTAGACGCCAATCAGCAATGGCTGGAAACCGAGGCTAAGCGCCTCTGCGGCATGAACGACCGTCCGATCAACCAAGCCGTGTGTAGCTGATTCACGCCCAACCGGATTAATTAAATGCTGATTGCCGTATTGATCTTTATCGCCACCATTGTCCTTGTCATCTGGCAGCCCAAGGGGCTTGGGGTTGGCTGGAGTGCGATGTTCGGTGCCATCGTGGCGTTGCTGGCAGGTGTCGTTACCCTTGCCGACATACCAGAGGTTTGGCGCATTGTCTGGAATGCCACTGGGACTTTCATCGCGGTCATCATCATTAGTCTGCTGCTTGATGAGGCAGGTTTTTTCAAGTGGGCTGCGCTGCATGTGGCCCGATGGGGAGGCGGGAGCACCCGCAAGCTGTTCGCATTTATCGTCCTGCTGGGCGCAGCGGTGTCGGCCCTGTTCGCTAATGACGGAGCAGCATTGATCCTCACACCCATTGTGATCGCGATGTTGTTGGCGTTGCGTTTTTCTCCTGCGGCTACTTTGGCATTCGTCATGGCAGCCGGTTTTATCGCCGATACGGCGAGCTTACCGCTGGTGGTTTCCAACCTGGTAAACATCGTTTCTGCCGACTACTTCGATATCGGCTTCAACGAATATGCTTCGATCATGGTGCCGGTAAACATCGTCAGCGTGGCGGCGACATTAGCCATGTTGCTGTGGTTTTTCCGCAAAGATCTACCAAAGACCTATGACCTCAATCAACTGGACAATCCGGACGAGGCAATCCACGACCGGGCCACTTTTGTAGCTGGTTGGTGGGTGTTGGCACTACTGCTGATCGGCTTCTTTGTCATTGAGCCATTGGGGGTGCCAATCAGCGCCATTGCAGCAGTTTGTGCATTCATTCTTTACGTCATCGCGGCTCGTGGTCACGCCATCAACACAGGCAAGGTGCTCAAAGAGGCGCCATGGCAGGTGGTGATTTTTTCTTTGGGTATGTACCTGGTTGTATATGGCCTGAAGAACGCCGGCCTGACCGACCACATCGCGCAGATCCTGAACGTGTTCGCCGGTTATGGCGTTTGGGGCGCGTCCCTTGGTACAGGGCTGCTAACAGCGTTGCTGTCTTCGATCATGAACAACATGCCCACCGTTTTGGTAGGCGCCTTATCCATTCATGCCGCCGAAGTCGATGGTGTAGTCCAGCAAGCGATGGTTTACGCCAACATCATCGGCTGCGACTTGGGCCCGAAGATCACCCCAATTGGGAGCTTGGCAACTCTGTTGTGGCTGCACGTGCTCGCCCGGAAAAACATAACGATCAGCTGGGGTTACTACTTCAAGACCGGGATCGTGCTGACCGTGCCCATCCTCGTCGCCACATTGTCCGCCCTGGCACTGCGCCTCAGTTTCTGAATCAAGGAATCGTCTGATGAAAGTCTTGTTCATGTGCACTCACAACAGCTGCCGCAGCATTCTGTCCGAGGCGCTTTTCAACCATTTGGCGCCCGAGGGTGTAGAAGCAGTCAGCTCAGGAAGCTTTCCTAGTGGCCGGGTGAATCAACGGGCATTGCAAACGCTGGAGGCGGAGGGTATCTCCACTGTGGGCTTGAGCAGCAAGGCTTCGGATGCTTTTGAAGGCTCGCCTCCAGACATCGTGATCACTGTCTGCGACCGGGCAGCGGGTGAAGCGTGCCCAATCTTCTTTGGGCCAGCTTTGAAGGCGCATTGGGGGCTGGCCGACCCGTCTGAGGCTAGCGGGTCGGAAGCCGAGATCACCGCAGCGTTTGAAGCCACACTGGCCAAAATTCACGAGCGGGTGAGTGCGTTTCTTATGCTGCCGCTCAAGACCATGAGCCCTGACCAGCTCAAAGCTGAACTGAACCGCATCGGTTCGCTTTAAAGATCAACCGAGGCGGCGTCCTAGCCGGCGCCGTGGTAGGAGTTTATATGCAAGACACATTGCCGAACGTACACACCGACCTAATCGACATTCCGTCGCTGGAGCAACTGGAGCCGCGTATACCGTCACTCCATAAGCCTCGAATTCTGCTTTTGTACGGATCGACGCGAGAGCGCTCTTTCAGCCGTATGGTAACTCAGGAAGCAGCCCGTTTGCTGGAGAAGTTTGGCGCCGAAACCAAAACCTTCGACCCCTCGGGTTTGCCGCTTCCGGATGACGCTCCCGATACACATCCCAAGGTCACTGAGCTGCGCGAGCTGATGCAATGGTCTGAGGGACAGGTGTGGTGCTCCCTGAGCGTCACGGCTCCATGAGTGCAGTATTCAAAGCCCAAATTGACTGGGTTCCGCTTGCGATAGGTGCTGTACGACCTACGCAAGGAAAGACCCTTGCAGTGATGCAGGTCTGTGGCGGTTCCCAATCCTTCAACGTGGTTAACCAACTGCGGGTACTTGGACGGTGGATGCGGATGTTTACCATCCCTAACCAGTCTTCCGTGGCCAAGGCGTTCACCGAGTTCGATGAAGCAGGCCGTATGAAACCTTCCTCGTACTACGACCGTCTCGTGGACGTGATGGAAGAACTGATGAAGTTCACCCTGCTGTTGCGGGATCGCCAGGATTATTTGGTTGATCGGTACTCCGAGCGTAAAGAGTCCGCCGAAGAGCTGTCCAAACGCGTCAACCAGCGCTCCATCTAACGTCAGCACGAGGAAGCGATATGAGCCAGATCACGATCTACCACAACCCCGAATGCGGCACTTCTCGCAATACCTTGGAGCTGATCCGTAATAGCGGGGAAGAACCGACGGTTATCGAGTACCTGAAGACCCCGCCTGATCGCACCACACTTGCCAGGCTCATCGGGGATATGGGTATCGGGGTGCGGGCTCTTTTGCGTATCAAAGGAACTCCGTACGAAGAGCTGGGATTGGGTGATGCATCGCTGACGGACGAAAAGCTCATCGATGCCATGATGGCTCACCCTATCCTGATCAATCGCCCCATCGTCGTGGCGCCTTTGGGGACACGCTTGTGTCGTCCCTCAGAGGCAGTCCTCGACCTGTTACCGCAAGAGCAGCGTGGGAGTTTCGTCAAAGAGGATGGCCAAGTGGTCATTGATGAGCACGGTCGCAGAGTCTGATACGACGACGGTGAGGTGCCGCGATTGAGCCTGGAGGATGCTGGTGATTCAGAATTCGAAACTTGATGTTGTGGTTATCGGCGGTGGTCAATCCGCGCTGACAGTCGCCTATTTTTTGAAGCGGACAAGCTTGTCTTACGTGCTGCTCGATGCGGAGTCGGCACCAGGAGGAGCCTGGCGGCATGGCTGGGATTCGTTGCGACTCTTCTCTCCATCGGCATGGAGCTCGATTGCAGGCTGGCCGATGCCTGCCGTATCAGAAGAAACGCCTCACCGTGATGATGTTATCGACTATCTGACTCTGTACGAGCGTCGATATGACTTCCCCATCATGCGATCCACCAGGGTGACCCGTGTCGAGAAAATCGAAGAAGGATTACGGGTTGTCTCCGGGGATAGAAACTGGGATGCCAAAGCGGTTATCAGTGCAACAGGCACCTGGAGCCGCCCATTTACCCCGAGCTATCCCGGACAGGAGTTGTTCGTAGGGCAGCAGCTTCATTCCGCTCATTACGTTGGGCCGGATGAGTTTGAGGGGAAAGCCGTCCTTGTCGTGGGTGGTGGCAACTCGGGAGCCCAGATTTACGCCGAGGTTTCTAAAGTGGGTCAGGCAACCTGGGTAACTCAAGAGGCCCCAAAGTTTCTACCTGATGAGGTTGATGGGCGTGTCCTGTTCGAACGAGCTACTGCTCGATTGAAGGCGCAACAGGATGGCGTGGAGCCTGAAAACCCCGCTGGGGGGCTGGGCGACATCGTAATGGTGCCATCGGTGAAGGACGCTCGTGAACGCGGTGTATTGAGCGCAGTACGGCCATTCACGCACTTCACTTCAACAGGCGTTGTCTGGTCATCAGGAGACGAAACAGCGGTGGATGTCGTCATCTGGTGCACTGGGTTTTCTCCAGCGCTCGACCACCTGAACAGCCTGGGCATTGTAGGCCAGGATGGCAAAGTGGCTGTGAACGAAAACCGGAGTGTTGCTTCACCCAGTCTGTGGCTGGTGGGTTACGGCGATTGGACGGGGCTCGCCTCTGCGACATTGATCGGAGTAACCCGCACCGCTCGAGATGTAGTCAACCAAGTCCAAAGCTATCTCACTAGCGAATCCTGATGGCTCGCGACGCAAATCGAGTGTACCTACTGTGATGCGGCTTCAAGCTCAGGAAAGAGGATAGGCTCCAGTGGCGGAGTTGCCTGGCACAGCCCGAGCCGCCAGTAGCCGACGTCGTGCCATTTCCCAAGCTTGAAGCCTACCTCCGGATATGTGCCGATATGGACGAATCCCAGCGACTCGTGCAGCCCCACACTGCCTTCATTGGGCTGTGCGATTCCGGCATAAGCTGCACGAAAGCACTGTTTTTCAAGGATCGGAAGCAAGGTCTCATAGAGTTCACGGCCAACACCCTGACGGCGAGCCGATTCGGCTATGTACACCGTTACGTCAACGGCCCATCGGTATGCCGGACGTGCACGGTGTTGGCTGGCATAGGCGTAGCCCTTGATCTCCCCACCTTCTTCGGCCACCAGGTAGGGATATGTCTGAAGTGTCGTCGCTATTCGCTGAGCGATTTCCTCAGCGCTTGGCGGAATCTCTTCGAACGAGATCGCCGTTGTCGAAACGATGGGAGCGTAAATACGCTGGATAGCTTGTGCATCTGCAACAACTGCAGCGCGAATTGTGACTGGCATGTAAGTCGTCCATGAATAAGAATTTGAACATTACCTTTCCCGGATCAGTTTTCGCCATTAGCCCATTTGAAAAAAATGCGCAGTCTGAAATCTGAGTACCTCACCTGGGGACTTCTCTTTCGTCTAGTTCTAGCTCAGACCGTAGAAGGCTAATCGCGAAATTCAGGTCGCAATGCATGTTCTCAGTTCTGCCCCCTTCGGCTCATCAAATCCATCGGCTGCATCAACAACTCAGCACACTGTAAGCGTGCGCTAAACAACCCGTCCTGACGGAATCGCTTAGTCGACCTCAAAACTCAATGCCGAGTAACCATCCGAGGAGACCTCCCGCCAGGACGACCAACCATGGAGGAGCCTTCCAGAACATCAAAGCCACAAGCGCTATCAGCGCTAAGCCAAAGTCTGCAGGAATCAATATGGCGCTCGTCCAGACTGGGTTATACAAGGCCGCCAGGAGAAGGCCCACAACTGCTGCGTTTACGCCTGAAAGTGCAGCTTGGGTGCGTAAGCTTTTCCGCAGTTGCTCCCAAAATGGCAGCACGCCGATTACGAGCAAGAACGAAGGAGCAAAAATAGCAATGACGCAGGCAGTAGCCCCGAGCCAACCAGAAGGTTGGGCACTCATGGACGCGCCAAGAAATGCTGCGAAGGTAAAAAGCGGGCCTGGTACGGCCTGTGCTAAACCATATCCGGCAAGAAACGTGTCATTGGCTACCCATCCGTTCGGTACGGTCGCCGACTGAAGCAACGGCAGCACAACATGCCCACCTCCGAAAACTAATGACCCAGCGCGGAAGAAGGCGTTTACCACAGCTAATGCTTGTGAGGGCCACAGCTGAACCAGCAATGGCAGACCAACTAACAAGCCGAGGAACACCAGCAAAGACACCACACCGACTTTCCTACTCACCGATACCGGCAAAGACTCCGTAGCCTGGTTCTGATCGGTTCTGAAGAGGATCAATCCTATGATGGCGCCGAAGAAAATCACGCCGATCTGTCCCCAGGCATGCGGCCAAAGGAGTGCAGCATAAGCAGCAAACACGGCGATAGTTATTCGAGGCGCGTCAGTGCAAAGACTACGGCCCATACCCCAGACGGCTTGAGCAACGACAGCCACCGCGACAATTTTAAGACCGTGCAAAAGACCGCTCGGAAACGCGCCTCCCCACGCGGACATACCCTGAGCGAATAAAACCAGGATTATTGCCGAAGGCAATGTGAAACCTGCCCACGCAGCGACTGCTCCAAGAAACCCGGCGCGAGATAGTCCTAAACCTATGCCAACCTGGCTACTGGCGGGCCCCGGCAAGAACTGGCATAGGGCAATCAAATCCCCATAACTGCGCTCGCTCAGCCATTGGCGTCGAGCAACGAATTCTTCGCGAAAGTAAGCTAGATGCGCAATCGGGCCTCCAAAAGAGGTGAGTCCTAGTCGCAGGAACACCAGAAAAACCGTCCAAGGGGAGTCAGTCTTGACCACCGTTGCACTACCTTCGGCTGACAATATTCACCCCTCCCAAAATGATTGCGGTACGAAACCAAATACTATGGAGCCAACTAAACATGGGCTAAACGATGGCCTTCCTTAGACATACGAGGCTAACCCTGCGAGTGAATGTGAACTTGGTTTCATAATGTACCAACCTAATCGAAAAGCCAGCTAGAGACCTAAGCGGGTCTCGCGAGATACTTAAGGCTATCCCCTCGCATCACTCGCAAACTTTGCTCAAAAACCTGCTCTTCAGCTAGCTCTCTTTCAGCATTCAATGCTCGTGGAGCTTGACACGGAGTCGCAATCAACGGCGGCTTCAATGTATACTGACGGTTCTGCATACCCTTTGAGCTACAGGAACATCAGCATGACTGTACTCCAAACGATCTACTGGCAGCCTACGCCGCCTTAGCGCTACGCCCCCTCGCAACACCTTGCTTCCGCTAGCTTCGCTCGCGGGTGCGCACTGCTGTACGCCCGGTTTTACACCTAAAGCACACAGCGAAAAAATCCTCAAAATTTGAATTTGTATCGATTCGCTCGCCGTCCGTTTGGCGTGCGCGATGCTTTGCCTTGGATATTTCTATGCTGCAAAAAATTAAACAAACGTGGTTTTCCAACGTTCGCGGAGACGTGCTCGCGGGAATCGTAGTCGCACTCGCGCTGATTCCGGAAGCTATTGCCTTTTCCATCATCGCCGGCGTCGACCCTAAGGTCGGCCTCTACGCATCCTTCTGTATCTGTGCCGTGATTGCCTTCATCGGCGGTCGCCCTGGCATGATCTCGGCGGCTACCGGTGCCATGGCACTGCTCATGGTTACCTTGGTAAAAGATCACGGGCTTCAGTATCTGCTGGCCGCAACCTTGCTCTGTGGGGTTCTTCAGATACTTGCTGGATATCTCAAGCTGGGCTCACTGATGCGCTTTGTCTCGCGCTCAGTAGTCACAGGCTTTGTGAATGCACTGGCGATTCTGATTTTCATGGCGCAGCTGCCCGAACTCACCAACGTAACCTGGCACGTCTACGCCATGACCGCAGCGGGCCTCGGAATCATCTACCTGTTTCCGTATATACCGAAGATCGGCAAGCTGATTCCT
The DNA here is from genome assembly GCA_007213375.1 of Steinernema feltiae. Lineage (NCBI taxonomy): Eukaryota > Metazoa > Nematoda > Chromadorea > Rhabditida > Steinernematidae > Steinernema > Steinernema feltiae. The sequence continues at coordinate 134,029 of MQUG01003081.1, read as the reverse complement.
TCGCCGCTGGTGTGCATCCTGACACTGACCGCTATCGCGATTTACCTGGGGTTGGATATCCGCACCGTAGGTGACATGGGCCAATTGCCGGACACGCTGCCGATTTTCCTGTGGCCTGAAGTCCCGCTGAACTTTGAGACTCTGCGGATCATCTTCCCGTACTCAGCAGCGCTTGCCGTTGTAGGCCTACTGGAGTCCATGATGACCGCGACCATCGTCGATGACCTGACCGATACCACCAGTAACAAAAACCGGGAGTGCAAAGGCCAGGGCGTTGCCAATATCGCAGCAGGGATGCTCGGTGGTATGGCCGGCTGCGCCATGATTGGCCAGTCGATCATCAACGTGAAGTCTGGTGGCCGCACCCGTCTCTCGACATTGTGTGCCGGCGTTTTTCTGCTGCTGATGGTGGTGTTCCTTGGCGAATGGCTCTCCAAAATCCCCATGGCGGCACTCGTCGCTGTGATGATAATGGTGTCCATCGGCACCTTCAGCTGGGATTCCTTGCGCAATCTGAAAGAGCATCCGCTGTCGACCAACCTTGTCATGGTGGCGACCGTCGTGGTCGTCGTGGCCACTCACAACCTAGCCTACGGCGTACTGGTAGGTGTGCTGCTGGCTTCGCTGTTCTTTGCCAATAAGGTTGGGCACTACCTGGATATCAAGAGCACTTTGGAAGAGACGGAATCGCATCGGACTTACCGCGTCGTGGGCCAGGTGTTCTTTAGCTCTGCGGACAAGTTCACTGAAGTTTTTGACTTCAAGGAAGCGCTCAACAAAGTCACCATCGATCTCACACAAGCGCATTTCTGGGATATCACCGCCGTCGCAGCGCTGGATAAGGTCGTGATCAAGTTCCGCCGTGAAGGCGCTGAGGTTGAAGTGCTCGGTCTCAATGAAGCCAGCACAACAATCGTTGACCGCTTCGGCGTGCATGACAAACCCGGTGCCATCGACAAGCTCATGAGCCACTAAGGAGAACGACAATGACCCACGTAATGGCATGCATTGATAACTCACAATCCTCATTGGCGGTCTGCGATTACGCAGCATGGGCCTCGCAACGACTCAGCGCTCCCTGACCTTGCTCCATGTGCTGGATAGGGAAAAATATCCTGCATCCGCTGACCTCAGCGGCAATATCGGTCTCGGTAGCAGAGAACATCTACTGGAAGAGTTGGCCACGCTGGATGCGCAGCGTGCAAAACTGGCCTTGGAGCATGGGCAGCACATGCTTGAAAAAGCTCGCGAGCGAACAGTCATCTCTGGCGCCATGTCACCTGATCTGAAGCAGCGCCATGGCCATCTCGTCGAGAGCCTGAGCGATCTCCAAGACGATATTCGATTACTGGTGATTGGAAGAGTCGGTGAGGACAGCACGCGCAGTGCCCAAAGTCTTGGCAGCCAGATTGAAGCGGTAGTCCGAACAATCCACCGCCCCATCCTGATTACAACCAGCCATTTCAGGAAACCTGAAACGATCATGGTGGCATTTGACGGCAGCGCTACAGGCCACAAGACCGTACAGATGCTTGCTTCAAGCCCGCTGTGCGAAGACCTGCCAATTCATATCGTCATGGTTGGTACGGACTCTGAAGAAAACCAGAACGAGCTGGAGAAAGCACGAACCACACTTGCCTCTTCTGGCCCGCTAGTGCATGCCGAGATCCGCCCAGGCGAAGTAGAGTCGGTACTTCATGCGTATCAGGCAGAGCACGGCATTGACCTCTTGGTCATGGGGGCGTACGGGCACTCACGCATCAGGCAGTTTCTGGTAGGCAGCACGACCACGACGATGCTGCGAACATCCACTTTACCCGTATTGCTGCTTCGCTGAGCCAGTTCCACTGGCCACAGTATTTCCAGAACTGCGGAAATGCCGTGGCCACCCTGGACGATGACTAACTGATTTTGCCGTAACGAGACCACATGCAACTCATAACTGAAATTGTTCACCCCGAGCTGAAATCCAAACAGGGCAGAGTATTCCGTCGACATGCAGCACGCGGCATCGTGATGCGGGATGAACAGATCCTGTTGCTGTTCACCGAGCGCTATAACGACTTCAGCTTTCCTGGAGGCGGCCTTGATGGTGACGAGGACATTGTCACAGGCCTGAAGCGTGAGCTTGAGGAAGAGACTGGTGCTCGTGACATAAAGGTGCTCCAGCACTACGGTTACATTGAGGAGTACCGGCCCTACTGGGGGCCACAGTACGATCTGATGCACATGACCTCGCATTTTTATCAATGCGAAGTAGCGCCCCAGCTAGAGCCCGTGAGAATGGAAAGCCACGAAATCGCTAATGGTATGCGGCCTGTCTGGATCAACCTGCATGAAGCCATCACGCACAATGAAGCCGTTATGCAGCGTCACGAGTCTTCGATGGGGCAATCAATTCTGCGCGAAACCTATATGCTGAGAAAAGTCGCTTCCGAATTGTTGATACAAGTCAGCCTTTGAGCTGACTATTTGGCGAAGTCCACTTAGCCTGTCTCAGGCAAGCATCCAATGCTGCGGGAGTAATTGCGTGATTTCGCTCGCCCGCTGTGTCGGCAGCCGCATCAGCACATCCTTGAGATAGGTATACGGATCGTGCCCATTCATACGCGCCGACTGGATCAGGCTCATGATTGCCGCCGCCCTTTTTCCACTGCGCAGCGACCCGGCAAATAACCAGTTCGAGCGCCCAAGCGCCCACGGCCGGATCAAATTCTCGATCTGGTTATTGTCGATGGGTACAGCACCATCTTCCAAGTAGCGCGTCAGCGCTACCCAGCGTTTAAGGCTGTAATCCAGGGCCTTGGCCGTGGCCGAACCCTCGGGCACAAGTTCGCGTTGGGCCAACATCCACTCATGCAGTTTTTCAGCGATGGGCACCGCTGTTTCCTGACGTAATCGCCAGCGGTCTTCGTCGCTCATTTCCTTGGCGTGTCGCTCGACTTCATACAACCCGCCAATCGAGTGAAGCGCCTGCTCCGCCAACTGGCTTTTATTGGCTGCATGCAGGTCGAAGAATTTGCGGCGTGCATGGGCCATGCAGCCGATTTCGGTGATGCCCAGCTCGAAGCTGGCCTTGTAGCCGGCGAAGTCATCGCAGACCAGCTTACCGTTCCACGTGCCCAGGAAGTTACGCGCATGTTCGCCGGCACGGCTGGGGCTGAAGTCGTAGATTACGGCCTTGAGGGCCGAGAAAGGCGTGGTGCTATAGGCCCACACGTAAGCGCGGTGGGTTTTCTTTTCGCCTGGTGCGAGCATCTGAACCGGGGTCTCATCGGCGTGGATCACGCCCTGGGCCAACACATGCTCACGCAGCGCATCGACCAGAGGCTGGAGCTGCACACCGGTCTGTCCGACCCATTGCGCCAGTGTCGAACGGGCGATGGGCAGTCCGGCCCGACCAAAAATCTTCTCCTGCCGGTACAGCGGTAAATGGTCGGCGAACTTCGCCACCATCACGTGGGCCAACAGGCCTGCGGTCGGGATGCCCTTGTCGATCACTTGGGCCGGTACAGGCGCCTGGATCAGTGTTTCACACTGACGGCACGTCCATTTTCCACGCACATGCCGCTCAACGGTGAACACGCCCGGAGTGTAATCGAGCTTCTCGCTGACGTCTTCGCCGATTCGCTGAAGCTGGCAGCCGCACACGCACTGAGTATTCTCTGGTTCGTGACGGATCACGGTTCGCGGAAACTGCGGCGGCAGTGGTGCACGCTTGGGCTTATTACGTGGCTCGGCCGGTGCGGCCGGCGGATTGGCTGCCTTCAGCTCGGCTTCGATAGCTGCGATATCGGTATCGAGCAGATCATCGAGCAGACTGCCTTGGTCGGGGCTCAGTTGCTCGCTGCGCTTGGCGAACTTGTGTCGCTTGAGGATGGCGATTTCATGAGCCAGTTGCTCGTTGACCGTTTCGAGGCGTTGGATTTTCTGGCTCATGGAGTCGACCTGGGACAGCAACTGCATAGCCTGTTCGGCCAAGCCGCGCAGCTGTTCCGGTGTCATCTGGTCGAGATTGGGCGAGGAAGTCATGCCGCTGATTGTGTCAGAGCAGGTCGTCAACAGCGATAAACCGATGGGCTAATGGCAGGGGCTAAAGCACTGTGATCGCGCTGCCTGCGCCGACCCGCTGCCACGGCAAACCCAGTACCAAGGCTTGAAGTTGCTCGTTATCGAGTTCGACTTCCGATCCGTGACGGATGCCGGGCCAATGAAACTTGCCTTGGTTCAATCGTCGCGCTGCCAGCCAAATGCCCACACCGTCATGCACCAAGACTTTCATTCGGTTGGCACGGCGATTAGCGAAGAGGTATGCGCAGTGCGGCTTCGCCACACCGAACACCGCGATCACCCTGGCCAGCGCGGTCTCGGTACCGGCGCGCATGTCCATAGGCTCGGTGGCAAGCCAGATGGCATCGATCCGAATCATACCAATAGGTCTCGCAGAAAGGTGGCACAGGCGACAGCGCTTTCGGTCGGCCAGTTCACTTTGACGGTGCCACGCGGGTGCTGGATTTCAATGCAGATACTCGATGAAGCTGCCTGCGAATGTCCTCCGGCTAGCGGCAAGGGCACTGGAATGAAAGCAGGTTGCAGCGCCATGGTTTTGTTCGTGAGTACCCTAATCCATTTATGGACGAGGTTCGCGTTAAGGCTGTGCTTCTGCGCGACGCTGGCAATCGATGCGCCGGGCTGGGCGCACTCTTGGACAACTTGGGCCTTGAAGGATTTTGAATAGGAACGGCGTTGTGACTGCATGGAAAGACCCGCTTAAAAGGCTAGAAATGGTGTCCACTTAAATTAGGTGGACACCATCGCCTTTGGCGTCGGGGTCAGGAAGGTGAGTTGGCCGGACGGTTACAAAACAACAGCAATACGGGGCGGTGCAAAGGCGCAGTAATCGCGCCGACGCCGCTCATCAAGTACGAATGCATATATCAATCCTATGTTGCAGAGATCGAAGGCCGTAGTGCGGCCAAGGTCAAGATGCGAACGAAGGACGGGGTGGACGCTCGATCAAGAATATCGGCGGCAGGGGAACAGAGTGTCGAAGCGCATCGACCCGGATGGATAGCATCGGGGATGTCGCCAGCATCAACGCCGCTGTGAGTTGCGGTGTTTCGTGCTGGTGATCAGGGGTCAATGGCGAATGGTAGTGATCTGAAAGACTCGAATAGCTTGATGAAGCCTCTTCGCCGTGGGAGTGATGGGCGTCTTGCGTGATCTCCCAGGCTGGCTGTTTCGACGCCACTGATAACGAATAGGTATGCCCAGCCCAAGCCACCAACATGGCGAGAGCAAGTGCGATTACCACCGTCGTTGTCAGTGTTCTGCTGAACATGGCGTTAGGGTTTCAACTCGTTTTATAGGGCTTTTACGCGTTTGACCACATCCCCCTGGGGGGGATAGGATGCCAGCGTAATTCATTGAGGCCTGAGGCTCAAGTCATGAGTGAGCACGAACACGAACACAGCCATCCCCACACCCACCAGAGTCATGAGGCAATCATCAAACGTCTCAAACGGGCAGATGGGCATTTACGCGGCATCATCACCATGATCGAAGAGGGTCGTGAGTGCGTGGACATCGCCCAGCAGCTGCATGCGGTTGAAAAAGCAGTGTGCCAGGCCAAACGTACGCTCATCCAGGATCACATTGATCACTGCCTGGAGGACACCGTTTCGGCGCTAGGCAATGGCGAGCGCGCACCACTGGAAGCTTTCAAGCAAATCACCAAGTACCTCTAGGTCTGTCATGCCCAATTTTGCTGAACTGCTGCAACAAGGCGGGGCTCACGCCTGGCTGTATTTCCCGAGCGCGATTCTGCTCGGCGCCTTACATGGCCTGGAGCCGGGACATTCCAAAACCATGATGGCGGCCTTCATCGTGGCCATCCGTGGCTCGGTCAAACAGGCAGTTTTGTTAGGTTTGGCCGCGACGTTGTCGCATACCGCAGTGGTGTGGTTGGTCGCCATCGGCGGCATGTACCTGGGCAAAGGATTGGACGCGCAAACCACTGAGCCGTACTTCCAGCTTGCCTCCTCTGTACTGATCATCGTGATTGCGCTTTGGATGCTCTGGCGTACTTGGCGCGGTGAGCAGATGTTCAAGTTTGAGCAAGGTGATGATCATCACCACGGCGAGCACGACCATGGTCATGATGATGAGACCCATCGAATCGATACCGGCCATGGCCGCATCGAGCTGTCGATCTTCGAGGAAGGCATGCCACCGCACTGGCGCCTGAAGACACTGACCGGGCACGCTTGGGCTGCCTCAGATGTTCGCCTGATGACTACTCGTCCGGACGGTAGCACCCAATCGTTCTCTTTCGTTGAGCGCGACGGCTTCCTGGAGTCGACGGTCGATATTCCGGAACCACATGAGTTCAGTGCTCGCTTGAGTCTTGGGCATGCAGGTCACTCCCATGATTACGATCTTCAGTATCAGGAACACGATCACGGGCATGCTCATTCCGAATTGGAAGGCTTAGAGTTGTCGATTGATGGCTACCAGGATGCGCATGAACGTGCGCATGCCAACGATATACGCAAGCGCTTCACCAATCGCGAGGTCACCACGGGCCAGATCGTCATGTTCGGCCTGACTGGTGGTCTGATTCCTTGTCCGGCTGCCATTACCGTTCTGTTGCTATGTCTTCAGGTTAAAGAAGTCGCACTGGGAGGCATGCTTGTCCTGTGTTTCAGCATCGGATTGGCGCTCACCTTGGTCACTGTAGGTGCTGCGGCGGCAATTGGTGCTAAGCAGGCCTCCAACCGTTGGCCTTGGCTGGGCACCGTGGCTCGTCGTGCTCCGTACCTGTCCAGCGTGCTGATCATTGGTGTTGGTCTGTACGTGGGTTTCCATGGCTGGATCGGCCTGAACGCTTGAGGCAAGTCTTTCGTGTTTGAACTTACGAGCTACATTGGTCTGTTCGTGGCGGCATTCGGTGCCGCGACGTTATTGCCGATGCAGTCTGAAGCCGTGCTGGTCGGGATGTTGCTCGCCGACCGGTACGTCGTTTCTACGCTATTGGCGGTAGCCACTGTTGGCAATGTGCTTGGCTCCGCACTGAACTGGCTTCTGGGCCGTTCTGTTGAGCGATTTCGCCACAAGCGCTGGTTCCCCGTGAGCGAGAGCAAGTTAGAAAAAGCCCAGCATTCCTATCTGCGCTACGGGCGCTGGTCACTGTTGTTGAGCTGGGTGCCCATCATTGGCGACCCGCTGACAGTCGTCGCTGGAGTCATGCGCGAGCCACTCTGGAGTTTCCTGCTGATTGTCACCTTGGCCAAGGGCGTGCGTTATCTCGCGCTGACCGCCGTCACCCTGGGGTGGGCATGACGATGCCTACTGACCCGCTTTCCCCACTCAAGAGCCGAAGCAGTAGCCTAGATCTGATCAAGTGGCTAGCGATGTTGACCATGGTTATCGATCACTTGCGGTTGGTGTGGCCGGAGTTGAGCAACCTGTTCATTCCGGGGAGAGTTTCCTTTCCGTTGTTCTGTGTCGCTATTGCAGCCAACGTGGCGCGCTCCAAACAGGGTGAATTGCTGACTGCTGCGAACGGTCGTTATCTTGCCTTGATGCTGTTATTCGCCGCCATTTCAGAAGTGCCTTATCGCTACATCAGCACCTCGGGATCATTCAACGTGTTGGTGACGCTGGCATTGGGGCTGGTGATTGCCTGGGGATGGCAACATCGCACTCTGTTGAGCAGCGCTATGGCGTTATTGGCCGCCGCGATTGCCTACGTGCTGGATGATCCACTTATGTACGGCTTCTACGGTGCACTTGTACCAGCGGCTGTCTTAATAGCAATCAAAGGCCCCGGTGTTCTTTGGCTGCTGCCTGCGGTTCTATGCTTGATGAGCAATACGCGAAGTAGCATCGTAATCAAAGCGCTGGACTTGGAAGTCTATTCATTGGTGGCTTTGAGCACCGCGTTCGCGGCGCCGCTGATCGGACTCTGGCTACTGCGTCAGAGCTTCACTTTCAAGGTCTGGCCGGTACGGCAATGGGGATACTGGTTCTATCCGGGCCACCTTGCCGCTTTGCAAGCGCTACGGTTGCTTGTCTGAATACCGGTCACCAGCTTTAGCAAGTCTTAGGAACTCACGATCATCTGTTGGGCCATCGGCGATGCTGATCATCGATCACGTATGGATGTTCGTGATCCACACCTTCCTGGCCGTCGATGTGCGCGTGATCGCCCGGCAGATTCTCATGGGTGTGTTTGATCGACTCCTGATCATGAGCTGGGCGCCAGATCACGATGCTGACCAGTAGTGCACTGCCTGCCACCACGGCGAGGCCAACAAACGACGCCGTGAGGCTGATGTTGGCTCCCAGCCATCCCGCCAGTGGATAAGTAATCAACCAGCAAGCATGGGACAGCGCAAATTGGGCGGCAAACAACGCCGGGCGATCTTCGGCATGTGCCGAGCGACGCAACAGGCGACCGCTCGGAGTCTGGGCCAGCGAATAGCCCACCCCGAGCACCATCCACAGCGGCAGCAGGAAGTTGTAGGTGGTCAGGTTGATGCCGACGGCCAAGCCTACGACCAGTATTCCTCCGCCAAACAACATGGCCGTTCGGTCTTTGATGTTTTTCAGCAGGCGAGGCAAGACCAGGGCCGAGATCATGGAACCACCACCAAACGCAGCCAGCGCCAATGCCGTTGAGCTTTGAGGCAGAGCGAAGCGCGACTGAACCATCACCACGGTATTGACGATGACCATGGCACTGGCAGCCGCTACCGTCAGGTTGAGAGCCAGCAGCCCTCGCAGGCGGGGCGTCGCTAGGAATATGCGCATGCCACGAGTAGTTCGTTCATAGATGCTGCGTCGTGGTACTTGCTTCGCCTTTGGCAACAACACCGTGGCGACTAGGGCGGCAGAAGCGAGGAAGCCGATGACCGTGCCGGCGAAAAGGCTGTGGAAGCTGATCACCGTCAGGAGCGCGGCAGCGAGCATCGGGCTCGCGACACTTTCGAGATCGTAAGCCAGACGCGATAGCGACAAGGCACGGGTGTAGTCGTCTTCATCCGGCAGGATGTCTGGAATGGTCGCTTGGAACGTTGGAGTGAACGCTGCCGATGCGGACTGAAGGACGAAAATCAGCACGTAGATTTGCCAAACCTCGGTCACAAACGGGAGAGCAAGCGCGACCAGCGCCCGCACCAGATCCAGCGAGACCAGCATGGCTCTGCGAGGCAGGCGCTCTGCAAAAGCCGCTGCAATGGGCGCTACGCCAATATAGGCCGTCATTTTTATAGCCAACGCCGTGCCGAGAACGGCACCTGCTTGGGCGCCTGCTAGATCGAACGCCAGTAAACCGAGCGCGACGGTGGCAAGGCCAGTCCCTAAGAGTGCAATCACCTGAGCCAGGAAAAGATGGCGATAGGTTCGGTTGGCTAGGATTTTCAGCATGAGAAATCTCAAAAGGAAGCGCGTACGACTATCTGGTTACTGAGATTTCCCGAAGATAAAAGAACTACGAGTTTCTCGTTTTCAGATGAATTCATATCCCCCCTAGGGGGATATGAATTCATCCTAAACCAGAGCCAGAAGTAGCTCAAGAAATAAGCATTCGACCTTTGATCGAGTCTCCGGAGAAGTAGCTTGCTCAGTGAAGGCACTTAGCCATACGCTGCCGGGCGTGAGACCTCTCACGGATATAAAATATGAGCAAGGAGCAAGCCCTGATGAAACTGTCCGCCATTTTGATCGCCGCTTTACTTTCGATTACGTCCGTTGCTGCCTTCGCACACAGCGGCGGTACTGATTCAAAAGGTTGCCATCGCAACCATAAAACCAACGACTACCACTGCCATTAAATGGCCAAAGCCCAGCGTCAGGCTGGGCTTTGGTGTGAGCTGGTCACTTCAGATCTCTGGGTGTCTGACGGACGCTGTTTAATCCGCTCGTGATCGCTAGCGCAACAGATGTACTGCCAGACCAGCGAGCGCACAGGCCATCAGTACCTGAATGACGCCGCGCTTGAAGCGGAACAATGCTATTGCGGCTGCGATGGCGATCAATGCAGAGGGCCAGTCGAGGTTACCGCTGAAGCCTTTCGGCCAAAGCACGTGATACCCGAAGAAGCACGCCAGATTGAGGATCACCCCAACTACGGCGGCGGTGATGGCGGTAAGCGGTGCAGTGAACTTGAGTTCGTTGTGGGTCGACTCAACCAGAGGGCCACCCGCAAGGATGAACAGGAACGAAGGTAAGAAGGTGAACCAGGTCACCAGGGCAGCTGCGACAGCTCCGGCCAGAAACACCTGATCAGCCCCGAACACTTGCGAGACATAGGCCCCGACGAAGCCGACGAAAGCCACCACCATGATCAGCGGCCCTGGCGTGGTTTCCCCCAGCGCAAGGCCGTCGATCATCTGTGTCGGGGTTAGCCAGCCATAGTGACCGACTGCGCCTTGATAGACATACGGCAGTACGGCATAAGCCCCGCCGAAGGTCAGCAATGCAGCTTTGGTAAAGAACCAGCTCATCTGGGTCAGGGTTCCTTCCCACCCAAAGAGCGCGGTCAAAACACCCATCGGCAAAGCCCATAGCACGGCACTAATCAGTGCGAGTGAGGCCAATTTCAACCAGCTGAACCGAGCATGTTCGGGGGACGGCGTGTCGTCATCGATTAAGGCCGGGCCGAAGGATTTTTTGGCGGCGCTATGGCCACCGGCTCTGAATTTTTCGGGTGCCATTCGCCCCCCGAAATAGCCAATCAACGCTGCCCCTAAGACGATCAGCGGGAACGGAACATTGAATGCAAAGATGGCGGCAAATGAAGCCGCTGCTATCGCCCACAGCCAATTATTCTTCAGTGCCCGAGAGCCGATTCTATGCGCCGCCTGCACCACGATGGCCGTCACGGCGGGCTTGATGCCGTAGAAAAGTCCGGCTACCACGGGTACTTCGCCGAACGCGATGTACATCCACGACAGCGCGATCAGGATGAATAGTGAGGGCAGTACAAACAGCGCGCCGGCGATCACGCCTCCCCACGTTCGATGCATCAGCCAACCAATGTAAGTCGCCAATTGCTGAGCCTCGGGCCCTGGCAACAACATGCAGTAATTGAGGGCATGTAGAAATCTGCGTTCTGAAATCCAGCGTCGCCGCTCCACCAACTCCTGATGCATGATCGAGATCTGGCCCGCAGGCCCGCCGAAGCTAATGAAACCGAGCTTCAACCAGAACCAGAACGCCTCACGCAGACTAATCTGTTCAGGCCTCAACGGATTCGCTTCAACCTCTGGTGCCATAACTTTACTCATTGGGTTGCTCCTCTTTCACAAACCCGGCGAGCAGGCCGTCGAAGATGGCGCTCGCGGCAGCCAGAAGTTGGTCGTCGTCGGAAATGGTCTCTCGCAGCCCAGCAAGCACCCGCTCAATCCCGGCAGCCTCCACCGGCTGAATACCGCCAACATCGAGGTAATGCACAAGGGCAGCAATGCGACCTAGACCTTGTATCTGGATTTGAAAACTGGCCTGTAGGGTTTCAAAGGTGACGCGGTTACCAACATGGCTGAAGGTTGCGTCATCAAAATCAAACCCCAAGGCGTTGACTGGGCAGTCCTGTGGAGTGTTCAGCCAGACGATCTGAGCTTGCGGGTCGATGAAGCGGCGGATCAACCAGGCACAGGCGAGCCGGTCGACCCAGGGACGTTTACGCGTTGCCCAGATACGGCCCTGATAATCGCTGAGATTGAGTACCGATATCGGTTGATTACTGCTGTGCGGCTCATCCGGCGACAGGGCTCTACTGACTGCCGTCTCTAACTCCTGTAGAGCCGCATCAATCTGGTGCTTTGGTTCACCTGGGAAGTAATCGATGCTCGCTATCTGATCGTAGGCTTTGCGCAGCTTGCGGATTTGTTTGGTCGTCGCCAGCGCATTTTCAGCATTCAACTGCTCACGGCAGCCTTCGATCTCTCCACCAAGTTTGGTGTAGTCATCCTTGCGGTCGAAAAACTCGATAAAGCGCTCACCGTTGGGATCAACTACAGGCAGGAGGTAGGCGGTGCCATTGATGGCCAATATGTCTCGTTCGACAGAAGTCAGAGCTTCGCGGCAAGCGCTGGTATCAGGGAGCAGGTAAACACCGTCACGGAGTACAGCGGCACCTGAAGCTTTCAAGGCACGCCAGGCTCGCATGCGCTCGGTGGCGTTGGCGGTGGGTAAGCCAAGGATCAATGCGAGCCAATTTTTCATGTAGGAATATCTACTCGATATGTAGTAATCGCTACGCTACTCCTTGCTGCAAGGCTTGGGAAGCGGTGCTCAACAAAAGCAGTTGTTCAGAGGGCATTCGGAAGAAGGAACAGACACGCAGACTTGCGGTGGTCATTGCGAGCGAAGCCAAGCTTCCATTTTTTGCAACCTTCCTCTACGTAAAAGCACCGGTTTCCCTAAATCCAACATCACCAACAATCCCTGCCTTTCGCATGTTGAAGGGAACCAATCAGCGATTTCGACGTTGCAGCGTTTGGCGTCACCTACCGCCCACTTAATAATCATGTCTGCTGCGGCACGGTAGTGATCCGCCATGAACAGCCTTTTGCCGTCTTCTGACCAGCCTCTCATCGCAAGCTCGTCGGTTACGTCGATGAGTCCAGCGTCTCCAAAGAAATCGGTCGTATCTGGATAATGAATACCTGCCAAGGACACCTTGGCCACGCCGGATTTTCGGTCGAAGTAAGACAGGAAATGCCATCCTCCCGTTGTACTACCTGGATCTGGAAAATTGATCGCAGCTTTGCCAGTGATGTAGTGCGTGCGGGAAACGCGTTTGAGATCAAAATCGAAAAGCGGCTGGTTCATGGGAGTGTTTTGAGCCGGGCCAGCCCCTGTTTGATATGACCAGCGTTCTCACCAATTGTGTAAAGCGCACCACGGACGTTGTCGCCGACTTCCGCATGTCCCTGGGCTTCCACCTGGAGGGTCAGCTCCATGAGCGCAGCCTCAAGGGCCAGCTGGTTTTGGTACATCCTTTCCAGTACATCTGATAGGGAATACTCACCCTGCATTTGGCTCACCTCCATGTTGGGAGCAACAGCATAGCAATAGGCTTAAACGTGTAGGCGCTTTTCCAAACTGGCCTACAGCTCATCACCATTGAACTAATCATCATGCGCATGTCCCTAATGTCGTGCTGATAGCCGCCCGATTAGCGCGGTTCGGAGCTCCCCACTCTCACGCAAAGGTTTGATGAATCATGAAGAGCGAACAAGTTGAAGGTGTAGCAGAAAAGCTGGCCGGCAAGGCGCAGAGCACGGTCGGGAAACTAATTGGTGATTCGAAGATGGAAGCTGAAGGTGCGGGACATCAAGCGGCTGGTCAGCTGACTAAAACCTATGGCGATACACTGAATAGCGTATCCACGTTCGTTAAAGAAAAACCAGTCGCCGCCCTCGCGATTGGTGCTGCAGCGTTGATCTTGATAAATCGCATTTTTCGTCGTTGAACGTGGAGGAGGTGTCTCCAGCCAGGTGACACCTCTCGCTAAAGTCCTGCCCTCTTCGCACTCCCGCTACAGTTTTCTGCCAGGAGAGTGCGAGGGTAATAAACCTGCAGCCTCTTTTGCCTCGAGTAGCCTTTGCTCAGCGTACATAGCCGGATCATCGTCTGGCAGCGGGTAGCCTGCAGCCGATAGGGCCTGGGCCCGCTCCTCAATCAGCACGCGCTCGGGAACGCGAAACGCTTGGTAGGATCTGCCTGGTACGCGTTGAGTTACGCCAACTCGCAACTCCTCAGGACTTACTCTCCAGCCGGCATCGTCTGGGTGCTTGGTAAGCTTGTAACCAGAGCAGTTAGGCACGTGGTGAGTGATCTCGTACTCTCGCCATACGGCCATAGCTTGACCGTCAATCTTCTGTGGCCTGCACTCAATCAGCCAAGCCACCGCATTGATGAGTTGCCCATGTGAAAACACGGCGATGTCCTGGGCAGGATGCTCTGCAAGTCTATCTAAGAAAGACTGACCTCTAGATATAAAGTCCAAGAATGACTCGGCGCCTTCACCATCCGTGAACGCTGGGTCTGACTTGGCCCAGTATCCCTCCACCCAAGCTCGTCTCTGGGCAACGGTCGTGTTGATACACCGTGCAGGTTCAAGGTAGGTGAACTCGTGAATGGGCCATATTTCAAACGGCACTGAAGGGAAAGCAGCCACTGTCTGCATTGCAGTTGCTTGCGCTCGGGAGAACGGCGAGGCAACGATCAGATCTGGGGCTTGAGCGAATGACCCTGCCACTTGGCGCGCTTGCTCGACCCCCTTTGGGGTAAGAGGGATGCTCGCGTGATCAAGGCTGGGTTGGCCTGCGTTGGCCGCGCTTTCTCCATGGCGGATCAGCCTGACGTGCTTCACCGACCAAATATCCCCACTATTTCAGCCATCCGAACCTGCTCTCTACGTTATGGGCAACACCACAAGTGCCTACCCTTGCCCAAGGATACACCGCAGCCATGAGCACGAAACACATCACGTAGAAAAAGAGGGGTCGCGATAACCTGGAGGTTTATGTATTCCAATATTTTTGGACTGTGCTTCTGGCAATGCCAAGCTTTTCAGCGATTGTTTTCCTGTCGAAACCTTGCGCTTTCAGGGCTCGAACGTAATCTGCATAAAGCGGCTGCTTAGGCTTTCCCTGGGAGCGCTTGATGAGCTTTCCATCACTGAATTGCTCCTCTACCAACTGCCACCCTCCGGACATCTCGAATTCCCTGATTCGCAAGGCAGTACGTTGCAGGGCTTGCGAAGGGAGCTCGTCACCCTGAGCCGCAATGGCGAGAGTAACCATAGTCAAAAGGTCGAGGCCTAGATAGTCAGCGATCTCGTCCAGTTTCTCCAACGTCGCGTTCGCTCGGGCCTGCTCAAGCTTCCCCACGTACGTTCTGTGCGTTGCCCCCGCCAACTCTTCGTAACTCAACCCCTGATGAGCACGAGCTCCACGCAATGCTCCTGCCAGCGCTTCTTTCAGATGCATGAGTCGGATCCTCAAAACTGAGGATAGAGCCACGGCAAGCGTGTTTCGATAAACAGATCATAGTGATATTATCGTGACATATGGTTTGCCAAGCAGTCGTTTGATCATAGCGGCGACGTCTGGATTGGTGATGGATTGGTCATCAGAGCAGCACCTAAGACACGGCCAGGGACGTCTCGATGGGAGACGCGCTCATCAAGTCCGGCGTTTATGGCCAGCGTGAGCCCGCCTGCAATAGTCACTGAGCGACGTCTTGGCAAGAACCAGATCCACTTTTTTGAGCGATGGCAGGGATAGTGAGTGATGAAGTTCGATTGCGTGAAAGTTTCAGGAAAAGTTGACTACGTTCGATCTGTTGATCGAATGAACGGCGGACATAAAGCTAAAGTCAGCATTGATGGTGCAGTTATCCCGAATTTGCAAGTATCGAATAAGCTTTACGAAGAGTTAGAAGTCGGCGAAAACGTAACTTTGTATGGACTTTTCAAAAGAAGTAATGACAAGGAAAAAAACACAGGCATCTTGTACGGCCTAGCGAAGCAAAACGGCGAGAAATCATTTGCAACCCAGTATAGATATCAAGTCCCGCTTTTCCTGACGGTCACTGCGACCATCGCATTTTGCTTAACTTTCGTCGCCGGCTGGATAGCTTCGATATTCCCAGTGCTTTTCTTGTTTGGAGAAAATTCGGATTATATGTATACCACTACGGTATTTGCAGTAATTGAGTCGAGCTTGGTTGCCGCATTTTTCCTGTGGAGGGCATGGGCGATGTTCAACGCTACATCTGATCCTGAAGCTTGGGAAACTACCGAAGCCGCAGCGCTATCGAGTCGCTTTAGTAAGCTCCACAAGTAATTGTCCTGTGCGTAGGGCACGCTAACACCCGCCCCGGCTTCAGGATCGCTGCGCCAGACTTTCCTTTGGCTGCGAGTATCGGGCAAGCGGAGCGCGCAGGCGTGTGGGATGGACGCCCGTAGGGACGAGACGTGGCTTGCCACGGCTCGGTTCACGCCAGCCATCCGCCGAAGGCGGCACGCCATAACCACCGCCCTGCTTTGTGAAAAGGAGGCTTAAATGACCTGCGATTTACTCCGCGAGCGTGAGAGGACTAGGCGAAGGGTTCTGTGGGCCCTTGCATGCCTCCGTCCTGGTGATCCCAACGCATCCGACCTCCTTGTCATCCTCGATGATCTCGACGACCAAGAGCGAAACGACACCCCCTGTAGCGATAAGCTACTCGACCTCATTGAGGTTCGTAACTCTGTCTCGGTGATGCGTCATAACTCCGGAATCGACATCATTTTGGAGAAGACTATTCCGCAACCCTGGAGAGAGCGTTTCCACCAAGCAAGCATCGGGTCGACCAGAGTTCCTGATGGGCCCTACGCCACAGACTGGGACAAGTTTGTGAATGAATGGGAGCGTGAGATGCAGCATGTGCAAAACCATCGACTTGCAAAGGCTGCTAACAGTTAGAACGGCTGGTTCGAGCGATGGCGGCGCAAACACACGAGCAGTCGGTGTAGCCGCTGAAAGTCGCAACCTTCAAACCGGAGCAGCAAGGTGGAACGGCCTTCTTTTTTTATCGATTTCGAGGCATCAGGGATAGCCCCAGATAGCTATCCCATTGAGGTGGCTGTCGTGTCGAATGAAACCTGGTTCAGTTCGTTGATAAAGCCAGCCCGCTATTGGACGCATTGGTCGTTCGATGCGCAAGACATGCATGGTCTTACTCAGGATCATTTACTTCAGGAAGGTGATGCCCCACCAACTGTGGCGGAACGAATGAATCAGCTGTTTTCAGGGCAGGTGCTTTGCAGCGACTCACCTCAAGATGTTTTTTGGCTCGATGTCCTCTACGAAGCAGCAGACCTGATGCCGACCTTCGAGTTGAAGCCTTTGGAAGTGTTTGTGGGTCGGGAGGCTGCCAGTGACATTTATCGCCTACTGCCCACGACTAGGCACCACCGAGCTCTCCATGACGCAACCGCTTTGATGAACGCATGCCGTGCTTTGTTCGAAGCTTGAACTACCAGAGGGGTGTATACCTACCCTCACCTATGCGAAAGCGATGAGTCCATTGAAGTATGGATGTAGCACAGCGTGTGCGACCGCTCGAACCGAAGACAGGTGATCACGTGCCTGGTAGGCATGGCAAGCGGAGCGCGCAGGCGTGTGGGATGGAAGCCCGGAGGGCCGAGACCTTGGCATCGCAAGGGCTCGGTACACGACAGCCGCTCCCCGCAGGGGCGCGCCCCAACTGAAAGCTCAGGGTCATCAAAGCTCCGCATCCCAAGCATCCATAGCCTCGCTCACAGCCGCGTACCACTGGAGATCACCAAGTTGTAGAGCGTTCGCGATTTGCCTATTGGTATTGCCATCGACCCAAGTGGGGAGACTCTCTATGGCTCCTGTGAACATGCTTGCTGAAGCGACAGCGAATTGTCCCTTACTCATAGACTGGAGGCACACGTAGCGAACTGCAGCGCCAGTCTGCATCCGACGCCAAGCCACCACCTCAATACAGTCCATGGTGCTCATAGAAGCCTCTATGGTGGCACTCGCTCCCTGTTCCACCCGAATGTCTGCCGCAACTTCGAATGAGCCGCTAGCCGCTCCTGGTTTGTGGACGAGATGCTTCAACTGCTCACGTGAAGCGACGATCTGTTCGCGAAGCTCTTCAGGATCGATGGACATCCCGCCCTCCGGTGTCACCTTGAGGGTCTTCAAGGAGTTCGCCGCCAGGATGAACTCGCGTTCACGCGCTTTCTCCCACTCGGAGCGACGGTCGGGGCTGATAAGGTTCCAGAGGCGTGAAAGCAGCAACAAAACCTTCTCCTAACCTTAAGCCCAAGACTTGAATCCATTGCTAATGAACCATGGTATCTCAACACTACCGTGTGAATGATAGACCCGTGCCAGAATTCACCGAATCATTCGCGGCCAGGCAGAATCGGAGCGATTCCTTTGACCGTTTTCTCTCTTGCAAGCTCACGAGCAAAGTCATCATCTCTTAAAGCCTCAAGCTTCTCCATCTCTACGTTATATTCTTGAATTGTAAGGGTAGAGCCGAGATGGGCTCTGAGTTTACGAGAGTATTTATCGAACTGCTCCATGGCTCGAATTAGGAAAACATTGCTAACTGTAGTGCTATACCCCTCAATCTCCTTGAATGCTGCATGTACATAGCCCATGATAGTCGCAATTGATTTCTGGCCGGTATACATCTTAACCTCCTCAAGATAGCTTTCATCAGAAAGCA
This sequence comes from Steinernema feltiae, assembly GCA_007213375.1. NCBI lineage: Eukaryota > Metazoa > Nematoda > Chromadorea > Rhabditida > Steinernematidae > Steinernema > Steinernema feltiae. The sequence continues at coordinate 115,762 of MQUG01003081.1, read as the reverse complement.
ACCTGACTTCAAAGTCTCCTGCACGCCTATATCTATCCCGCTGTACAAACTCCATTACCAAGTTCGTTATAAACGAGTGGCGAAACATGTGCGCGCATGCTTGTTCCTCGATGCCAGCAAACCTGCGCACTGAACCGATCTCATTACCAAGGGATGTTTCTGAAAGCGGAGTTCCGGTTGCTGATGATACAAATACGAAGCCATGATCTTTAATACTCGAAAATTTATTTCTTACAACTTTACCCCTGTGAAACTCAATGTATGAGATCAGTTCATTGAGAAACATCTTATTTACGGGTATTTCCCTTTCCTCGCTGTCGTCGCCCTTCAGCGTGATAAACCTAAGCATAGGATGCTTCATCTCATACGCGGTCAGGACATCTACGACCTTAAGACTCGCAACCTCTGAAAGCCTAGCCCCAGAGTTTTCCAATGTTGAGATAAATGCATGCCGCCGAATCTTGATGAACCGTGAGCCCCCCATTTCATCGACAGCGCTCCTGAGCTGGTCGACATGAACAGCAGGAATCGCATTCCGCTCGTGCCTCCTACCACCAGGTGGAAATGCATGATGCCACACACTGTGCACAGCATAATCACGACCACGCTTATCTTTTTTCACTGTAACGTTTTCAGTAATCTTTATTCGCCCTCCAATCGCGACGAAACTGGGTTGCTCATAAAGCCCTCCAATATACTTTAGGAAGTCTATACATACAGTCCCAACGTCTACAACGGTGAGTGTGGCTTTCTTCTTCTCACGAAGATTTTTGGGATCTACTTCCGTACTTAGATGATGAATAAAACGCGTAAAGTCGTTATCTGATAGATCTATAAAATCAATGTTTGAAGCATAACAGAATCTAACCAACTGACTGATTTTTTGAGCATACTCACCAATCGTCCCACCTTTTCTACCTGTACGCGCTAACCCTTTACGCTTCATCCTATTGGGGCGAACCGTAAGGGAAAGCATGTAGAGATTCGCGGCAAAACAGGGTGCCCCGTTTGGCCAATTGATGAATGTCAGATTGCTCGCATCCCTAGTCACGAGCTTCCCCAGTGCGTTGTGGTCAAACAACTCAAGCTCAGGAACCACTGAATAAAGCTTACGCTCATGGAAATTACTCACTCCTTACTACCTTTAAAGACTGGATATTCTCGTGAGATGGAATCACATCAAAAGGAGACTCATTAAGCGAGACTATTGCCAACAGTGCATTTACGGCTTCGCTAGCGCTTTTATTTCTAACAGCCTCACTAGAACCATCCCTGGTTTCTTTGATTCCCGATATAGCAGTGGAAAGCCCTTGAAGTAACCTGAAATTAGCGCGGCGCAGTGCGACCACCGTGCATTCTAACTCGCTATTAATTTGCTCTAGCCCATTTTTGGTCTTCTTGGTAGGCTTGTTGCCCCTTTCGGCATACGCAGCAATTGCATCCTTAGCCACGCTCCTAAGACGCTCTAGCCCTGCGAAACCGTGATAACCAAGTAATTCATCGGATTTTTTTTTGAGGGTGTTCAGACTCGTGGGGGCGATAGCGTATTGCTGGCCAGCCAAATCGAACTTGTAAGAAAGGGAAGCCAAAGCTCCCTGATTTTTTAGAGCGGAAGTAACAACCTCATTTGAAACGTATTTTTCAACATCGGCAAGTACGTCCTCTAGCAAAATCTGTCGCGCCTTGATTGACTGATTGTGAACTTGAATTTCCGACCTAGGCTTACCCATGATTACGCCCCCTTTACGTGAACAAGAACCTGCATTTCCTTGCCATAAGCACCAAGAACAAATACAGGCTCAAATTTGACAATGCCTTTACTCATCAAATGCTCTAGATGCTCCGAAAAGGATTCTTGATCTACAAGACGCACATCATCCGTTCCGAACTGTTCCTTCATCAACGCACGTAACGATTTATAGTTATGCACATCACCAGTGAAGAATTTCTCAGCAATAATTTGGGCTTCCGCCCCACGGAGGGATGCGCCATCTGTGGCATCTGTAATGTACCTCCATGCATGCTCAATATCGTTATGCCCGAGAATCCAACGAAGCGTATCTATGCGTCCTTTCCCATATGCGTGAAAGAACAACAGGGCCGCTACACGGCGCAACTGGTGCTGCCTGATATAATACCGAAGCCCTACTTCATTAACTTCGCTCTCAAAGTAGTCACACAAGAAGTCAAAGCATGTATTCATGCTCATTTTTGTGGCGGAATATATTAACTTTCTGCCATGCAAAGACGGAACGGAGAATATAGTAGGAGCTTCCGCCGAGAATCCAGCATTGATGAGCTCCTCCTGAAGGCGTACTAATTGCCCAAGCATCTGTACCGCAAGGGGATCAATAGGTCTGGCATCGGATTTCCGGAGACCATACGTATTGGTTGTGCTCTTTTCTCTCATGAACATCAGCCAAGTATTCGTGGAGTCGAATGCTCGGGCCGACGGGATCTGCAAAAGCTCATCTATTCGGCGAGCCATAAGCAAACCAACAACAAATTGAATAGCACCAATATAAACGTAGACAAGTTCAAGCAAGCCTGCATTGGATCTTAGCCGCTCAAAATAGTTCTGCTTCGTTCCCTTTCGACTTTCAAGACCACTGCCATCGGCATCACTTGTATTTCTACAACCAAGCCCCAGTTTTGTCACGCCGTGATGTTTCAAATCACTGCCAACAATTGAAACAACCTGCTCATCGGTTAGGCTTGTAAGCGTTGTGTCATGCTCATCACAGTATCGAGCCAACCTGCAAAACCCCTCAATAACGAGAGGGCCCAGCTCGTAATGAAACTCGACAGCACCTTTGAATAATTTAAAAATCGTGCCGGACGGCACTGTCACATAACGACCAGGTTTGGCTAGCTCTGGCATGTAACCTTTAATTCTATCCAAAACTCGCTCATTGGGCCCTGGCACTCCAAGTTTCTTGAGCAACCCCATTCCATACAAAAAGTTGTAAAATAGCCTGTACTGGGATTCGGCCATGAGACTTCCCGACCTAGAAGTAACCTTTACTCCCTCCATCTCACGCTTATAGGACTCACCAAGCGGATAAAAACTAAGAATTTCATGCCTAGGCTTGGCCATGTCCCCACGGATAGTATTTGGGTAAACCTCGGCTGAGATGCGTACAGAGTTTACCGTATAGCCAGCACCTCTATGTCCGTCGTAGTGGCCTTTATAATATAAAGCGGCCCGAATACGTGGAATATCATCAACGGAAACATTAAGCTCGTTGGACTCGAGCTGAGTAGAACTTATCTCTAACATCGACGGATTCTCTTCCAATATGGAAGCAATCGTCGCGCCTGGTATTTCATCCAAGAGCGCTAGAGCATACTTACTCAATTTTTCTGACCAATCATACAGCGCTTCGGCCACGGAGGATTCTGAAGACAGCTTATTTAGGATCCATTTCAAATCGCCTTCAGACAAGCCTGCCAATCCGGCACTTGAAAGCTTGAGCTCATGTGCGTGAATTAGCAGGCAGTCAATAACACCCACGGCGGCGTGAAACTTCCGTCTTAATGTCTCAACACTTTGAGAATTAGCCATTTCAACCAGGCTATTTCGCGTGGCGCCAATGAGGGCGTATTTAAGACCGTTCAACAGATCTAGGTTTTCGTCATCGGTGAGGTATGAATTGTTGTCTAGGGCTACCTTCCAGTTTAGCAGAATGGGATCGCCGTTAAAATTCACGCTCCAGACGAAAGCATTAAAATCAGTGGTTAGCCAGGATGCTTTACGGAAAGCTTCTGCTGGCGCTAAGCGAGGCTCGCCGAGGAACCCAAGTTTAGATGGAGCATTCATATACAAACCTCTCCACAGACTCTGCGCTAGCTGTTAATGCCGCCTTGTGGAGATCACTCCGATAAGTGGCATCTCGGTGCTTACTAATCTCCCCTTCTAGAAAGCCTGCGTAACTCGCCCAGTAGACTGCCTTAGCACTAACCTTCTGATTGGGTGGCGCTTGCTCAACAGCCAATTTTATCGAGAGCAGCACGCTCAAAATATCGACAGACACTAACGCATATACAGTCCCGTCGTTCTCAATCTTTTCATGATGCCCATCTGGATCTTGAAGATACGCAGGAATATCTCCAAAAGCATGATTCACTAGAAAAGCGTCTAATTCAGCCAAGCTTGAGAAATTGCTGGCCCGAAATAAAAACGGACTATCTTTAAGACTATGACAAATTAAGATCTTGTTAAATACTCGCATGCGCCTTTCATGCAGGAAATCGATAATCACCTTGGGCAAATAGTGATCCATGAGGTTAGGATCGTAGCTCTCATGACCTAAAGCCTGAGATGTAGTTTCAGCGCTATGCGTCTCAATAAATATCTCGGTTACTCTGGATGCGCGTACGGAAGACGCACTCACCATCTCCAAAAACTTAACGAGATCATCTTCAGACATGTCCGTATGAGGACGAAATTGAGCTAAAAGATTGTTTCTCAAATACGTACCAGGTTTAAGTGTTGACCTCGACCACGGGGTTAGGGTGCTTTTGGCAGGCGGTGAAAATGCGTTACCGCATGTAATGAACAGCTTCCTCCATGAGGGATCACCCTGTGATTTCAAATACTCACGTAGGGGCGCAGTGATCTCAATAATTTGGTCGACCAAAGCTTTAGTTTCTGAGGTTAGCGTGATTTTTTGTTCAGACCTTCCTGCCCCCTTACGATCCTTGTACCCCACCAGCTTATACACCGACCCGTCCAGTACATATCCAGATCTCTGCCCATGCTTATTCCAAAGATCGAAATCACCCAGAAACTCTGACGTAATTATCGGATGCCTTAGAATAATTAGGAGCTTAAATGGCATTAGACTCCCCGCCAGTGGCATCCCCATATAGCTGGCTAAATCAGAAGCAGGAGTCTGAGAATCTTTTGTATCCACTGACAAGGAAGCGTAGTGGCTGTATGGCTCTCCGTACCCGTAGGTTTCGAAAATACAGCAAATATTTGGGATTATTAGTAGGTGTCCCTTCTTACGTTTAGTTGTATCTACCAACTCTCCCTGCGCAGCGAGCTTTTTACGACGAAGAACCCTACCATATAGATCTGCTATCTGAGCCTTGGCCCATCCCTCAATAATCTTCAGCCGCTTAGATATGGAAATAAATAATATTTCAATAGCTTCAGACTCAGTAAGATGTAATGGTATTTCCATTACGAGCTTGACTTTTACATCAGCGCCATCTTCGTTTTTTCTGATATTAGTCGACTGACCATCGATTCGCTTCGCAGGTGCTAACGGCAGCTTCCCTCCCAATGGCTCCGCCCATACACCTGGAAGAATGAAAATCTTCTCAATGAACCCAATATACTTATTCCAAGTCTTCATTTGCGCGTCGATATCCAGCCTCAAGGCCTCGCCACTCATGAAAAAACTTTCCCTGAAATCCCAGAAGAAATTGTAAATCATTGTCGAATCGTTAAACGTGTATTCAGGCCAAGAATCACTATTCTGACTCAGAAAACCAGCCATCTTATTCGGCATAGTTAACTGTGTAGCTCCATACCCTGAAATATGGAGTCGTAGCTGCTCATACAGGCGGGATGTAAAATCATGACCATGACTGTTATGAATATTGGCAAAGTGACAATACAACGTGGTGCCTTTACGGTTTTCTACAGGCCATCCAGTCCAATATTTGACTTTACGCTGGTCAACCCCATGAAGTATTTTCTTCCACTTCGCATTATATTTTTCTCTTAGTCCACTTCCATATTCTGTCGGCGGCATGGAAGGGACGTAATTACGCGCTTCGAGCAAAATATCTTGCAGATAAACGGAAATCTTCGCGCGCGTCACGTCAGACGTACCGACCAAATCCTGTTCGAACAGCGCTCCTTGAAAACCCGCAACGATGTGGGTCAGCTCTGACGACGAAAGCTTCAAGAAAGACAAGGGCTGGTTGGTGATGTCACAAAAGCATTCGAGAAGCTTCAATGTCGTCGTCGACGGCACCTTCCTACGCTCAGCGCAACGCTGAAACAACTCCACCACATCAGGCGCCAGAGCTCGGAAGGGATAGGTTTCGATGGGCGATCCTTTTTTGACGATTGTCACTTACAAAATCCGTGGTGAGCTGGCTGTAATCTCCATTCTACAGGCATTCCGAATAACTGACAAAAAAATGCGAATGGCAAAATCTGGGAATTGATCGACGACATGCTCAACGCGCTGCTGTTCGCGCTGATCGGCCTGGAGCTGTTGCTGCTGCCGTTCTCGTGGATGCACCTGGCTGCGGCCGGGGTGCTGGCAGTGGCGATACTGCTGTCGCGCCTGCTGACCGTGGCGCCGGCGATCGTCATGCTGCGCCGCTGGAGAACGGTGCCGCGCGGCACCATCCGCGTGCTCACCTGGGGCGGCCTGCGCGGCGGTGTGTCCGTGGCCCTGGCGCTGTCGCTGCCATCGGGCCCCGAACGTGACCTGCTGCTGAGCATCACCTACATCGTGGTGCTGTCGTCGATCCTGCTGCAGGGCCTGAGCATCGGTCGCGTGGTGCGCGGGGTTACCGAGCAGCCTTGACCGGCGAGGGCTGCCCAGCAGCCCCAGCAGATGCCGCATCGCCACTGGCCGGCGCGGCGTCGAGCCGTGCAGCACCACCAGTGCCCGCGCATGGCGCGGGTCATCGCCCAGCGGCCAGGCACAGATGCCCTCATGGGGCATGCCGGCCCATTGCGGCACCAACGATACCCCCATGCCCTGGGCCACCAGCATCACGATGGTTTCCAGCGCATCCAGCTCGCACAGCAACTGTGGCGTGATCAGTTGCTCATCCAGGTAGCGCTGGGCGATCTGCCCGCCCCACGACTGTGCGTCATAGCGAATGAACGGGTGCTCGCGCAGCAGCGTATCGGGGGTCAGCGCGGCCTGTGCAGCCGGCGCTATCAGAATCAGCGGCTCGACCTTGAGCACCTGCAGCGCCAGTGCCTTGGGCAGCGTGAAGGGCGGGCGCACCAGAATCGCGGCATCCAGTTCGCCGCCGAGCACCTTTTCGTACAGGCTGCGCGAATCACCCGGGGTGATCTGCAGCTTGAGCCCCGGCGCCGATCGCGCCAGACGCTCGATAAGCCCCGGCAATACCCCGGTCAACGCCGTCGACACCGCGCCCACCCTGACGTCACCCGTCAATCCGTCCTGGCTCAGGTCGTGCTGCAATTCACGCGCCTGCTCGATGATCGCCTGGATTCTGGGCAACAGCAGCAGGCACTGGTCCGAGGGGCGGATGGCATGCGCAGTACGCAGCAGCAAGGTGCAGCCCAGTGTGCGTTCCAGCGCCTGCACGCGCTGGCTGATCGCCGCTGCCGTGCGGTTCTCGCGACGCGCGGCCGCGGCAATCGAGCCGGTTTCCACCACTGCCACCAGGCTTTTCAGAAAGCGCACATCCATAAGTTTTTCTTTCGCTCAGAGCAAGGCAAAGCCGTTTTACCCCGTCACACGGCCTACTTACCCTCAACGCTCAACCACACGGGGATACGCCATGAACAGACCCTTTCACGCTGCATACCACGTTTGCGACCTGGAACAGGCGCGTATTTTTTATCGAGATGTTCTGGGCTGCACCGAAGGGCGCAGCACCGCGACCTGGGTCGACTTCGACTTCTTCGGCAACCAGCTCTCGTTGCACCTGGGCACGCCGTTCGCCACCACCCGTACCGGGCAGGTTGGCGAGCACAAGGTACTGATGCCGCATATCGGCGTGGTACTGCCACTGGACGAGTGGATGACCCTGGCCGTGCGCCTCACCCGGCGTGGCCTGGCATTCGAGATCCCGCCGGTGGTGCGCTTTGTGGGCGAGCCGGGCGAACAACGCACGATGTTCTTCCTCGACCCCAGCGGCAATCCGATCGAGGTCAAGGGCTTCAAGGATTTCGCCGGCCTGTTCGCGCAGTAACGCACCCTTCGCACTCCCCACAACCACAACAACAAGGGGCACCCCATGGGCATTCGCACACCTTCCAGCCTGGTCACGCGCATCATGATCGGCCTGGTCGCCGGCGTGATCGTCGGCATCCTTCTCAACCAGTTCCCCGAGCACAAGGCCTGGTTCATCGACAACCTGCTGCAGCCGGCCGGCGACCTGTTCATCAAGCTGATGAAGATGATCGTGGTACCGCTGGTGTTCGCCTGCATGACCGTCGGCATCGCCGGCGCCGGCAGCACGCGCGCCCTGGGCCGGGTCGGGATGAAGACGTTCGTGTACTTCTTCACCATCACCAGCATCGCGATCCTGTTCGGGCTGGTGGTCGGCAACGTGTTCCAGCCCGGCGCCGGCGCGGACTTCAGCAGCACGCTGCAGGCACCGGTCACCACGCTGGCATCCAGCACCGAAACGCAGAACCTGGGGCGCACCCTGGTGGCCATCGTGCCGGACAACATCGTGCTGGCCATGGCCGAGGGCAAGCTGCTGTCGGTGCTGTTCTTCGCCATCCTGTTCGGCTGCGCCCTGTCGATGCTGCCCCAGCAGCAGAAGGCACCGTTGATCAGCGTGATGCAGGGCGTATCGGACACCATGTTCAAGGTCACCCACCTGGTGATGCACTACTCACCCATCGGCATCTTCGGGCTGATCGGCGTCACCGTTGCCAGCTTCGGCCTGAGCGCACTGCTGCCACTGGCCAAGCTGATCGGCATTACCTACGTCGCGGTGCTGCTGTTTGCGCTGTGCGTGCTGGGGGCGGTGGCCAGGCTGGCGGGGTGCGGTTCTTCCACCTGTTGCGCGAGATACGCAGCGAGTTGCTGCTGGCCTACAGCAGCGCCGCCTCGGCCACGGTGATGCCGCAACTGATCGAGAAGATGGAGCGCTACGGCGCGCCACGCCCGATCACCAGCATGGTCATTCCGTTGGGGTATTCATTCAACCTCGATGGCGCGTCGCTGTTCGCAGCGCTTGGCACGCTGTTCATCGCCCAGGCCTATGGCATCGACCTGGGCCTGGCTGACCAGGCGATGCTGGTGCTGATCATGGTGCTGACCTCCAAGGGTGCGGCGGGGGTGCCGGGCTTCATGTTCATCATCCTCACCGCCACGCTGACCGCGGCAGGGCTGCCGGTCGAGGGCGTGGCGATCATCGCCGGGGTGTATCGGCTGATGGACATGCCGGTCACTGCACTCAACGTGCTGGGTAACGCGCTGGCGCCACTGGTGATCGCACGCTGGGAGGGCCAGCTCAAGGCACCTGGCCAAACCGCCCCCGCCAGCCCCGCTGCCCCTGACTTGAAGCTTGAAGCTTGAAGCTTGAAGCTTGAACTGTGCAGCTACCGCCGTCATTCCACCGAGGTATCGAACTGATCCTTGATGAACTTGATCTCGGTACGCCCATGGGGTGCCGGCAAGCCGTCCTCACCCAGGTTGACGAAGACCATCTTGTCGACGGTGAGGATGCTCTTGCGGGTGATCTTGTTGCGCACTTCGCATTTGAGGGTGATGGAGGTGCGGCCGAATTCCGTGGCGGTGATGCCCAGCTCGATGATGTCGCCCTGGCGCGAGGCGCTGACGAAGTTGATCTCCGAGATGTACTTGGTCACCACACGCTGGTTGCCCAGTTGCACGATCGCGTAGATCGCCGCCTCTTCGTCGATCCAGCGCAGCAGGCTGCCACCGAACAGGGTGCCGTTGGGGTTGAGGTCTTCGGGTTTTACCCATTTGCGGGTGTGAAAGTTCATGCGTACTCCTGACCGTCTTGCCAATCGATGCCGACAATGATGGCAGAGCCTGCCGGCGGCCTCCATTGAACATCGACTATCGTCTCGATTAATTGACAGAAAGCCTTGGGCCGATGCGCGGGCGCAGCTATAATCGCCAACGCTTCACAGACGGTCATCACCACTCGATGCCGTTCCCGCCACCTGTCCGAGGGGCGCTGCAGCAGGTTCTCCTGTCAGGCTCGGATGGGGCGTTGCCTGCACGGGGTTCCCCGCACGGGCACTAAACGCACAACGGCGCCCATTCGCACACTACGAATGGAGGCTCTTGATGAGCGCTGTAAACACGCCTGCAGATTTTACCGACTACAAAGTCGCCGACATGTCCCTGGCTGCCTGGGGCCGCCGCGAAACCATCATCGCCGAGTCCGAAATGCCGGCCCTGATGGGTCTGCGCCGCAAGTACGCCGCTGAACAGCCGCTCAAGGGTGCAAAAATCCTCGGCTGCATCCACATGACCATCCAGACCGCCGTGCTGATCGAAACCCTCGTCGCGCTGGGCGCCGAAGTGCGCTGGTCGTCGTGCAACATCTTCTCCACCCAGGATCAGGCCGCTGCCTCCATTGCCGCCGCCGGCATTCCGGTATTCGCCTGGAAGGGCGAGACCGAGCAGGAATACGAGTGGTGCCTGGAGCAGACCATCCTCAAGGATGGCGCGCCATGGGATGCCAACATGATCCTCGACGACGGCGGCGACCTCACCGAGCTGCTGCACAAGAAGTACCCGCAGGTCCTGGACCGCGTTCACGGCGTGACCGAAGAGACCACCACCGGTGTGCACCGTCTGCTCGACATGCTGGCCAAGGGCGAGCTGAAGATCCCGGCGATCAACGTCAACGACTCGGTCACCAAGAGCAAGAACGACAACAAGTACGGCTGCCGTCACAGCCTCAACGACGCCATCAAGCGCGGCACCGACCACCTGCTGTCGGGCAAGCAGGCGCTGGTGATCGGCTACGGTGACGTGGGCAAGGGTTCGGCCCAGTCGCTGCGTCAGGAAGGCATGATCGTCAAGGTCTCGGAAGTCGACCCGATCTGCGCCATGCAAGCCTGCATGGACGGCTTCGAGCTGGTTTCGCCGTTCATCGACGGTATCAACAACGGCACCGAAGCCAGCGTCGACAAGGCCCTGCTGGGCAAGATCGACCTGATCGTGACCACCACCGGTAACGTCAACGTGTGCGATGCCAACATGCTCAAGGCCCTGAAAAAGCGCGCCGTGGTATGCAACATCGGTCACTTCGACAACGAAATCGACACCGCCTTCATGCGCAAGAACTGGGCATGGGAAGAGGTCAAGCCACAGGTTCACAAGATCCACCGTACCGGCCCTGGCGATTTCGACGCGCAGAACGACGACTACCTGATCCTGCTGGCCGAAGGCCGCCTGGTGAACCTGGGCAACGCCACTGGCCACCCGAGCCGCATCATGGACGGTTCGTTCGCCAACCAGGTACTGGCACAGATCTTCCTGTTCGGCCAGAAGTACGCCGACCTGTCGCCGGCCCAGAAAGCCGAGCGCCTGACCGTTGAAGTACTGCCGAAAAAACTCGACGAAGAAGTGGCCCTGGAAATGGTCCGCGGTTTCGGCGGCGTGGTAACCCAACTGACCAAACAGCAGGCCGACTACATCGGCGTGACTGTTGAAGGCCCGTTCAAACCAGACGCCTACCGTTACTGATGGGCCAAAGCCGGTGACGCTGCCACAGCGTCACCGGCTTTTTTCTGTGGCCAGCCTCACGGCTGGCCAGCACGATCGGTTTACCAGGATTTCGCCATGTCTCAGGAACGCCGTTACAGCTTCGAGTTCTTCCCGACCAAGACCGACGCTGGACATGAAAAACTGCTCGCCACGGCTCGCACCCTGGCCAGCTACAACCCGGACTTCTTCTCCTGCACCTATGGTGCCGGTGGCTCGACCCGCGACCGCACGCTCAACACCGTGCTGCAGCTGGAAAGCGAAGTGAAGGTACCGGCCGCGCCGCACCTGTCGTGCGTGGGCGACAGCAAGGACGACCTGCGCAGCCTGCTGGCCCAGTACAAGGCCGCCGGCATCAAGCGTATCGTGGCCCTGCGCGGCGACCTGCCGTCGGGCATGGGCATGGCCAGTGGCGAGCTGCGCTACGCCAACGAGCTGGTCGAATTCATTCGCCAGGAAAGCGGTGATCACTTTCACATCGAAGTGGCCGCCTACCCGGAAATGCACCCCCAGGCCCGTCACTTCGAAGACGACCTGATCAATTTCGTGCGCAAGGCCAAGGCCGGCGCCGACAGTGCCATCACCCAGTACTTCTTCAACGCCGACTGCTACTTCCACTTCGTCGAGCGCGTGCAGAAGCTGGGCGTGGACATCCCGGTGGTACCCGGCATCATGCCGATCACCAACTACAGCAAGCTGGCGCGCTTCTCCGATGCGTGCGGCGCCGAGATCCCGCGCTGGGTCCGCAAGCAGCTGGAAGCCTATGGCGACGATGTGCAAAGCATCCAGGCCTTCGGCGAACAGGTCATCACCGAAATGTGCGAAAAACTGCTGCAAGGCGGCGCACCGGGGCTGCACTTCTATACCCTGAACCAAGCCGAACCCAGCCTGGCAGTGTGGAACAACCTCAAGCTGCCACGCTGACTGCTGCACCGACGACAAGGGCTCTGGCACACGCCAAGGCCCTTTTTTGTCGACGCCCGCCTCCAGGCCTGCGCACCTGGCTGAGCTGCTGGCCGAGCCAGGCTGGCCATTCTCGAGCAGCCATCGTACTCTCCAGCCATGCCCGATCTTTACCGACTGTTCGCCGCCCTGTTCCTCGCCTGCCTGAGTACCCTGGCTCATGGCGAGAGGCTGCGCATCGTCACCGACCCCTGGCCGCCCTATGTGTACCAGGAAAACGGAGAGGCCAAGGGCATCGACTACGAGGTCACCGCCGAGGTGTTCAAGCGCCTGGGCATCGAGGTGCAATGGCAGTTCCTGCCATGGAAGCGCTGCCTGGCGATGGTCGAACAGGGGCTGGCCGACGGCGTGCTCGACATCTTCAAGACCGAGCAGCGCGACGCCCAGCTGTTCTACCCCAGCGAACCGCTGTCGCACGTGGAGTTCGTGCTGTTCCAGGCCAACGCCCGGCCCCACGCCATCAGGCACCTGGAAGACCTCAAGGGGCTGACCGTGGGCACCGCGCCCGGCTATACCTACGGCCCGGCGTTTGCCGATTCACCCGACTTCAAGCGCGAGCCGGCACCTACCCTGGAAGCCAACCTGGGCAAGCTGCAACTGGGGCGCATCGACCTGCTGGTCACCGATCGCCGGGTTGGCCGGCATGTGATCAAGAGCCTGGGCCTGGAGCAACAGGTCAGCGAACTGGGGCTGGTGATCGACCGCCAGCCCCAGTTCCTGGCAGTACGCCGCAATGCCGGCATGGACCTGCTGGCGCAACGCTTCGCCGCCGAGCTGCGCCGCTTCAAGCAGGAGCCGGCCTATGCCGAGCTGAACGCACGCTACGCAGGCGCCGAGGTGAATATTCCGCAAACCGTTGAGCAGCAGGAACGCAGCACGCACTGATTGCTCTGTTATACTCCGCCAACCCCGCCAGGCTTACGCCCGGACGCTCGGCCTTGCAAAAGGCATCCCGATCGGCAGGACAGCGCGCCCAGAGCCCGCCCGCCGCCCCCCGGATGCGCATTGAAGGCCCAGCAGGACCGGACGCGATAGCATCACCTGATGCCCGTCGCGCCAGGCACGAACTTCCCATAGGGCTTAGCCCCCACTAGAACAGGATTACTCATGTCCTTTGCTTCCCTCGGTCTCTCCGAGGCTCTAGTCCGCGCTATCGAGGCAGCGGGCTATACCCAGCCTACGCCGGTGCAACAGCGGGCCATTCCCGCCGTGTTGCAAGGTCGCGACCTGATGGTCGCGGCGCAGACAGGTACTGGTAAAACCGGTGGCTTTGCACTGCCGATTCTCGAACGCCTGTTTCCAGGTGGCCACCCCGACAAGTCCCAGCGCCATGGCCCACGCCAGCCGCGGGTACTGGTGCTGACCCCCACCCGCGAACTCGCCGCCCAGGTCCACGACAGCTTCAAGATCTACGCCCGCGACCTCAAGTTCGTCAGCGCCTGCATCTTCGGCGGTGTCGGCATGAACCCGCAGGTGCAGGCCATGTCCCGCGGCGTCGACGTGCTGGTGGCCTGCCCCGGCCGTCTGCTGGACCTCGCCGGCCAGGGCAGCGTCGACCTGAGCCACGTTGAGATCCTGGTGCTCGACGAAGCCGACCGCATGCTCGACATGGGCTTCATCCATGACGTGAAGAAGGTCCTCGCACGCTTGCCTGCCAAGCGCCAGAACCTGCTGTTCTCGGCGACCTTCTCAAAAGACATCACCAACCTGGCCGACAAGCTGCTGCACAACCCCGAGCGCATCGAGGTCACGCCGCCCAACACCACGGTCGAGCGTATCGAGCAGCGTGTGTACCGCCTGCCCGCCAGCCACAAGCGTGCCCTGCTGGCCCACCTGATTACCCAGGGTGCCTGGGAGCAGGTGCTGGTCTTCACACGTACCAAGCACGGCGCCAACCGTCTGGCCGAGTACCTCGAGAAGCACGGCCTGACTGCCGCGGCGATTCACGGCAACAAGAGCCAGAACGCGCGCACCAAGGCCCTGGCCGACTTCAAGGCCGGCACCGTGCGCATCATGGTCGCCACCGACATCGCCGCCCGCGGCCTGGACATCGACCAGTTGCCCCACGTGGTCAACTTCGAGCTGCCCAACGTCGAGGAAGACTACGTGCACCGTATCGGCCGTACCGGCCGTGCGGGCCGTTCCGGCGAGGCCATCTCGCTGGTGGCGCCGGACGAAGAGAAGCTGCTCAAGAGCATCGAGCGCGTCACCCGCCAGAAAATCCAGGACGGCGACCTGATGGGCTTCGATGCCTCGACGGTCGAAGCCGAAAAACCCGAAGCCCGTGAACGTCCGCAGATGAACCCGCGCGGTGGCCGTGGCCAGCGTGCCGACGGCAGCAATGCCGGCGGGCGCAAGGACAAGGGCAAGGACAAAGGCCAGGAAAAGGATAAGCCCGCAGGCGACAGAGCCACTGAGAAGGCCGCCGGCGGGCGCCAAGAGCGCAAGCCCCGTGACAACAGCAAAACCCGCCAGGCACCCTCGGGTCAGGCAGCAGTAGTTCCGAAAATCCCGGCCGACCGTGACCCTGAAGCCTTCCTGGACGACGAAGTGGACAACTTCGGCAACCGTGCCGACTACGTCAGCCCGTACCAGAACAAGGGCGGCCAGGGCCGCAACCGTCGCCCGGGCGCACCGGCAGCCGCCGGTACCGGCACCGGCGCACCCCGCGGTGGCCAGCCACGCAGCAACACCGGTGGTGGTGCACGTAGCGGTGGCGCCGGCAGCAATGGCGAGAAGCGCGGTGGTGCACGCAGCGGTGGCGGTGGTCGCGATGGCCAGGCGCGCCGCGACGGCAGCAACAACCGCAACCGTCGCCCGGCCCGTGACGATCAGTCGTCGCAGGAACCGGCAGTGCGCAACCCGCGTGACGGCCAGTCGCAGCCCAAGATCGTGCACAAGGAATCCAAGATCGACCGGTTCCCGACCGCCGAACAGCTCGAGCAGCTGCCAAGCCGCCCACGTGGCGAGAAGCCTGCGCTGCTGACGCGCAACCGCTGATCCCGCCACTGCGCACACAAAAACGCCGCCCCTAGGGGCGGCGTTCTTGTTTACAGGCCAGGCAATTATTTCTGCTTGACGCCTTCCAGCGAGATGTCCAGCTGGGCGGTCTGTGCCACGTCGCCAGGCAGCTTGATGCCGAAGTCTTTCAGGTCCAGGGTGGTGGTGGCGTTGAAACCGGCGCGCTCGCCGCCCCATGGGTCCTTGCCTTCACCGTTGAAGGTG
Source organism: Steinernema feltiae (assembly GCA_007213375.1). Lineage (NCBI taxonomy): Eukaryota > Metazoa > Nematoda > Chromadorea > Rhabditida > Steinernematidae > Steinernema > Steinernema feltiae. The sequence goes on along the minus strand of MQUG01003081.1, from coordinate 100,142 downwards.
GCCTTGAAGGTCACTGGCTTGGTCACGCCGTGAAAGGTCAGGTCGCCGGTCACGTCGGCAGTCTTGTCGCCAGTGGGCTTGACGGCGGTGGAGACGAACTTGGCGTCGGCGAATTTCGAAACGTCCAGGAAGTCCTTGCTGGCGATGTGCTTGTCACGCTCGGCGTGGTTGGACCACAGGCTGGCGGTCTTCACGTCTACCGAGATCTTGCTGTCCTGCGGCTTGGCGGAATCCCAGCTGAAGGTACCGTCCCAGTCCTTGAAGGTGCCGTGGATGAAGCTGTAGCCCAGGTGGCTGACTTTCCAGTCGATGAAGGCGTGCTGGCCTTCCTTGTCGATCTTGTAGTCGGCAGCCATGGCCTGGCCAGCGGTGAACAGGGCGGTACCGAGCGCCAGAGCGGCAAAAGTCTTTTTCAACATTACTTCTATTCCTTTGGAGTTGAGGTTGAACATCAAGCTTTGCGGCCCAGCATGCGGGTGAGGGTCGCGTCACGGTCGATAAAGTGGTGCTTGAGGGCGGCCAGGCCATGCAGGCCGGCGAAGATCACCAACCCCCAGGCCAGGTAGAAATGGATTTCCCCGGCGACATCCGCCTGGTTGGGCAGGTCGCTGACCAGTGCCGGCACCTCGAACAAGCCGAACACCGGGATGCCCACGCCGTCGGCGGTGGAGATCAGGTAGCCGGTGATCATCACCCCGAACAGGCCCACGTACAGCAGGCCGTGGCCGGCCTTGGCGGCGAAGCGGGTTAGCGGGCCATGGTTGGCCGGGGCCGGTGGTGGCGGGCTGATGAAGCGCCACAGCACGCGACCGAGCATGATCGCCAGCAGGGTCAGGCCGATACTCTTGTGCAGGTCGGGTGCCGTTTTGCGCCACGCACTGTAGTAGTCCAGGCCGACCATCCACAGCCCCAGGCCGAACAGGCCGAAGACCGCCAGGGCCACGCCCCAGTGCAGGACGATACTGACCACGCCATAGCGAGAAGGAGAATTGCGCAGTTGCATTGCCGTGTTTCCCTGTAAGAACTGTGCCCAAGACTAACCGGTTATCTATCGAATTAAAGCGGAAAATTTCGCTTTGAACGATCGAGAAACATGATCTTTAGTGTGAGACGAACAGGTTAAGGAAACATTAACTCGGCAGGAAGGAATTCTGGTGCTGCTGGACGCGCATCGCGGGTCAAGCCCGCTCCCACAGGGTCTTCGGCGATCCTGTGGGAGCGGGCTTGACCCGCGATGCGGTCACTGCATTACTGCGTCTTGGCTTGGGTAGCCGCCGCCGGCTTCTTCGCCACCGGCTTGGCCGCAGGCTTTTTGACCGGCTGGGCCTTGGCCGCAGGCTTCTTGGCTGGCGCGGCTTTCGCCGGGGCCTTCTTGGCAGCAGGCGCCGCCTTTGCCGGCGCCTGCCTGGCTACTGGCGCAGCCGCAGCGGGCGTTGGCGCCGGCGCAGGTGCAGCGGCTGGGGCTGGGGCTGGGCTAGCGCAGGAGCTGGCGCCGCATCAACCGGCTTGGCCGGCGCTTTGTCTACCGGCTTGTCACCGCCACCGAACAACCGCGAGAAGAAGCCAGGCTTGCTGTCCTTGGCCGCCACCGCTGCCGCTGCGGCCCCGGCCGCCACCGGCGCCAGCTTGGCCGGGTCGAACGACTTGCCATTGGACATGTCCACCACCTGGCCCGCCGCGCGCTGGCCGCTGCGCAGAGCGCCTTCCAGGGTGCCGGGGTACAGCGCATCGGTGTGTTCGCCGGCAAACGCCACGCGCTGCACCGGACGCTCCCACAGGCGCCAGAACTTGCTGATCTGCCCCGGCCCGTAGGCGAGGTAGGCACCGCCCGTACCGGCATCGGTGCTGTAGCGACGCACTTCATAACCGGTGAACGCGCCACGCGCCTGCGGGTAGAACGCATGCAGGCGAATCAGCACCTGGTCGACCATCTGCTTGTCGCCGAACGCCTGCAGCAGGCGCGCGTTGTCACCGGACAGGTTGATCACCACGTTGGCGCCACCCTTGAGCGCCGGCTCGATCCACAGCATGCCCAGGCCGGTGTTGCTGTAGATTTCGCCCGACATGCGCGCACGGCTTTCCCAGACCGGGGTCTTGAACTTGAGCAGCAGCTGGTCGCGCCAGCCGTAGTTGGTGCCCTTGAGTGCCGCCAGGTGCTGGTTGTCCAGGCCCGGGGTCATCTGGATCTTGGCCAGGGCGCGCAACGGTACCGCCAGCACCACGTAGTCGGCGCTGTAGCCCACCGCGCCGACCTTGACCGTGACGCCGTCCTTGTCCTGGATGATCGCGCTGACCGGTGCGCTGGTCTTGATGGTCTTCAGTTGCTTGACGAAAGCCTGCGCCAGCACCGGGCTGCCGCCAGGCAGACGGGCGGCGCGCAGGTCGCGATCGCTCACATCGCGGTACACGCGGGTCTGCTGCGCGAAATACAGCAACGACAGGCGCGAAGGCTCGTCATAGCGGGTACGGATCTGCTGGTTGACCAGCTGGCGCGCGGTCGGTGGCAGTTGCAGCTTGTCCAGCCAGCCGGAAACGTTGAGCTGGTCGAGGGCGAACAGGGTGCTGTTGGCCGCCGGGTTTTCAGGGTCGCTGATCGAGCGCGCCAGGTCGTCGAGGGTCTTCTCGTAGCGCTTGAGTGCCTCGGCGGTGGCCGGCTGCTTGGTGGCCAGGTCTGCGGCGCTGAAGTACTCGCCATCGATCAGGTAGCTCGGTACGCGCACGAACTCCGGCGCCGGCAGGGTGGCCAGCTTGAAGGTGTCGAGGTAGCGGTTGAGGGTCGGCTGGGCCTTGCTGTTGCCGATCCACTCGCTGGTGGCCAGGCCCGAACGCCCGCCCATGCCCGGCTTGGCTTCCAGCAGGGTCACCTGCCAGCCCTTGTTTTGCAGTTCGTAGGCGGCGGTGAGGCCTGCCAGGCCGCCACCGACCACGATGGCCGTCGGCTGCTTGGCAGCCGCGAGGGCGCCCGCGCTGAACAGCCCTATCATTACCAGCGCGCAGGCGCGCAGCCAACCAGCAGACATTCGGCGAACTCCGGATCAAAGGCGGAAAATGCGGGGTGAACCCCCGGGAAAAACGTCGGTGAAGGATACGTCAGGCCGCCCGGGCCTGCCACTAATGCCCGCACCGTTTGCGCCTTATGGGTTGTCCTGCCCCGGCGCTTTGCATAGGCTTGCGCGGTTACCCGAACCCGCGTCGCCAGGAGAGAGCCCATGGGCCTGAATCAACAGTGGATGGAACGTGACCTCAAGGTCCTGTGGCATCCCTGCACCCAGATGAAAGACCACGAGCACCTGCCGCTGATCCCGATCAAGCGTGGCGAAGGCGTATGGCTCGAAGACTTCGAAGGCAAGCGCTACCTCGACGCGGTGAGTTCCTGGTGGGTCAACGTGTTCGGCCACGCCAACCCGAAGATCAACCAGCGCATCAAGGACCAGGTCGACCAGCTCGAACACGTGATCCTCGCAGGCTTCAGCCACCAGCCGGTGATCGAGCTGTCCGAGCGCCTGGTCAAGCTCACCCCGAGGGCCTGAACCGCTGCTTCTACGCCGACAATGGCTCCTCGTGCATCGAAGTGGCGCTGAAGATGAGCTTCCATTACTGGCTCAACAAGGGCCAGCCGGACAAGAAGCGCTTCGTCACCCTGAGCAACAGCTACCACGGCGAGACCATCGCGGCGATGTCGGTGGGCGACGTGCCGCTGTTCACCGAGACCTACAAGGCACTGCTGCTCGACACCCTCAAGGTGCCCAGCCCCGACTGCTACCTGCGCCCCGAGGGCGTGAGCTGGGAAGACCATTCGCGCACGATGTTCGCCGCCATGGAACAGACCCTGGCCGAGCACCATCAGAGCATCGCCGCCGTGATCGTCGAACCGCTGATCCAGGGCGCCGGCGGCATGCGCATGTACCACCCGGTGTACCTCAGGCTGCTGCGCGAGGCGTGCGACCGCTACGGCGTGCACCTGATCCACGACGAGATCGCCGTAGGCTTCGGGCGCACCGGCACGATGTTCGCCTGCGAGCAGGCCGGCATCCGCCCCGACTTCCTGTGCCTGTCCAAGGCCCTCACCGGCGGCTACCTGCCGCTGGCCGCGTGCCTGACCACCGACGAGGTGTACAGCGCGTTCTACGACGATTACCCGACCCTGCGCGCGTTCCTGCACTCGCACAGCTATACCGGCAACCCGCTGGCCTGTGCTGCGGCGCTGGCGACCCTGGACATCTTCGAGCAGGACAACGTGATCGAGGCCAACAAGGCCCTGGCCACACGCATGGCCGCGGCCACCGCGCACCTGGTCGACCACCCGCATGTGGCCGAAGTGCGCCAGACCGGCATGGCCCTGGCCATCGAGATGGTGCAGGACAAGGCCAGCAAGACCGCCTACCCGTGGCAGGAGCGGCGTGGCCTGAAGGTGTTCGAGCATGCCCTGACCCGTGGTGCGCTGCTGCGCCCGCTGGGCAGCGTGGTGTACTTCCTGCCGCCGTACGTGATCACCCCCGAACAGATCGACTTCCTGGCCGAGGTGGCCAGCGAGGGCATCGATATCGCCACGCGCAGCAGCGTGAGCGTGGCGGTGCCGGCCGATTTCCATCCTGATTTCCGCGATCCGGGCTAAACAGCATCGCGGGGCTAGCCCGCTCCCACAGGGATCACCTGTGACCCTGCAGGAGCAGGCTTGACCCGCGATGGCGCCCGAACTGCCTCCATCTTACTCAGAGCAGAACCATGAGACTGTCCCGCTTCTTCATCGACGCCCCCCTGAGCCTGGGCGAGCACGACCTGCCCGAGGCCCAGGCCCACTACATCGGCCGCGTGCTGCGCATGGCGCCGGGCGATGCGGTGCAACTGTTCGACGGCAGCGGCCAGGAATACCTGGGCGAACTGCTCGAGGTCGGCAAGAAGAGCGTGCGCGTCACGCTCGCCCAGGCCCTCCCCGGCCAGGCCGAATCCCCCCTGCACGTGCACCTGGGCCAGGGCCTGTCCCGTGGCGAGCGCATGGACTGGGCGATCCAGAAGGCCACCGAACTGGGCGCCAGCGTGATCACCCCGATCGTCAGCGAACGCTGCGAGGTGCGTCTGAAGGACGAACGTGCCGACAAGCGCCTGGCCCACTGGCGCCAGGTGGCGATCAGTGCCTGCGAACAATGCGGGCGCTCGACAGTGCCGACGATCCATTCACCGGTGCTGCTGGCAGACTGGCTCAAGGCGCGAGACGAGGCGCTGAAACTGGTGCTGCACCCGGTGGCCGAGCCCTTGACCAGCCATGCCAGGCCCGCGAGCCTGGCGTTTCTGATCGGGCCGGAGGGCGGCTTGTCGGAGGTAGAAGTGGAGCAGGCCAAGGCGGCAGGGTTCCATGCCGCGCGCCTGGGCCCGCGGGTGCTGCGTACCGAAACGGCGCCAGTGGTGGCGCTGGCAGTGGCGCAGCAGCTGTGGGGCGACTTCTAGATCGCGTCGCGGCGTTCGCCGCAGCGCCACTGCAGGAGCCGGCCTTGGCGGCGAAGGGGCCCTAAAGCACGTAGAAAAATATCGCGATAAAGTGCAGCAGGCTGCCGGCAATCACGAACAGGTGCCAGATGCCATGCCAATGGCGGAAGCGGCTGTCATAGGCAAAGAAGATGATGCCGATGGTGTACAGCGCGCCCCCCGCCGCCAGCCAGGCGAACCCCGCCGTACCCAGGCTGGCCAGCAGCGGTTTGACCGCCACCAGCACGATCCAGCCCATCAGTGCGTAGATCACGATGGACAGCACGCGCGCCTCGGAGCGCGGCTTGATCTCCTGCAGCATGCCGATAACCGCCAGCCCCCACACCACCCCGAACAGGCTCCAGCCCCACGGACCGCGCAGGCTCACCAGGCAGAACGGGGTATAGCTGCCGGCAATCAGCAGGTAGATCGACAGGTGATCGAGCTTGCGCATGATCACCTTCGCCCGCCCGCGCACGCTGTGATAAAGGGTCGAAGTGCTGTACAGCAGCATCAGCGTGAAGCCGTAGATGGCCAGGCTGACGATCTTCCAGGGGTCGCCCTGCATCCCGGCCACCACCAGCAGCCAGATCGCGCCGATGCAGGCCAGAACCGCGCCCACCAGGTGGGTCCAGGCATTGAAACGTTCACCGTGGTACATGCATTGATGCCCTCCGTAGAATGATTCGCTCCTCTACCCTACACAAGCCCGGCATCAAGTGCATTACGCGGTTGGTACTAGGCCCCGGCTGTCTGCAACAGCTGTTCCAGCCCGGGCAGGTCCGGTACCCGCGCCACCTGCTCGCCCACCTGCACCGCCGCCAGCTCCAGCGGCGCCAGCGGCACATCGACGTAGTTGAGCTGGCTGTCGAGCTTGCACGTGCGCGGTATGCCCTGCACCAGCAGGGCGAAGAAACGCCGCGGCGTATCGCCCAGGGCATTGAGCACCACGATGCGCGCGCGCTCGCCAACCTGGGTCTGGCCACCGCAGGCCGCCTCGAAGCTCAGCAGCGGCAGGCGCTGGCTGCGCCAGTCGATCCAGCCCAGCAACCAGGCCGGCTGATGCGGCAAGGGCGTGCACGGCTGGTAGCCAATCAGCTCGGCCACCGCCACGTTGGGCAGCACCAGGCTGCGGTCGCTCAACGGCAGCAACAGCCCGGTGAGGGTGTTGCGCCGATTGTTGCGAGGGGTCTGTTCAAGCATGCGGGGTACTCCAGCGGGCAATGCTCTGCAGCAGCACCGACTCCTGGTAGGGCTTGCCCAGGTAGTCGTTGACGCCAATGGCCATGGCCCGGTCGCGGTGCTTCTGGCCGGTGCGCGAGGTGATCATGATGATCGGCAGGTCCTTCAGGTGCGGGTCCTGGCGCACCTGGGTGGCCACCTCGAAGCCATCCATGCGTGGCATCTCGATGTCCAGCAGCAGGATGTCGGGACGGTGTTCGGCCAGCACACTCATGGCATCGACCCCATCCTTGGCCGTCAGCACGTTCATGCCATGGCGCTCCAGCAGGCGCCCGGTCACCTTGCGCACCGTGACCGAATCGTCCACCACCAGCACCAGCAACGGACGTGCGGCGGCATTGCCAGGGTGCTCCAGGCGCAGGCGTGCGGCGCCCTGGGCCACCTTGGACAACTGCAGGTGCAGCGTACGCAGTTGCGCCAGCAGGTCGAGAATCAGTACCACGCGGCCATCGCCCAGCAGGGTCGCCCCGGCCAGCCCGTGCACTGCGGCAAACTGCGGGCCAAGGCTCTTGACCACGATTTCACGGCTGGCCGCCAGGCTGTCTACCTGCACGGCGAACTGCTGGTCGTGGGCCTGCACCAGCAGTACCGGCAGCGGCAGGCTCTGCCCCAGCAGGCGCGGCTGCACCTCGCCCTGCAGCAGTTCGCCGAGGTAGCGCAGCTCATAACGGTGGCCGGCGTAGCGGTAGCACGGCGGGTCCAGCTGGTAGCAGGCCTCGAGCTCGGCCGGCGGTACACGGACCACGCCCTCGATGGTGTTCAGCGGCACCGCGTACTGTTCTTCGCCGTAGTTCACCATCAGTGCGCGATTGACCGACACGGTGAACGGCAGGCGAATCAGAAAACGCGCACCCTTGCCCGGCACCGAGTTGATCACCATCGAGCCGCCCAGTTGCTTGACCTCTTCGTGCACCACGTCCATGCCCAGGCCACGCCCGGAAATCTGGGTGATCTTCTCGGCAGTGGAGAACCCGGGCCGCAGGATGAACTGCATCACCTCGTGGTCGCTCAGTTCGGTGGCCGGGTCCAGCAGGCCGCGCTTGATCGCCTTTTGCCGCACCGCCTCAAGCGGCACGCCGGCGCCATCGTCGGTCATTTCGATGACGATATCGGCGCCTTCGTGCAGCAGGTTGAGGGCGATGGTGCCCTGCTCCGGCTTGACCCGCCGCCAGGCGCGCCGCACGGTTTTCCATGCCGTGGTCGACGGCGTTGCGCAGCATGTGTTCCAGCGGCGCCACCATGCGTTCGAGCACGCTGCGGTCCAGCTCGCCCTCGGCATTGCCCACCACCAGCTCGACCTGCTTGCCCAGCTCGCTGGCAACCTGGCGCACCACCCGCTGCAGGCGCGGCACCAGGCGCTCGAACGGCACCATGCGGGTGCGCGTCAGGCCTTCCTGCAACTCGCTGTTCACCCGCGCCTGCTGTTGCAGCAGGCTGTAGGCGTCATGGGCACGCACGGCCAGGGTTTCCTTCAGGTCCAGCAGATCGGAGGCCGACTCGAACAGGGCCCGCGACAGCTGCTGCAACTGTGAATGACGGTCCATTTCCAACGGGTCGAAGTCGTCATAGCCCAGCGCCTCGCCTTCGCTCTGCTGGCGGCTGAGGATGCGCCCCTGGGTCTCGGTATCGAGCCGGCGCAGCTGGTCGCGCATGCGCTCGAGCGTGGTTTCCATCTCGCCCAGGGCCACCTGTGCATCGTTCACCTGCTGTTCGATGCGCCCGCGAATGATCGAGTTCTCGCCCGCCAGGTTGCCCAGGTCGTCGAGCAGCTCGGCCGTTACCTTGACCATGTCGGCCGGGGCACGCTCCGGGCTCGGCGCCGCCACTTCCACCGGGGCCACCTCGGCGCCGGGCGTCGCGGCGGCGGTGTCGCTCAGGGCAGCACTGCTGAAATTGCGGATATAGTCGATCAGCGCCGTGGCGGCGTGCAGCGGCTGGTGCAGGCGCACCGCATCGAGCATGTGCGCCAGGCGGTCATGGCAGTTCTGCAGCAGGCTGAACAGCGCCGGGCTGGGTTGCAGCTGCCCGGCCGCCAGGTGTTCATAGAGGAATTCGAGTTCATGGGCCAGGTCGCCGATGGGCGCGATCTCGACCATGCGCGCACCGCCCTTGAGGGTGTGCAGGTCGCGCAGCAGGTTCTCCACCTCCACCCCGTTGCGCGGGTCGGCCTGCCAGCGCAGCAGCGCGGCACCGGCACTTTCGGCGATGTCGAAGCCTTCCTCGAGAAAGATCTCCAGCAGTTCCTTGTCGCCCTCGTGACGCTGGGGCTCCGCCGGCTTGCCTTGGGGCTCGGGTGCCGGTGCGGAGTGACGGAACTCGCGCAGGGCTGCCAGCTGTTCCACCACCAGCTCCGTTGCCTGTCCCTGCTGCACCTGCTCGAGCAGACGCCCGAGCAACGCATGGCTTTCACGCAGCAGGCCCGGCAACAGGTTGCCGGGCTGGTAACGGCGATCGACCAGGCCTTCGTAGAGCAACTCCAGCTCCTGGGCCAGCACCTCGACCGCCCCCACCTGCGCCAGCTGTGCGCCACCCTTGAGGGTCTGCAGGTCGCGCTGCAGCGACGACAGCGCCGAGCCGTTGTCGGGGTCGCCGGCCCAGCGCGCCAGGGCCTGGTCGGCCCCTTCGAGGATGTCGCGGGCCTCCTCCAGAAACAGCTCGACCACCTCGCTGTCATGCGCCTGGCGTTGCAGCGCGCGGGTGGCGTCGCCCAGTTCGGCGATCTGCCCGGGCTGCTCGCCCTGGCTGCGCACCAGGCCCATGGCATCCGGCGCCAGGCCTTGCTCGAGCAGCTCGCGCAATGCGTGCAGGCGTTGCGGTTGCGGGTCCACTTCCTGGCCGGCGGCAATCTGGTCGAGCATGTCGATCAGGGCTTCATGGGCCCGTTGCGCCTCGCCGAAGAAGCGCTCGCTGACCGCCAGGCTGCTCTCCTCCACCGCCCGTACAGGTCCAGCAGCGCCTCGCACAGTTCATCCACCTGCCACAGGTCGGCCAGGTGCGCGCTCTGCCCCAGGGTGGTCAGTTCATCCAGCAGCGCAGTCAGCTCCTGGCGCTCGCCGGGGTGCTCCTGCCAGCGTTGCAACAGGTTTCGGCGTCCAGCAGGATGTCCATGCCCTGGGCCAGGAAGCTGGCGATCAGTTGCGGGTCGCGCTTGACCCGCAGGCCCTGGCTCGGCGCATCGCGCAGTGCCTGCAGGCGCGCAGCAACCACCTGGTCGATCTGTTCGATGAGGGTCCGGGCACCGCCGATGGGTGCCAGCGGGGTGCTGTCGAGCTGTGCCAGACCGCGGCGCAGCAGCGGTTCGGCCATCTGCAGCAGGTACAGCTCGTCAAGGTCCAGGCCCAGCTGGTGGGCCTTGAATTCGCGGGCAAGCAGGTCCAGTGCGCTGGCCAGCTCGGCGATCGGCACCACCCCGGCCATCGCGGCGCTGCCCTTGAGGGTATGCAGCGCCCGTTGCAGGCTGTCGCTGACCGGCACCGGCAACTGCACCTCGGCGGCCTGCAGGAACTCGTCGACACTGGCCAGGTGGGTCTGCGCCTCGTTGCGGAAGATCTCCAGCAGGCGCGGGTCGAAGGCCGGCTCCGGGGCTGTGACGCCCAGCGGGTCGTTCATCGCCAGCGCATGCAGGCGCGTGGCCAGGCGCTCGACCTCGGCATGGGGCAGAGCCTGGGCCTGGGCGAATTCATCCAGCAACGGCGTCAGCAGCGCAATGCTCTGCTCGAGCCCGGCCAGCACATCGCCGCTGGCTTCGACGCGGCCTTCGAGCATGCGGTTGAGCAGGTGCTCGGCGGCCCAGGCAAGCTCGGCCAGCACCTGGGCGCGCACCATGCGGCCGCTGCCCTTGAGGGTGTGGAAGGCGCGGCGCATTTCCACCAGCGCGTCACGTGCCGCCGGGTTGCCCCGCCATATCGCCCAGTGCTGTTGCAACTGCTGCAGCACCTCCTCGGCTTCCTCCAGGAACACCTCGCGCAGCTCGTCGTCCAGCGGTGCCTCGTGCATCTCGGGCGCAGGCGCGGGTGCCGACGGGGCCGGCGGCAGGCTCGGGAACCCCAGTGCGGTCAGGGCCAGCTGGGTGCGCTCGAGCCATTCGTCCAGGTCGGCCTGGGGGTCGATGGCGCGCCATTGCAGGTACAGTTCCAGGCTGCACAGGGCATCGGCCAGGTGATCCAGCGCGGCGTTGTCCGGCAGCCGCTCGGCGTACAGCAGGTGGGTCTCGACGTAATCATGGCAACGCCGCACCAGCGCCGCCGCCCGGGGCAGCATGAGCATCGCCAGCGCCCCGCGGATCTGCGTGAACAGCCCCGGCAGCGGTTGCAGGCGCAGGCGATCCCAGCCGGCCTCCAGGCAATCGGCGATCAGGTCCTTGGCCTGCAGCAGCACGCCGTGGGCCTCGTCCAGCACCAATCGGCGAATGTCGTCCAGGTCGGTGCCGGGTACGCTGGCCTGGCTGACCGACTCGATCGAGCCCACCATGCCGCCCAGGGTCGCCTCGACATACAGCAGCGCCCCGGCAACATCCATCAGCAGCGCGTCCTCGGGCACCCGCTGGCCCTGGGCCAGGGCCTGAAGCACCGCCACCTGGTCGATGATCACCCGGCGCGGCTGGCCGAAGCCGAGCACCGCCAGGGTATCGGCGATCTGGCGCAACGGCGCCAGCAGCGGGGCCAGCGCCTCGACCTGCTGGCGGTCGCTGCGCACGAACAGGTCCAGTTGCTCCTTGATGCGCACCAGGTCTTCGCGCACTGCCAGCACCACCGAACGCATCGCATCGCGCCCCGGCACCGCCTCAAGCGGGTCCCGCAGCGCGCCGAGGCTCAGGCCTAGCCCCGCAGCGGGCTCGGCGACGGTCTGCTCGCCCGGCAGGCTGGCCTGGGCCAGCGCCGGCGCGCCACGCGCGGCGCGCAACGGGTTGAGCAGTGGCAGCACCAGCAACGGCAGCTCGTGCCGGGCGCCGCGCAGGCGTTGCAGGTACTGCGGCAACTGCTCCAGCGCCCTGAACAACGCGCCCAGCGCGTCACCGCGAGAGGCCACGCGGCCTTCGCCCAGGGCCTGGGCCAGCTGCTGCATTTCACGGGTCAGCAAGGCCGCACCTTCCAGCTCGAGCATCTGCAGGCAGCCGCGCACCTGGCGCAGCGGCGCGTCGAAACGCTCCAGCACCTGGCTGTCGCCAGCGTCGCCGGCAAACTGCTCCAACGCCTGGCGGGCCTGGGCCAGGCAGTCGTCGATGGGGCCCTTGACCCAGGCCAGGGCCACCTTGTCGTGGCGCTCGGCGATACGCACTTTAGTAGCCATAAAGTCCCACGCGCCGGTCAGCGCGGCTCCGTGGTTGGCGGCAAGGTGAAGCCCGACACCGAACGGCGCATCTCGCTGGCCATGCGCGCCAGGTTGCCGATGCTCTCGGCGGTGGCGGTCGAGCCGGACGAGGTCTGCGAGGTGATCTGCTGGATCACCGCCATGGTGTGGGAGATCTGCCCGGCCGAAGAGGTCTGCAACTGCGCGGCATCGGAAATGCTGTGGATCAGTTCGGCCAGGGTCTGCGATACACCCTCGATTTCGGCCAGCGCCACCCCGGCATCCTGCGCCAGACGCGCCCCGCGCACCACTTCGGCGGTGGTCTGCTCCATGGAGATGACCGCCTCGTTGGTGTCGGCCTGGATCGCGCGCACCAGCGCCTCGATCTGGCGCGTGGCCGAGGATGAGCGCTCGGCCAGGCGCTGCACCTCGTCGGCCACCACCGCAAAGCCGCGCCCGGCCTCGCCGGCCATCGACGCCTGGATCGCCGCGTTGAGGGCGAGGATGTTGGTCTGGTCGGCAATGTCGTCGATCAGGCTGACGATGTCGCCGATTTCCTGGGACGACTCGCCCAGGCGCTTGATGCGCTTGGCAGTGTCCTGGATCTGCTCGCGGATGTTGTCCATGCCGTTGATGGTGTTGTGCACCACCTCGTTGCCCTTGTTGGCAATGGCCACCGAGCGCTCGGCCACCTTGGCCGACTCGTAGGCGTGCCCGACACCCGGTCGATGGACTCGGCCATGTCGCCCACCGCAATCGATGCATCGGTGATCTGCTGGGCCTGGTGCTCGGAGGCCTTGGCCAGCAGGTGTGCGGTGGTCTGGGTCTCCTGCACCGCGCTGGCGACTTCCTCGGCGCTGAGGTTGATGGTCGCCACCAGGTCGCGCAACTGGTCGATGGAATAGTTGATGGAGTCGGCGATGGCCCCGGTGAAGTCCTCGGTGACCGAAGCGGTGACAGTCAGGTTGCCGTCGGCCAGTTCCTGGATCTCGTTGAGCAGGCGCATGATCGCCTGCTGGTTGCGTTCGTTGGTTTCGGCGGTTTCGCTGAGCTGGCGATTGGTTTCGCGCACCATCACCAGCCCGATCAGGATGATCGAGGCCAGCGCCAGCAGGCCCAGCACGTAGCCGCCGACGGTATCCAGGGTGCGCCGGAGGCCAGGTTCTCGAAGCCGTTGGCCAGGTGCGAGGCTTCGTCGAGCAATGTCTGCGACAGGCTGAAGATGCTGCCGGCCGCTTCGCGCACGCGAAACAGCTCGGGCGAGGTTTCAAGAATCTCGTCGACGGAGCCTGCGACAAACTGGAACAGCTCGGCGATCTCGGCCAGGCGCGCACGGGCATCCGGGTCCTGGACGCGGGTGACCTGGATCGACGGCGCGCCGCCGAGCATGCCGTCGAGCACCTGGCCGAAGCGGCTGGCATCGCGGCCGAAGGCATCGGCGGCCTGCACCGCGGTGTCGTCGCCGGCCAGCACGGTGTTGACCGAGCCCAGGATGCGCTCGGCCAGCAGCGACTGGCGCTGGGCCACTGCCACCTGGCTGGCGGGGGCGCCACTTTGCAGCAGGATCTCCACCACCTTTTCGTACTCGACCTGCAACTGCGGCACGGTCTCGGCCAGGGTCGCGGCCACCTGGTGCAGCGACAGCACGGTCTGCTCGCTGGCCAGGATCGCGTCGGTGCTCTTGCGCAGGCTCTCCCAGTCGCGTTGCACCGCATCCATCTCGCCGCGTACCGCCACCGGGGCCGACGGCAGGCCGGTGGCCGGGTCGCCTTTTTTCAGGTAACCCCAGCGCTGTTCGAAATCGTTGCGCGCATCGTTGAGCAGCTTGAACGCCACAGCCTTGCCGGCGCGGCCTCGGTGGCGTTCTTGGCGATGCGCTGGGACAGCACGCGCAGCTCGCCGGCATGGCCGATGTACTGCTTGTCGTAGTTGGCCTGGGTATTGAGGTAGGCGAAGTTGGCGAACAGCAGAATGATCGACAGGATCAGCACGATGAAGAGTGCGGCGATCTGCGCGCTGCTGCGCGAGCCTTGTACCGAGGGGCGGGTCTTGAACTTGGTCACAGGTCTGGCATCCCTTTACAACGCCACATCGAGAAAGCCTGGCGCCTGGGCCAGGGCGAAGGGGCTGAAAATGCCCCAGCAGTGCTCGCGCTGAAAGTGCCCCTGCACGAAGGGGGCCGCAGCCGGCAGCAGCGGCGCCGGCGGCGACAGCTCCAGGCCGTGCAGGGCAAAGTGCTGCAGGCCCACCACTTCGTCCACCAGCAGCCCGGCGAACAGCTCCTCGTGGTCCAGCACCAGCACCCGCCGCTGCTTGCGCACCACCGACAGGCCCAGGCCGAGAAAACCGCACAGGTCCATCACCGGCAACAGCCGCCCGCGCAGGTTGGCCACCCCCGCCACCCACGGCTTGACCCCGGGAATGCGGCTGAGCCGGGGTTCCTGCAGCACTTCGGCGACCTCGCCCATGGGCGCCACGAACCAGTGCTCGGCCATGCGAAAGCCGATGCCGCTCCAGGTCTGCAGGCGGGTTTCCTGCAATGGCAGGTCGGCCGCCAGCAGGCGACAGCGCCGGTCGATTTCGAGCAACAGCTCGAAAGCGGTCAGCGATTCGCCCATGCGCCGCGTGGTCAAGCCTTGAGAACTTTGTTCAGGACCTGGATCAGGGTGTCTTCATCCACCGGCTTGGTCAGGTAGTCGCTGGCGCCCTGGCGCTGGCCCCAGACCTTGTCGGTTTCCTGGTCCTTGGTGGTGACGATGATCACCGGGATGCCCTTGGTGACGTCGTCCTTGCTCAACTGACGGGTCGCCTGGAAGCCGTTCATGCCGGGCATCACGATGTCCATCAGCACCGCGTCGGGCTTTTCCTGGCGGGCCAGGGCCACGCCATCGGCGCCGTTCTCGGCCTTGAGCACCTGGTGCCCGTGCTTTTCGAGCATTCCGGTCAGTTTGTACATTTCGGTCGGCGAATCGTCGACGATCAGAACTCGGGCCATGCTGTTCCCCAATAAAGGCATGACGCCGCTGCCAGGAGGGCGGCGGCGTCAGGGTGCGGGTTGTTCTTCTGCGGCGAAACCCGGCACATGGGCGCGGATCGCATCCAGCAGTTCTTCCTTGCTGAAAGGTTTGGTCAGAAATTGATCAGAGCCCACCTGGCGGCTGAGCGCCTTGTCGAACAGGCCGTCGCGCGACGACAGCATGATCACCGGGATGTCCTTGAACGCGCTGTTCTGCTTGATCAGCAGGCAGGTCTGGTAGCCATCGAGGCGCGGCATCAGCACATCGACGAAGATGATCCCCGGGGTGTGGTCGACGATCTTGCCCAGGGCGTCGAAACCGTCGACCGCGGTGACGACTTCGCAACCGGCTTCGCCCAGCAGCTTTTCGGCAGTGCTGCGAATCGTCTTGGAGTCATCGATCACCATCACCTTCAACGCCGTGTCGGGCTGTACCATAATTGCTCTACCATCGCCTGGAAGGGCCTTGCAGGCCACGTGCCAGGCCTTTTTAGCACACTCTGGGGGTGCATTCCATCGAGCCTCGCCGCGCCCAGCGCCGATGCCTGCCGGCTGACGTTTCCCCTTGACCGCCAGCCCGCCGGGCGCCACCCTGACGCACTTCAATTCGAGCCACTGCGGCAGCACGCCGCCGAGAGGAAATACCCCATGAGCGTTCGCCTCGGGATTGTCATGGACCCCATCGCGCAGATCTCCTACAAGAAGGACAGCTCGCTGGCCATGTTGCTGGCCGCCCAGGCCCGTGGCTGGTCGCTGTTCTACATGGAGCAGCACGACCTGTACCAGAGCGAAGGCGTGGCCCGTGCCCGCATGCGCCCGCTCAAGGTGTTCGCCGACCCCGAGCACTGGTTCGAGCTGGAGGCCGAGACCGACGCCGCGCTGAGCGAGCTGGACGTGATCCTGATGCGCAAGGACCCGCCCTTCGACATGGAGTTCGTCTACAGCACCTACCTGCTGGAGCAGGCCGAGGCCGCCGGGGTGCTGGTGGTCAACCGTCCGCAGAGCCTGCGCGACTGCAACGAGAAGCTGTTCGCCACGCTGTTCCCGCAGTGCACGCCGCCAACCCTGGTGAGCCGGCGCCCGGACATCATCCGCGAATTCGCCGCCAAGCACGGCGACGTGATCCTCAAGCCGCTGGACGGCATGGGCGGCACCTCGATCTTCCGCCACCGCGTGGGCGACCCCAACCTGTCGGTGATCCTCGAGACCCTGACCGCCCTGGGCACCCAGCAGATCATGGCCCAGGCCTACCTGCCGGCGATCAAGGACGGCGACAAGCGCATCCTGATGATCGACGGCGAGCCGGTGCCGTACTGCCTGGCGCGCATCCCGGCCAGCGGCGAAACCCGCGGCAACCTGGCCGCCGGCGGTCGTGGCGAGGCCCGCGAGCTGACCGAGCGCGACCGTTGGATCGCCGCCCAGGTGGGCCCGACCCTGCGCGAGAAGGGCCTGTTGTTCGTCGGCCTGGACGTGATCGGCGAGCACCTGACCGAAATCAACGTGACCAGCCCCACCTGCATCCGCGAAATCGACAACGCCTACGGCACGCAGATCGGCGCGCAGTTGATGGACGCCATTGATCGCAAGCTCAAGGCACGCTGACCGCCGACAAGTGGCGGGCCCGCGTTGTGGGGTATCATGCCGGTCCATTCTCGACTGGCACCCCGCTGCGCCGGCCCTGCCCCGGCTGCTGGATAATCGATGACGCTTCCTGCCGACCTTCCTGCCGATTTTGCCCCGCCCCGTGTCCGCGCGGCGGACCGGCTGGGCTTTACCCTGTTCCTGGCGGCGCTGCTGCACCTGGCGCTGATCCTGGGCCTGGGGTTTACCTTCGCCAAGCCTGAAGAAATCCGCCGCACCATGGAAATCACCCTGGCCACCTTCAAGAGCGAGGCACCGCCGAAGAAGGCCGATTACCTGGCGCAGGACAACCAGCAGGGCAGCGGCACGCTGGACAAGAAGGCAGTGCCCAAGACCACCGAGATCGCCCCGTTCCAGGACAGCAAGATCAACAAGGTGACGCCGCCCCGGCCGCGAAGCCCGAAGTGGCGCCCCAGCCGGCCCCGCCCAAGGCGGTGGTGGCCACCACCAGGCCCAAGCCGCAGAAGGTCGAGACCCGCCCCAAGGAACAGCAGCCCAAGGTGCAACCCAAGGCGGCCACGCCGACGTTCGACAGCGCCGACCTGTCCAGCCAGATCGCCAGCCTCGAGGCGGAGCTGGCCAACGAACAGCAGCTGTACGCCAAGCGCCCGCGCATCCACCGCCTGAGCGCGGCCTCGACCATGCGCGACAAGGGCGCCTGGTACAAGGATGAATGGCGCAAGAAGGTCGAGCGCATCGGCAACCTCAACTACCCGGACGAGGCCCGCCGCCAGCAGATCTATGGCAGTTTGCGCCTGTTGGTGTCGATCAACCATGACGGTTCGCTGTACGAGGTGCTGGTGCTCGAATCTTCCGGGCAGCCGCTGCTGGACCAGGCGGCGCAGCGCATCGTGAGGCTGGCGGCGCCGTTTGCGCCGTTCACCGGGGACCTGTCGGATATCGATCGGCTGGAAATTGTTCGAACGTGGCGCTTCGCCCGTGGGGATCGGTTGTCGAGCAACTGATCGCCGAAGGTGTACTCGCCTGACATCGTCAAGCGGCTCAAGTAACACCTGTAAGTACGAGTGTTCGTAATCAAAACTACCGAAGCTGGCCAACAAAAAATGTTGTCGCGCAATTGAAGCAGGACCAGCACTTACAACAACTGCGAGGCATGCCTCAACTGCTAGACAGTGAGAAGAGTTTCAACTCGCCATGTCAGATCATTAACCTTCGAGTGGGTTGTTGACGGCAGTAGACCAGTTCAGGTTGTTGCCTACTGTACCATCGTCTTCAAGATGCCTAACCGTAAATTGGTAGCCATGGTGAGGGTTTGGGCCAGGTGGCTTGAAGGTAATTGTGAAACACCCATTCTCGTACGTCTTACCCTCGCCGCAGTATTCTCCGGTCCCACTGACACAGACCAGATAAGCGCGTTCGGGGTCACCGCGTCCTGTAAGCGTTACCTCACTAGTAAAGAAATTTCCGATTGCTTCGTTGATAGACATCCGAGTGATCATTGCACTTCTCCTTTAGATAAGCCAAATGCTCGGTTTGCGGTGAGACTATGAGTTGATCCAAACCACCTGTCACCTGACACAGTTACCAGTTGTAGGTCGCCGCGAAAAAAATGTACCCGCTTCAAAAAGCAGCGCAGTGCCGCGACATCAGCAACCGCAGGGTCACATAACTAGCGCCTCACACAGCAGCCCGTGCCGATTAGCACCGCCAAGAAACAGGCATAATCGGCCCGCAGGCTCGACACGCACCTTGTCAGCGTGGCCGCTCGCCGCCACACTAACCCCCATGAAAAACCTCAGCCCGAGTTACCTCAAGCATCAGTTCCTGATTGCCATGCCGCACATGGCCGACCCGAACTTTGCCCACACCCTGACCTACATCGTCGAGCACAATGCCAACGGTGCCATGGGGCTGGTGGTCAATCGCCCGCAGGAGCTGAACCTGGCCGATATCCTCGAGCAGCTGCGCCCGGACACCGAGCCGCCGGCACGCTGCATCCACGTGCCTATCCATATCGGCGGCCCGGTACAGACCGACCGCGGTTTTGTGCTGCACACCAACGACAAGACCTTCCAGGCCACCGTCCAGCTCGACGGGCTGGCCCTGTCGACCTCGCAGGACGTGCTGTTCGCCATCGCCGACGGCGTTGGCCCGGCGCAGAGCCTGATCACCCTGGGCTACGCCGGCTGGGAAGCCGGGCAGCTGGAAGCGGAACTGGCCGACAACGCCTGGCTCAACTGCCCGTTCGACCCCGAGATCATCTTCGGCATGGCCTGCGAGCAACGCCTCGAAGCCGCCGCAGCCAGCCTGGGCATCAACCTCAGCCTGCTCACCAGCCAGGCGGGGCACGCCTGATGGCGGCGCTCAAACTGCTGCTGGGCTTCGACTACGGCACCAAGCAGATCGGCGTCGCCGTCGGCCAGGTGATCACCGGCCAGGCCCGCGAGCTGTGCACCCTGAAGGCGCAGAACGGCGCACCCGACTGGGCCCAGGTGGAAAAACTGTTCAAGGAATGGCAACCCGACGCGGTAGTCGTCGGCCTGCCGCTGAACATGGACGGCACGCCCAGCGAAATGAGCGCGCGCGCCGAGAAATTCGCCCGACGCCTGAACGGCCGCTTCAACGTGCCGGCCTACACCCACGACGAGCGCCTGACCACCTTCGAGGCCAAGGGCGAACGCATGGCCCGTGGCGGCCAGCGTGGCAGCTACCGCGACAACCCGGTGGACGCGATTGCCGCCGCCCTGCTGCTGCAAGGCTGGCTCGACGCCCACGCCGAACAGGCCTGAACCCGACCATCGGTTACACGCCGGGCCAGCTCTCTGCCCCGGCCTCTTGAGGAGCAAGCATGAGCCTACCCAACCCCGCCGAACTGATCCGGCAGATGGCCGTTGACCTTCGCGCCCACCTGCAACGCCGCGCCATCGCCGAACCGCGCTTCATCGGCATCCGCACCGGCGGCGTATGGGTGGCCCAGGCGCTGCTGGCCGAGCTGGGCAGCGATTCGCCGCTGGGCACCCTCGACGTGTCGTTCTACCGCGACGACTTCAGCCAGAACGGCCTGCACCCGCAGGTGCGCCCGTCCGACCTGCCGTTCGAGATCGAAGGCCAGCACCTGGTACTGGTGGACGACGTGCTGATGAGCGGGCGCACCATCCGCGCCGCCCTCAACGAACTGTTCGACTATGGCCGCCCGGCCAGCGTGACCCTGGTGTGTCTGCTGGACCTGGATGCCGGCGAACTGCCGATCCGGCCAAACGTGGTGGGCGCCACCCTGTCGCTGCAAGCCCATGAACGGGTAAAATTGTCCGGCCCCGCGCCGCTCGAACTCGAGCGCCAGGACCTCGCTTCCGCTTCCGCCCTTTAAGAGTCCCCCGCGATGACGCCAATCGACGCCAAGCGCCCGCTGCAGCTCAATGACCAGGGCCAGCTGCGCCACTTCCTCTCGCTCGACGGTTTGCCCCGCGAACTGCTGACCGAAATTCTCGACACGGCCGACTCGTTCCTCGAAGTCGGCGCGCGTGCGGTCAAGAAAGTCCCGCTGCTGCGCGGCAAGACCGTGTGCAACGTGTTCTTCGAGAACTCCACGCGTACCCGCACCACCTTCGAACTGGCCGCCCAGCGGCTGTCGGCCGACGTGATCACGCTGAACGTGTCGACCTCCTCCACCAGCAAGGGCGAGACCCTGTTCGACACCCTGCGCAACCTTGAAGCCATGGCCGCCGACATGTTCGTGGTGCGCCACGCCGACTCGGGCGCCGCGCACTTCATCGCCGAGCACGTGTGCCCGGAGGTGGCGATCATCAACGGTGGCGACGGGCGCCACGCGCACCCCACCCAGGGCATGCTCGACATGCTGACCATTCGTCGCCACAAGGGCGGCTTCGAGAACCTCTCGGTGGCCATCGTCGGCGACATCCTGCACTCGCGGGTGGCGCGCTCGAACATGCTCGCGCTGAAAACCCTGGGTTGCCCGGACATCCGCGTGATCGGCCCCAAGACCCTGCTGCCGATCGGCATCGAGCAGTACGGCGTGAAGGTCTACACCGACCTGGAGCAAGGCCTGAAGGACGTCGACGTGGTGATCATGCTGCGCCTGCAGCGTGAGCGCATGACCGGCGGCCTGCTGCCCAGCGAGGGCGAGTTCTACCGCCTGTTCGGCCTGACCACCGCACGCCTGGCCGGGGCCAAGCCCGATGCCATCGTGATGCACCCCGGCCCGATCAACCGTGGCGTGGAAATCGAGTCGGCCGTGGCCGACGGCGCCCACTCGGTGATCCTCAACCAGGTCACCTACGGCATCGCCGTGCGCATGGCGGTGCTGTCCATGGCCATGAGCGGGCAGACCGCGCAACGTCAATTCGAGCAGGAGAACGCCCAGTGAGCCTGAGTATCCTCGGCGCCCGTGTCATCGACCCAACCAGCGGCCTGGACCAGGTCGGCGACCTGCACATCGACGCCGGCAAGATCGTCGCCATCGGCGCTGCCCCGGCCGGCTTCAAGCCCGCCCGTACCCTGGACGCCACCGGCCTGGTGGCCGCGCCCGGCCTGGTCGACCTGAGCGTTGCCCTGCGCGAGCCCGGCTACAGCCGCAAGGGCAGCATCGCCAGCGAAACCCGCGCCGCCGCCGCCGGTGGCGTGACCAGCCTGTGCTGCCCGCCGCAGACCCGGCCGGTGCTCGACACCTCGGCAGTCACCGAGCTGATCCTGGACCGCGCCCGTGAAGCCGGGCACAGCAAGGTGTACCCGATCGGCGCCTTGAGCAAGGGCCTGGAAGGCGAGCAACTGGCCGAGCTGATCGCCCTGCGCGATGCCGGCTGCGTGGCCTTCGGCAACGGCCTGAACAGCTTCACCAACACCCGCACCCTGGCCCGCGCGCTGGACTACGCGGCCACCTTCGACCTGACGGTGATCTTCCATTCCCAGGACCGCGACCTGGCCCAGGGCGGCCTCGCCCACGAGGGCGCGATGGCCAGTTTCCTCGGCCTGCCGGGCATTCCGGAAACCGCCGAGACCGTGGCCCTGGCCCGCGACCTGCTGCTGGTGGAACAGACCGGCGTGCGTGCGCACTTCAGCCAGCTGACCAGCGCCCGGGGCGCCAAGCTGATCGAACAGGCCCAGGCCCGCGGCCTGCCGGTGACGGCGGATGTGGCGCTGTACCAGTTGATCCTCACCGACGAGGCGCTGCGCGACTTCTCCAGCCTGTACCACGTGCAACCGCCGCTGCGCACCCGCGCCGACCGCGACGGCCTGCGTGATGCGGTCAAGCGGGGCGTGATCCAGGCGATTTCCAGCCATCACCAGCCGCATGAGCGCGACGCCAAGCTGGCGCCGTTCGGTGCCACCGAACCAGGCATCAGCAGCGTCGAGTTGCTGCTGCCGCTGGCGATGACACTGGTCGAGGACGGCCTGCTCGACCTGGCGACCTTGTTGCAGCGTTTGTCTGCAGGCCCAGCGGCGGCCCTGCGCCTGCCGGCCGGGCAGTTGCAGGTGGGTGCGGCGGCAGACCTGGTGCTGTTCGACCCGCAGGCCTCGACCGTGGCTGGCGAACAATGGCGCTCCAAGGGCGAAAACTGCCCGTTCATCGGGCACTGCCTGCCGAGTGCGGTGCGTTACACCCTGGTTGACGGGCACATCAGCCACGAAGCCTGAGTCAAACCCTTCGCCGGCAAGGCCGGCTCCTACCGGTAGGAGCCGGCCTTGCCGGCGAAGGGGCCGCAAAGGTTGAAATCTTTCCCCCCACCCCCATATGAGTCTGCATCAGGCATTTTCGCCTCGCTGCGTGGAGACTCTCCCTTGACCACCATCGTTTCAGTTCGTCGCCACGGCAAAGTCGTCATGGGCGGCGACGGCCAGGTTTCCCTCGGCAATACCGTGATGAAAGGCAACGCCAAGAAGGTTCGTCGCCTGTACCACGGCCAGGTCATCGCCGGCTTCGCCGGTGCCACCGCCGACGCCTTCACCCTGTTCGAGCGCTTCGAAGGCCAGCTCGAAAAACACCAGGGCCACCTCATTCGCGCCGCCGTCGAGCTGGCCAAGGAATGGCGTACCGACCGCTCGCTGAGCCGTCTGGAAGCCATGCTGGCCGTGGCCAACAAGGACGCCTCCTTGATCATCACCGGCAACGGTGACGTCGTCGAACCCGAAGACGGCCTGATCGCCATGGGCTCCGGCGGCGCCTACGCCCAGGCCGCCGCCCGCGCCCTGCTGCAGAAAACCGATCTGTCGGCTCGCGAAATCGCCGAGACCGCACTGAACATCGCCGGCGACATCTGCGTGTTCACCAACCACAACCTGACCATCGAGGAGCAGGACCTGGCCGAGTAATTCAGCTGTTCTGGCGCCCGACCCCGACGGTCGGGCTTTTCCACGCTGAACACTTGCCCACAGGACCATCGACCATTATGTCCATGACCCCCCGCGAAATCGTCCACGAACTCAACCGCCACATCATCGGCCAGGACGATGCCAAGCGCGCCGTCGCCATCGCCCTGCGCAACCGCTGGCGCCGCATGCAGCTGCCCGAAGAGCTGCGCGTGGAAGTCACCCCCAAGAACATCCTGATGATCGGCCCCACCGGCGTGGGCAAGACCGAAATCGCCCGTCGCCTGGCCAAGCTGGCCAACGCGCCGTTCATCAAGGTCGAAGCCACCAAGTTCACTGAAGTGGGCTATGTGGGCCGTGACGTCGAGTCGATCATCCGCGACCTGGCCGACGCCGCGATCAAGCTGCTGCGCGAGCAGGAGATCGTGCGCGTGCGCCACCGTGCCGAAGACGCCGCCGAAGAGCGCATCCTCGATGCGCTGCTGCCACCGGCCCGCACCGGCTTCAACGAAGACCCGGTCAACAGCAGCGATTCCAACACCCGCCAGCTGTTCCGCAAGCGCCTGCGTGAAGGCCAGCTGGACGACAAGGAAATCGAGATCGAGGTGGCCGAAGCGGTCGGCGTCGACATTTCCGCGCCGCCAGGCATGGAAGAGATGACCAACCAGCTGCAGAACCTGTTCGCCAACATGGGCAAGGGCAAGAAGAAGAGCCGCAAGCTCAAGGTCAAGGAAGCGCTCAAGCTGGTGCGCGACGAGGAAGCCGGGCGCCTGGTCAACGAGGAAGAACTCAAGGCCAAGGCCCTCGAGGCGGTCGAGCAGCACGGTATCGTGTTCATCGACGAGATCGACAAGGTAGCCAAGCGCGGCAACGTCGGTGGCGCCGATGTGTCCCGTGAAGGCGTGCAGCGCGACCTGCTGCCGCTGATCGAAGGTTGCACGGTCAATACCAAGCTGGGCATGGTCAAGACCGACCACATCCTGTTCATCGCCTCCGGTGCGTTCCACCTGAGCAAGCCGAGCGACCTGGTGCCCGAGCTGCAGGGTCGTCTGCCGATCCGTGTCGAACTCAAGGCCCTGAGCCCGGAAGACTTCGAGCGCATCCTCAGCGAACCGCATGCCTCGCTCACCGAGCAGTACCGCGAGCTGCTCAAGACCGAGGGGCTGAACATCGAGTTCGCTGCCGACGGCATCAAGCGCCTGGCCGAGATCGCCTGGCAGGTCAACGAGAAGACCGAGAACATCGGTGCCCGTCGCCTGCACACCCTGCTCGAGCGCCTGCTCGAAGAGGTGTCGTTCAGCGCCGGCGACCTGGCCAGCGCCCACAGCGAAGCGCCGATCCGCATCGACGCCGAGTACGTCAACAGCCACCTGGGCGAATTGGCACAGAACGAAGATCTGTCGCGCTACATTCTGTAGCTCAGCGGCAAGCGCCAAGCGGCGAGCTGCAGGCCGGAGGTGCTGGACGCCTTCTCCTGCAGCTTGTAGCTTGCAGCTTGAAGCCCAAGAGCCTTATAGCCATGCCCCGTCTGCCTACCGCCATCAATCTGCACAAAGCCTCCAAGACCCTGAGCCTGACCTACGGGCCCGACGAGGTGTATCACCTGCCCGCCGAATTTCTGCGCGTGCACTCCCCTTCCGCCGAGGTCCAGGGCCACGGCAATCCGATCTTACAATTTGGCAAGCTCGGCGTCGGCCTGAGCCAGCTCGAGCCCGCCGGGCAGTACGCGCTCAAGCTCACCTTCGACGACGGCCACGACAGCGGCCTGTTCACCTGGGAATACCTCGAACAGCTGTGCCTGCGCCAGGACCAGCTGTGGGCCGAGTACCTCGACGAACTGGCCAAGGCCGGCAAATCCCGCGACCCTTCCGAGTCGATCGTCAAGCTGATGCTCTAGCCCGGCACTCCGGCGTTTTAGAGCGCATTTTCTAATTCTATTTGCTTGAATGCCCGTGCGCCGGCCAGCGATTGGCCGGCTTGCGCATTCCATGAAAGTCGGGTAACCAATGGATATGGCAAGTACCCTGCATGGGCGGGTTGATGCAGGGTCTGGCCGGTATGCCGAGGTCGCGAGCGAAAGCAGGTTGTCTTCACACGCATAAACCCGCAGGGCTCATCACCGTCGCGCATCCGGTCGCAGGACCGCAGTTCGTTATCACTGGTCACCCGAGCAGTAGTACCGGGCATTCGTCTGTGCAACGCCCACAGCCCAGCCGGTACTCGTCTCAGGACAACGGAGCGTCGTAGATGAGTAACAAGAACAACGATGACCTGCAGCGCCAAGCCTCTGAAAACACCCTGGGCCTGAGCCCCATCATTGGCCTGCGCCGAAAGGATTTGCTGTCTTCGGCCCGGATGGTGCTGCGTCAGGCCATCAAGCAACCGCTGCACAGTGCCAAGCACGTCGCGCATTTCGGCCTGCAGCTCAAGGACGTGATCTTCGGCAAGTCCGGCCTACAGCCGGAGGGCGACGACCGCCGCTTCAGCGACCCGGCCTGGAGCCAGAACCCGCTGTACCGCCGCTACCTGCAGACCTACCTGGCCTGGCGCAAGGAACTGCACGACTGGATCGGCAACAGCAACCTGTCGGAGCAGGACATCAGCCGCGCGCACTTCGTCATCAACCTGATGACCGAGGCCATGGCCCCCACCAACAGCGCGGCCAACCCGGCAGCGGTCAAGCGCTTCTTCGAAACCGGTGGCAAGAGCCTGCTCGACGGCCTGTCGCACCTGGCCAAGGACATGGTGCACAACGGCGGCATGCCCAGCCAGGTCAACATGGACGCCTTCGAGGTGGGCAAGAACCTGGCCACCACCGAGGGCGCCGTGGTATTTCGCAACGACGTGCTGGAGCTGATCCAGTACCGCCCGATCACCGAGCAGGTGCACGAAAAGCCGCTGCTGGTGGTACCGCCGCAGATCAACAAGTTCTACGTCTTCGACCTCAGCCCGGAAAAGAGCCTGGCGCGCTTCTGCCTGCGCTCCACGGTGCAGACCTTCATCGTGAGCTGGCGCAACCCCAACAAGTCCCAGCGCGAGTGGGGCCTGTCGACCTACATCGATGCGCTCAAGGAGGCCGTCGACGTGGTGCTGGCTATCACCGGCAGCAAGGACCTGAACATGCTCGGTGCCTGCTCCGGCGGCATCACCTGCACCGCGCTGGTGGGCCACTACGCGGCACTGGGCGAGAAGAAGGTCAATGCCCTGACCCTGCTGGTGAGCGTGCTCGACACCACCCTCGACACCCAGGTGGCGCTGTTCGTCGACGAGCAGACCCTGGAGTCGGCCAAGCGCCATTCCTACCAGGCCGGTGTGCTCGAAGGCCGCGACATGGCCAAGGTGTTCGCCTGGATGCGCCCCAACGACCTGATCTGGAACTACTGGGTCAACAACTACCTGCTCGGCAACGAGCCGCCGGTGTTCGACATCCTGTTCTGGAACAACGACACCACGCGCCTGCCCGCCGCCTTCCACGGCGACCTGATCGAAATGTTCAAGAACAACCCGCTGGTGCGTCCCGGTGCACTGGAAGTGTGCGGCACGCCGATCGACCTGAGCCAGGTCACCACCGACATCTTCAGCGTGGCCGGCACCAACGATCACATCACCCCATGGAAGTCCTGCTACAAGTCGGCGCAGCTGTTCGGCGGCAAGGTCGAGTTCCTGCTGTCCAACAGCGGGCATATCCAGAGCATCCTCAACCCGCCGGGCAACCCCAAGTCGCGCTACATGACCAGCAGCGAGATGCCGGCCCAGGCCGACGACTGGCAGGAGAACTCCACCAAGCACACCGATTCCTGGTGGCTGTACTGGCAGGCGTGGCTGGCCGAGCGCTCCGGCGCACTCAAGCCGGCACCCGCCAAGCTGGGCAACAAGGCCTACCCGAGCGCCGAAGCGTCGCCCGGCACCTACGTCCACGAACGCTGAAAACACCCGGCGCCGCCGCAGGCAAGGCGGCGCTGCTACTCACGACAGGGCTCGCGCATGCCGCAACCGTATCTCTTCAGAACCGTCGAGCTCGATGGCCAGTCCATCCGCACGGCCGTTCGCCCCGGCAAGCCGCACCTCACGCCGCTGCTGATCTTCAACGGTATCGGCGCCAACCTGGAGCTGGTGTTCCCGTTCATCGATGCGCTGGACCCGGACCTTGAAGTGATCGCCTTCGACGTGCCCGGCGTGGGCGGTTCGTCGACACCGCGCCGGCCCTACCGCTTTCCCGGGCTGGCCAAGCTGACGGCGCGCATGCTCGACTACCTCGACTACGGGCAGGTCAATGCCATCGGCGTGTCGTGGGGCGGAGCGCTGGCCCAGCAGTTCGCCCACGATTACCCCGAGCGCTGCAAGAAGCTGGTGCTGGCGGCCACCGCCGCCGGTGCGGTGATGGTGCCGGGCAAGCCGCGGGTGCTGTGGCTGATGGCCAGCCCCAGGCGCTACATACAGCCGTCCCATGTGATCCGCATCGCCCCGGAAATCTACGGCGGGGCCTTTCGCCGCGACCCGAACCTGGCCGCGTCGCATGCGGCCAAGGTGCGTTCCTCGGGCAAGCTGGGCTATTACTGGCAGCTGTTCGCCGGCATGGGCTGGACCAGCATCCACTGGCTGCACAAGATCCAGCAGCCGACCCTGGTGCTGGCCGGCGACGACGACCCGCTGATCCCGCTGATCAATATGCGCCTGCTGGCCTGGCGAATTCCCAATGCCCAGCTACACATAATCGACGACGGTCACTTGTTCCTGATCACCCGGGCCGAAGCCGTTGCCCCGATCATCATGAAATTCCTGCAGCAGGAGCGCCAACGCGCCGTCATGCATCCACGGCCCGCCCCGAGCGCTTGAGCACCTCTATCGCTTGCACCCCCGGCAGGAGCGCCGGGGCATGTCAGCGCCAGTTCGGGTTGGTGTCGCTCTTGCATTGAAACATTGGTTGATGGCCTGACGACGGAGTGTTGCCTGGATGAAAGACAAGCCCGCGAAGCCCGGGGTACCGACCCCCGCTGCCTATCTCAACGTGCGCAGCGCCATCAGTGGCCTGCGCGGTCGCGACCTGCTGTCGACGGTGCACCAGCTGGGGCGCCACGGCCTGCGTCACCCGCTACACACGGCGCGCCACCTGCTGGCGCTGGGTGGCCAGCTGGGGCGCGTGATGCTGGGCGATACCCCCTACCAGCCCTCGCCACGCGACACCCGCTTCAACGACCCGGCCTGGCAGCTCAACCCGCTGTACCGACGCGGCCTGCAGGCCTACCTGGCCTGGCAGCAGCAGACCTGCCAGTGGATCGACGAGAGCCAGCTGGACGACGATGACCGCGCCCGCGCGCACTTCGTGTTCTCGCTGCTCAACGATGCAATGTCGCCCAGCAACACCCTGCTCAACCCGGCGGCGGTCAAGGAGCTGCTGAACTCCGGCGGGCTGAGCCTGGTGCGCGGCTTGAACCACCTGCTCGACGACCTGCGCCACAACGACGGCCTGCCACGCCAGGTCAACCCGGACGCCTTCGAGGTGGGCAGGAACCTGGCCAGCACCGCCGGCGCGGTGGTGTTTCGCAACGAGCTGCTGGAGCTGATCCAGTACCGCCCGATGAGCGAAAAACAGTACGCCCGGCCCCTGCTGGTGGTGCCGCCGCAGATCAACAAGTTCTACATCTTCGACCTCAGCCCGACCAACAGCTTTGTGCAGTACGCCCTCAAGAACGGCCTGCAAACCTTCATGATCAGCTGGCGCAACCCCGACGCCCGGCATCGCGAATGGGGCCTGTCGAGCTACGTGGCGGCGGTCGAGGAAGCCATGAACGTGTGCCGCTCGATCACCGGCAGCCGCGACGTCAACCTGCTTGGCGCCTGTGCCGGCGGGTTGACCATCGCGGCCCTGCAGGGCCACCTGCAGGCCAAGCGCCAGATGCGCCGGGTGCACAGCGCCACTTACCTGGTCAGCCTGCTCGACAGCCAGTTCGACAGCCCCGCCAGCCTGTTCGCCGACGAGCAGACCCTGGAGGCGGCCAAGCGCCGCTCCTACCAGCAGGGCGTGCTGGAGGGCCGCGAGATGGCACGGGTGTTCGCCTGGATGCGCCCCAACGACCTGATCTGGAACTACTTCGTCAACAACTACCTGCTGGGCAAGGCGCCCCCGGCATTCGACATCCTGTACTGGAACAACGACAACAGCCGCCTGCCGGCCGCGCTGCACGGCGATCTGCTGGACTTCTTCAAATTCAACCCGCTGACGCACGCCGACGGCCTCGAGGTGTGCGGCACGCCGTTCGACCTGCACAAGGTCACGGTGGACAGCTTCCACGTGGCCGGCAGCAACGACCACATCACCCCGTGGGACGCGGTGTACCGCTCGGCCCTGCTGCTGGGCGGCGAACGGCGCTTCGTGCTGGCCAACAGCGGGCATGTGCAGAGCATCCTCAACCCGCCGGGCCACCCCAAGGCGCATTTTGTCGAGAACCCCAGGCTGAGCAGCGACCCGCGGGCCTGGTACCACGATGCGCAGAAGGTCGAGGGCAGCTGGTGGCCGCAGTGGCTCGACTGGATACAGGCGCGCTCCGGTGCGCAGCGCGAAACCCGCCTGTCGCTGGGCAGCGCCAATTACCCTCCCATGGACCCCGCACCCGGCACCTACGTGCTGGTGCGCTGAGCAAGAAGAACGGATGAAGACCCGCGACCGTATCCTGGAGTGCGCCCTGCACCTGTTCAATCGTCAGGGCGAGCCGAATGTCTCGACGCTGGAAATCGCCAACGAGATGGGCATCAGCCCGGGCAACCTGTACTACCACTTCCACGGCAAGGAGCCGCTGGTGCTGGGCCTGTTCGAGCGTTTCGAGGAGGAGCTGACGCCCCTGCTCGACCCGCCCCTGGAGGTGCGCCTGGATGCCGAGGACTACTGGCTGTTCCTGCACCTGATCGTGGAGCGCATGGCGCAGTACCGCTTTCTGTTCCAGGACCTGTCCAACCTTACCGGGCGCCTGCCCAAGCTGGCGCGGGGCATGCGCACCCTGCTCAATGCGCTCAAGCGCACGCTGGCGGCATTGCTGGCGAGCCTCAAGGCGCATGGGCAGGTGACCAGCGATACCCGCGCACTGGGGCAACTGGTGGAGCAGATCAGCATGACCTTGCTGTTCTCGCTGGACTACCAGCGGATTCTGGCGCGCGAGGGCGAGGTCGGGATCGTGGTGTACCAGGTGATGATGCTGGTGGCGCCGCACCTGGAGGTGGAGTCACGCCTGGCGGCGGAGCAGTTGGCCTTGAGGTACCTGGAAGGCTGAAGAGCTTCGCGGCAAGGCCGGCTCCTACAGGAAGGCGCGCTACCTGTAGGAGCCGGCCTTGCCGGCGATGAGGCCAGCACAGGCACTGCACATAAAAACGCCCGGCACACAGGCCGGGCGTTTTCTGTACAGCTACCTCGAGTCAGGCCTGGCTGGCCGGGCTCGAAGGTGCTGGTGCTGCCGACGCGGCTGGCGCCGCAGTGGCCGCCGGGCTTGGCGCCGGTGCCGCACTGGCACTTGGCGCTGCCGGTTTGGCCGCTGCGGGCTTGGCTGCAGCAGGCTTGGCCGGGGCTTTCTTCACCGCTGGCTTTTTCGCTGCTGCCGGCTTGGCGGCAGGTTTTGCGGCAGGTTTGGCCGCCGCTTTCGCTGCAGGCTTGGCGGCTGCGGTTTTCGCCGCGGCCGGCTTGGCTGCTGGCTTGGCCGCTGCCGGTTTGGCCGCCGCAGTTTTGGCCGCAGGCTTGGCCGCCGCTTTCGGTGCTGCCTTGGCCAGTGGCTTGGCCGGCGCCTTGGCCGAGACCGACTTGACCGAGGCACCGGTCAGTTTCTCGATCTGCTTGGTCAGGGTGTCGACCTGCT
Source organism: Steinernema feltiae (assembly GCA_007213375.1). Taxonomy (NCBI): domain Eukaryota; kingdom Metazoa; phylum Nematoda; class Chromadorea; order Rhabditida; family Steinernematidae; genus Steinernema; species Steinernema feltiae. Next base: position 69,365 of record MQUG01003081.1, on the reverse strand, counting down.
GGTGCAGTGCCTTGACCTCATTGCGGCTGGGCACGCCCAGGCGCGAGATGGCACTGTTCAGGCGCTTGTCGAAAGCCTCTTCGAGTTCGCTCCACTTGCCCAGTGCGCGGTCTTTCACGTCGCCTACGCGCGAGGTCGCAGACTTGGCACTGGCCTTGGCCGAGTTGACGCTGCCCTTGGCCTGCTTTTCAGCTTTCTCACCGTCCTTGACCAGGGTTTCGAAAAGCTTGCTGCCGTCCTGATCGATCTTGGAGTAGATACCCAAACCAGCCAGCCAGATCTTGCGGGAATACTTTTCGATCCCCCCGACCCAGGAGCTGCTCTCTTTCTCAGTTGTCTTTTTGCCAGCCATCCCGCTCTCCTTATTGTTTGCGTGCGACACGATCGAGCAACAGCGTCAGCTCTTCGAGCTTGGCAGAAAGTGCCTCCACGTCATGTTTAGACGGAATGCCGATGCGATTCAAGGCGCTGGCGACCCGTGTGTCGAAAGCCTTTTCGATTTTATCCAGCTGAACTTCGACCTTGCCCTTCACGCTGCCCAGTTCCTGCCTGGCGGACTGGATCTCGCTGTTGGCGGCATCGAGTTCGTGGTCGAGGCGTTTCTTGCCTTTTTTCTCCACGGTTTCGCCGGCCTTGACCAGCTCCTTCAGGTACTCGGCACCCTCCTGCCCGACCCGGGTGTAGGCCCCCAGGCCTGCCAGCCAGATCTTGCGCGCGTAGCCGCGCACCTCGCCCAGGGCCTTGCCCGGGGCGTCGTCGATTTTCTTCAGGGTCACTTTGGCCATGCTCTGCACCTCACGCTTGAACGGAAATGGAGTTACGCCCGTGAAAGTTGGGCTTGGGCACAAAGGTAGGGGGAAAAATTAGAATCCTCACCCTAAGGGCAGGATTTGCTGTGCAGCGAAGGCCCCTGTCGCGGGTCAAGCCCGCGCCCACAGGGCCTGCAGTGAACCTGCGGAAGCCGCTTGACCCGCTACAGCGGTTTCAGGCCAGGGCCTTGTCCAGGGCCCGCTCGATCTCGGCCTTGATCGTGCCGCCCATCATCGACAGCATCATCCCCAGCTTCAACTCCACCCGGATGCTGTCGTCGCCGATATCGATGCTGCCATTGGCACCGCTGCGCCTGACCTCTACCCGGTCACCGTTCCACTGCGCCTTGAGGTCGTACTCGCGGGTCAGCTTGTCCACCAGGGCTTCGGCCTTTTCCCGGGCCGCTGCGCGCCCCAGGCTGTGTTTGCGTTCGACGCTGATCTGGGTCATTCAATCAATCCTGGCTAGAAGGGCATACTCCCATTATGCCCCTGCCTCCGCCTGCGACACACCCCGCCAAGACAAATGCAGCCGCACGCCCTAGAATGGCCAGTAATTTTTTCCGGTGAAGCGATATGAACGACCAGCGCAAAGGCGAACACGCCGAACCCACCACCCACTTCGGCTACAAGGATGTCCCCGAAAGCCAGAAGGCCGAGAAAGTCGCCGAAGTCTTTCACTCGGTGGCCGCCAAGTACGACCTGATGAACGATGTGCTCTCCGGCGGCATGCACCGCCTGTGGAAGCGCTTCACCATCGAGCTGTCGGGCGTGCGCCCTGGCAACCGCGTGCTCGACATCGCCGGCGGCACCGGCGACCTGGCGCGCAAGTTCTCGCAGCTGGTCGGCCCCACCGGCCAGGTGGTACTGGCCGACATCAACGCCTCGATGCTCAAGGTCGGTCGTGACCGCCTGCTCGACAAGGGCGTGGCCGGGAACATCGAGTTCGTCCAGGCCGACGCCGAGAAGCTGCCCTTCCCCGACAACCATTTCGATTGCGTGACCATCGCCTTCGGCCTGCGCAACGTGACCCACAAGGACGACGCGATCCGCTCGATGCTGCGCGTGCTCAAGCCGGGCGGCCGCCTGCTGGTGCTGGAGTTCTCCAAGCCGACCAACAAGCTGATGTCCAAGGTCTACGATGCCTACTCGTTCGCCTTCATGCCGCTGGCCGGCAAGCTGATCACCAACGACGCGGACAGCTACCGCTACCTCGCCGAATCGATCCGCATGCACCCCGACCAGGAAACCCTCAAGGCCATGATGGTCGACGCCGGTTTCGACCGTGTCACCTACCACAACATGACCAGCGGTATCGTGGCCCTGCACCGCGGTATCAAGCCCTGATGTTGCTGGCCGGGCTGCTCGCCAGCGTCGAACACGGTCTCAACCGTGTGTTGCGCATGGACAGCACTGCGCTGCCGCGCCTGGCTGCGCTCGAGGGCAAGATCATTGCCATCGACTGCCGCCAGCCGGCGCTGCAGCTGTACATCCTGCCCGGCGATGAAGGCCTGATGCTCGCCAGCCACTGGGAAACCGAGGCCGACTGCACCCTGCGTGCGCCGGCCAGCAGCCTGCTGCAACTGGCCCTGAGCCAGGACAAGCCGGCGGTGCTGCACAGCCCGCAGGTGGAACTCGAAGGCGACAGCGCGGTGCTGCTCGACCTGGTCGGCGTGCTGCAGGACCTGGAGCTGGACTGGGAGTACGAACTCTCGCGCTGGCTCGGCCCGGTCGCCACCCAGCTGATCGGCGGCCACCTGCGCAGCCGCGCGCGCTGGACCCGCCAGGGCCTGGCCAGCCTCAACCAGAACCTTGGCGAATACCTGGCCGAAGAGGCCCGCACCCTGGTCGGCCAGCGCGAGGCCGAAGCGCGCTTCGCCGAGCTCGATGCCCTGAAAATCGATGTAGAACGCCTCGAGGCACGCATTGCGCGCCTTGCCCGATCCCTTGAATCCAGCGATAACGCATGAAGCTGCTTGCCGTCCGCCGTCTGTTGCGCATCCAGCGCGTCGTGATCCGCTACCGTCTCGATGACCTGCTGTTCGACCTGCCCCTGCCCTGGTGGCTGATGACCCTGCGTTTCGCCATGCCCTGGCGCTGGCTGCCGCGCAAGCCGTCGCCCCTGAGCCGTGGCGCGCGCCTGCGCCTGGCGCTGCAGGACCTGGGCCCGATCTTCATCAAGTTCGGCCAGTTGCTCTCCACCCGCCGCGACCTGCTGCCCGCCGACATCGCCGACGAGCTGATGCTGTTGCAGGACCGCGTGCCGCCCTTCGACCCGCAAAAGGCCGTGGCGCTGATCGAATCGCAGCTCGGCGCCAAGGTGGGCGAGATCTTCAGTCGCTTCGACGTCGAACCGCTGGCCTCGGCCTCGGTGGCCCAGGTGCACGCGGCGCGCCTCAAGAGCGGCGAGGAGGTGGTGGTCAAGGTGGTACGCCCAGGCCTCAAGCCGATCATCGCGCAGGACCTGGCCTGGCTGTTCCTGATCGCCCGCGGCGCCGAGCGGGTGTCGGCCGATGCCCGCCTGCTGCACCCGGTAGAGGTGGTCAACGATTACGAGAAGACCATCTACGACGAGCTCGACCTGCTGCGCGAGGCGGCCAACGCCAGCCAGCTGCGACGCAACTTCGAAGGCTCGGAGATGATGTACGTGCCCCAGGTGTACTGGGACCTGTGCCGGCCCAAGGTGCTGGTGATGGAGCGCATCTATGGCGTGCAGGTCACTGACCTTGCCACCCTGGCCGACCAGCGCACCGACATGAAGCTGCTGGCCGAGCGCGGCGTCGAGATCTTCTTCACCCAGGTGTTTCGCGACAGCTTCTTCCACGCCGACATGCACCCGGGCAACATCTTCGTCAGCACCGTCAAGCCGTGGAGCCCGCAGTACATCGCGATCGACTGCGGCATCGTGGGCAGCCTCACCCCCGAGGACCAGGACTACCTGGCACGCAACCTGTTCGCCTTCTTCAAGCGTGACTACCGTCGCGTGGCCCAGTTGCACATCGACTCGGGCTGGGTACCGGCGCAGACCAAGCTCAACGAATTCGAGGCGGCGATCCGCACCGTGTGCGAGCCGATCTTCGAAAAACCGTTAAAGGATATTTCCTTCGGCCAGGTGCTGATGCGCCTGTTCCAGACCGCGCGGCGCTTCAACATGGAAGTGCAGCCGCAACTGGTGCTGCTGCAGAAGACCCTGCTCAACATCGAGGGCCTGGGCCGTCAGCTGTACCCTGACCTGGACCTGTGGAGCACCGCCCAGCCGTTTCTGGAGCGCTGGATGCGCGAGCGGGTCAGCCCGAAAAACGTGCTGCAGAACCTGCACAGCCAGGTCGAGCAACTGCCGCACCTGGCCGGCATGACCCGCGACCTGCTCGAACGCATGTCGCAACCGCACCTGAACGACCCGCCGCCACCCTGGCAGCAGCGCGATCGCTGGGCCCTGCGCCTGCTCGGTGCCGGCCTGCTGGCGGGCGGCGCAACCCTCGCCGCAGGTGCCGTGAGCCTCAGCGCCCCGGCAGCCTGGCCGGCCTGGCTGATGCTGGCCGGGGCCTTTACCTGATCGTGCGCCGATAGCCAGCCTGCTGCGTGGCTGGCACACTAGCAGGTGGCATCGGTGCGGGACCGTGGCCTATTTTGGAGTCGAACATGAAAGACTGGCTGGACGAGATCAACTGGAACAGCGATGGCCTGGTACCGGCGATCGCCCAGGACCACAAGACCGGGCGCGTGCTGATGATGGCCTGGATGAACCGCGAGGCCCTGAGCCTGACTGCCGCCGAGCAGCGCGCCATCTACTGGTCGCGTTCGCGTGGCAAACTGTGGCGCAAGGGCGAAGAGTCCGGCCACGTGCAGAAGCTGCATGAAATGCGCCTGGACTGCGACGCCGACGTGATCATCCTGATGGTCGAGCAACTGGGCCACATCGCCTGCCATACCGGCCGTGAAAGCTGCTTCTACCGCGTGTACGAGAACGGCGCGTGGAAGACCGTCGACCCGGTACTCAAAGACCCGCATGCCATCTACAGCGCAGGACACTGACATGAGCGACACCCTGATCCGCCTGGCCGAAGTGCTCGAATCGCGCAAGGGCGCGGCCCCCGACACCTCGTACGTGGCCAGCCTGTACCACAAGGGCCTGAACAAGATCCTGGAAAAGGTCGGCGAGGAATCGGTCGAGACCATCATCGCCGCCAAGGACGCCGCCGTCAGTGGCGAATGCAGCGATGTCATCTACGAGACCGCCGACCTGTGGTTCCATAGCATGGTCATGCTCGCCGCCCTGGGCCAGCACCCGCAGGCCGTGCTGGACGAACTGGACCGCCGCTTCGGCCTGTCCGGGCACGACGAGAAGGCCGCCCGCCAGCCGTCGGCCTAACGAATTCAATCGAGGATTGCACCATGGGTATTTTTGACTGGAAACACTGGATCGTCCTGCTGGTGGTGGTTGTACTGGTGTTCGGTACCAAGAAACTGAAAAACCTGGGCAGCGACCTGGGCGAATCGATCAAGGGCTTCAAGAAGGCCATGAACGAAGAGGAAGACAAGCCGGAGCAGCCCACCGTACAGCCTGCCCAGCCGACCCCGCCGCCCGCCGCTGCACCGCTGAACCAGCCGCAGACCTTCGATGGCCAGGCGCACAAGGTCGAAGAGCCGACCAGGAAAGAGTGAACACATGTTCGGGATCAGCTTCAGTGAGTTGTTGCTTGTCGGCCTGGTGGCCCTGCTGGTGCTCGGCCCCGAGCGCCTGCCGGGCGCTGCACGTACCGCCGGGCTGTGGATCGGCCGACTGAAACGCAGCTTCAACGCGATCAAGAACGAGGTGGAGCGCGAGATCGGTGCCGACGATATCCGGCGCCAGCTGCACAACGAGCACATCCTCTCCATGGAGCAGGAAGCCCGGCGCATCCTCAACCCGCAATCGGTACAGCCCGATCCGGCGCACACCCCCGGCGCGGAGCCAGCCGCCACCGCCACCGAGGCTGCGCCGGCGCCTGCACCAGAACCTGTGACTGCACCGACTCCTGCACCTGCACCTGCCGTCGAAGCAGCACCGCCCACCGAACCGACACAGCCGCCGCGAGCCCCATGAGCGAAATCCCGGAAAACGACCAGCCGATGCCGCTGGTCTCGCACCTTACCGAGCTGCGCACGCGCCTGTTGCGCTGCGTCGCGGTCATCTTCGTGATCTTCGCCGGCCTGTTCGCCTTCGCCCAGCAGATCTACACCCTGGTTTCGGCACCGTTGCGCGCCCACCTGCCGGCCAACGCCACGATGATCGCCACCGACGTGGCCTCGCCGTTCCTCACGCCATTCAAGCTGACCATGATCGTCTCGCTGTTCCTGGCGATCCCGGTGATCCTGCACCAGATCTGGGGGTTCATCGCCCCCGGCCTGTACCGCCATGAAAAACGCATCGCAGTGCCGTTGCTGGTGTCGAGCATCTTCCTGTTCTATGCCGGCATGGCCTTCGCGTACTTCCTGGTGTTCCCTCTGATCTTCGGTTTCTTCGCCAGCGCCACGCCCGAAGGCGTGTCGATGATGACCGACATCGCCAGCTACCTCGACTTCGTCATGACCCTGTTCTTCGCCTTCGGCGTGGCCTTCGAGATCCCGGTGGCGGTGATCCTGCTGGTGTGGATCGGCGTGGTCGACGTGAAGTACCTGAAGAAGATCCGCCCCTACGTCATCATCGGCTGCTTCGTGGTCGGCATGGTGCTGACCCCGCCGGACATCTTCTCGCAGACCCTGCTGGCCGTGCCGATGTGGTTGCTGTTCGAAGTCGGCGTGCTGTTCGGCGGGCTCATCCGCAAGCGCAGTGCCCCGGTGCAGGCCGACGAGCCTGACGACCAGCCGCCAGCCACCCAGCCGTGAACCTGCTGCTGCTCGAGGAGGCCGACTTCGTCGCGGCCGACCGTGTGGTGCTGGGCGACCGGCGCTTTACCCACATGCAGGAGATCCAACGCGTGGCGGTGGGCGACACCCTGCGCGTGGGACGGCTGGGGGGCTGATGGGGCAGGCCGTGGTGCTGCGCCTGGAGGGCCATGAAGCCGAACTGTCGGTCGAGTTCACCCAGCCGCCGCCGGCCAAGCTGCCGCTGACCCTGGTGCTGGCCCTGCCGCGCCCGAAGATGCTGCGCCGGGTGTTCCAGACCGTGGCCACCATGGGCGTGGGCAAGCTCATCCTGGTCAACAGCTACCGGGTCGAGAAGAGCTTCTGGCAAACCCCCTTCCTGGAGCCTGCGGCGATACGCGAGCAACTGGTGCTGGGCCTGGAGCAGGCGCGCGACACCGTGCTGCCCGAGGTGGTGATCGAGAAGCGCTTCAAGCCCTTCGTCGAAGATCGCCTGCCAGCGATTGCCGAGGGTACCCTGGGCCTGGTCGGCCACCCTGGCAACCACCCGCCCTGCCCGCGCGCATTGACCGAGCCAGTGACCCTGGCGATCGGCCCGGAAGGTGGCTGGATCCCGTATGAGGTCGAGCTGCTGGGCAAGGCCGGGCTGAACCCGGTACAGCTGGGCGAGCGCATCCTGCGCGTGGAGACGGCGGTCACCGCCCTGCTGGCGCGGTTGTTCTAGCACCGCGTCCGCTGCTGTGCGTAGGAGCCGGCCTTGCCGGCGACGCCTTTCATACACACCTTCAGTTTTGTGACCCCAGGCCGATGCATTGGCCACAGACCACGCATCCGCCCCCGCCTGACCGCAATGGAGTCACCCCATGTACCGTTGGTTCGCCCACCATCTGGGCAATTTTAGCGTCACGCTCAAACTCGGCATCGGCTTCGGCACCGTGTTGCTGCTGACCCTGCTGATCGCACTCACCGGTTGGCAGGGGCTCAACGGTGTCACCCAGCGCGGCGACACCCTGGGCGAGATTTCCCGGATTCACCAGATCACCCAGGACCTGCGCATCGCCCGCCAGACCTATGAGCACAAACGCGATGCTGCCAGCGCCGACGCGGTAGAGAACGCCCTGGTAGAGCTGGATCGCCAGCTCAAGAACGTGGAACAGCACATACCGCCCAGCGAAAACGGCGACCGCCTGCAACGCCAGAACGAGGCGGTTACCCAGTACCAGCGCGCCTTCGCCGACCTCAAGCAGGCGGCCCAGGCCCGCGAGGCCAGCCGTGCGACCATGAGCAGCAGCGCGGAAAAGACCGCCGCATCGCTGGATCAGGTAGAGCGCGGGCTGCTGCAAGGCGGCGATATCCAGACCTTCAACAGCGCCGTGCAGGCCAAGGCGCTGATGCTGCAGGCCCGCTTCCACGTGCGTGGCTACATCTTCAGCGGGCAGGCCGAACTGCAGCAGACCGCCCTGCAGGCCATCGACCAGGCCCTGAGCGTCATCCGCAGCCTGCCGGCCAAGGTGCCGGCCGAGCATGCCGATGCCCTGGCCGCCGCCACCCAGGCGCTGGCCACCTACCGCAACGCGGTGGAGCAGTTCAGCCAGTCCCAGGCCGCCAATGACGCGGCCCTGCAGCACATGGCCGAACAGGGCACGCTGCTGATCGACCTGAGCCAGCAGATGAGCCGCAGCCTCACCCAGCTGCGCGACGACGAATCGCAGCACGCCCAATCGATGCTGGCCCTGGCCACGGCGCTGGCGCTGTTCTTCGGCATCCTCGCCTCGTGGGCCATCACCCGCCAGATCGTCGTGCCCCTGCGCCACACCCTAGGCGCCGTGGACCGCATCGCCAGCGGCGACCTGCGCCACGACCTGCGCGTGGAGCGCAGCGACGAACTCGGCCAGTTGCAGCACAGCATGCAGCGCATGACCGTGAACCTGCGCCAGCTGATCGGCGGTATCGGCGATGGTGTCACCCAGATCGCCAGCGCCGCCGAGCAGCTCTCGGCCGTCACCGAGCAGACCAGCGCCGGGGTCAACAATCAAAAGGTCGAGACCGACCAGGTGGCCACGGCCATGAACGAGATGGCCGCCACCGTGCAGGAAGTGGCGCGCAACGCCGAAGAGGCCTCGGAGGCGGCGCAGATGGCCGACCAGCAGGCCCGCGAAGGCGACCGCGTGGTGGGCGAGGCCATCGACCAGATCGAGCGCCTGGCCGCCGAGGTGGAACACTCCAGCGAAGCCATGGGTCAGCTCAAGGCCGAAAGCGCCAAGATCGGCAGCGTGCTCGACGTGATCAAGTCGGTGGCCCAGCAGACCAACCTGCTGGCCCTCAACGCCGCCATCGAGGCCGCTCGTGCCGGTGAGGCCGGGCGCGGTTTCGCGGTGGTTGCCGATGAAGTGCGCAGCCTGGCCCAGCGCACACAGCAATCGACCGAAGAGATCGAGGAGCTGATCGCCGGCCTGCAGAACGGCACCCAGCAGGTCGCCACGGTGATGGACAACAGCCGCAGCCTGACCGGCAGCAGCGTCGAGCTGACCCGCCGCGCCGGCACCTCGCTGGAAACCATTACCCGCACCGTGTCCTCGATCCAGGCCATGAACCAGCAGATCGCCGCCGCTGCCGAACAGCAGAGCGCAGTGGCCGAAGAGATCAACCGCAGCGTGATGACGGTGCGTGACGTGTCCGACCAGACCAGCGCCGCCAGCGAAGAGACCGCCGCCTCCAGCGTCGAGCTGGCGCGCCTGGGCACCCACCTGCAGACCCTGGTCGCCCGCTTCAGCCTGTAACCCCCGCCCTGCCGGCAGCGGCGTTGATCGCTGCCGGTGTCCGGCCCCCTGTGGCCGTCGAACAAATAGCGAAAAGTCCTACAGCGTTTGCAGGTCCAGACCTTGGCGCTCCAGCCGATGCGTTCGCATTGGCGCACCCACGGGTGCGTCTGAACCTCGTACCTGGAGAGCCACCATGCTTGTGACGATGAATCGGATGCTGGGCAACCTGAGCATTCAACTGAAACTGGCCCTGGGCTTTGCCCTGGTTCTGTTGCTGACGCTGGGCATCGCCCTGATCGGCTGGACCACCCTGGAAGACCTTGCCGACCGCAGCGACAAGCTCACCGACATCGGGGCGGTGAACAAGGAGATCCAGGATGTGCGCAACCAGCGGCTGGTCTACGAGCGCAACCTTGAGCCTGCCGTCGGCCAGCAGATGGACAAGGAGCTGGACGACGTGGCCGAGCGCCTGGCCTACCTGCAGCGGCGCCTCAACGTGCCGGCCAACCTTGCCCGGGTACAACGCCAGGAAAACACCCTCGACCAGTACCGGCGCACCTTCGCCGAGCTGCAGACCACGGTGCAGGCGCGCCAGCAGGCACGCGACGCCCTGGGCAGCAGCGCCGAACGCGCGGTGGTGCTGCTGGCACCAGTCGGGCAGGCCCTGCGCGAGCGTGCCGACTTCAGCGCCTACGCCAGCCTGGTGACGGTGGACCAGCAGATCCAGCAGGCCCGCTTTCACCTGCGCGGCTACACCTACAGCGGCCGCGCCGAATTCGAGGCACCGGCACTGGCCGCCATCGACCAGGCGGCCAGCCAGCTTGACGCACTGCCCGACAGGCTACCGAGCACCTATCGCGACACCTTGCGTGCCGCCGCGGGGGCACTGGCCGACTACCGCGCTGCCGTGCTCGACTTCAGCGCGGCGCGCAGCGCCAGCGACTCGGCCCTGCAGCATCTGGCACAGCTGGGCGACAGCCTGCTGGCGGTGAGCGACGAGCTGACCCAGTCGCAGACCGAGCTGGTCGACCAGCAGGCCCTGCAGGCACGCTACAACCTGGGCCTGGCGATCGCCATTGCGCTGCTGCTGGGCATCGCGGCCGCGTGGGTGATCACCCGCCAGATCACCACGCCCCTGCAGCAGACCCTGCGCCTGGTCGAACGGGTGGCCGGCGGCGACCTGAGCCAGACCCTGGTGGCCGAGCGACGCGACGAGCTGGGCGAGCTGCAGCGTGCGATGCAGCGCATGACCGTGAGCCTGCGCGAGCTGGTCGGTGGCATCGGCGAGGGCGTGACCCAGATCGCCAGCGCCGCCGAGCAGCTCTCGGCCGTGACCGAGCAGACCAGCAGCGGGGTCAGCACGCAGAAGGTCGAAACCGACCAGGTGGCCACTGCCATGCATGAAATGGCCGCTACCGTGCAGGATGTGGCGCGCAATGCCGAGCAGGCCAGCGAGGCCGCCACCCTGGCCGACCAGCAGGCCGGCGAAGGCGATCGGGTGGTCAGCGAGGCCATCGACGAGATCGAGCGCCTGGCGGCGGCGGTCGACCACTCCGGCGAAGCCATGGCCCAGCTCAAGGCCGAAAGCGACAAGATCGGCAGCGTGCTCGACGTGATCAAGTCGGTAGCCCAGCAGACCAACCTGCTGGCGCTCAACGCGGCCATCGAGGCCGCCCGCGCCGGCGAGGCCGGGCGCGGCTTCGCCGTGGTCGCCGACGAGGTACGCGGCCTGGCCCGACGCACCCAGCAATCCACCGAAGAGATCGAAGGCCTGATCGCCGGCCTGCACCGCGGCACCTCCGAGGTCGCCGGGATTCTGGACAACAGCCGCGAGCTGACCCTGAGCAGCGTCGAGCTGACCCGACGCGCCGGCACCTCGCTGGCCACCATCAGCACCACGGTGTCGTCGATCCAGGCGATGAACCAGCAGATTGCGGCCGCGGCGGAACAGCAAAGTGCAGTGGCCGAGGAAATCAACCGCAGCGTGATCAACGTGCGCGACGTGTCCGACCAGACCAGCGCCGCCAGCGAAGAGACCGCGGCCTCCAGCATCGAGCTGGCACGCCTGGGGTTCAATTGCAGGCGCTGGTCGGGCGCTTCCAGCTCTAGGTGGAATTTTCCGCCTGCAAGATGGGAATTTTCCTACAGCATTTGCAGGTCCAGCTTGGCCTCCAGTGGCCGATGAGCACAGGTAGCTGCGCCCGACCCTATCCAGGCGCTACATCCCTCATTTCACTGGAGAACCGTCATGTTCGCACCTTTGTACCGGATGCTTGGCAACCTGAGCGTCAGGCTCAAGCTGGCCCTGGGATTTGCCAGCGTCCTGCTGCTGACGCTGGCGACCACCCTGGGCGGCTGGCATGCACTGAACGAATCCATCGACAGCTCGCAGCGCCTCACCCAGATTGCCGCGATCAACGACCTGAGCAAGGACCTGCGTGCCGAGCGCATCACCTACCGGGTGCTGGCGGACCACGAGAGCAGGCGCAGGATCAGCGCGACCCTGACCGAACTGGAGCGCCTGCTGCAGAGCATGCTGGGGCAGTTCGACGATGCGGCCGACCGCCAGGTGATCACGGCCAATCAGCAGGTGGTCGGCCAGTTCGTGCGCGACTTCGACACCTTGCAGCAGGCCGTCGGCACGCGCCATACGCACGAAACCGCCCTGCGTGAACAGGAGCAGCGCCTGCTCGACGGTATCGACACGCTGGAGCAGAAGACCCTGCTGGGCGAGCGCCAGGGCAGCGAACGGCAGGCCTCGGAGCAGCGCCTGTTCGCAACGCTTGCACGACACATCGAGACCGCCGGCCAGCAAAGCCACGCCCCGGCCTATACCTTCAGCCCGCTGAGTGCCTTCGAACAGGTGGGTGCCAGCGCGCTCGGCGCCGCCCAGGCCAGCCTGGCCGATCTGAGGCGCAACCTGCCGCCCAGCGACCTGCAGGCCACTACCGCCGCGCTCGCCAGCTATGTGCAGTTGCTGGACCGCTACCGCCAGGCCGCCATCGCGGTAGAGCAGCTTCAGGGCGGGCTGGAGACCATGGGCAACCAGCTGCGCGATGCCAGCCGCGTACTGACCCGACACCAGATCCAGCTGCGCGACGAAGAAGCCCTCGAGGCACGCAGCATGCTCAGCGTCATCGCCTTGCTGGCGCTGGTACTCGGCAGCCTGGCCGCGTGGCTGATCACGCGCCAGATCACCGAACCGCTCAGACGCACCCTGCAAGCGGCGCAATGCATCGCCAAGGGCGACCTGCGCAGCGACCTGCGGGTATCACGCCAGGATGAGCTGGGGCAGTTGCAGAACAGCATGCAGCAGATGGCCCTGAGCCTGCGCGAGCTGATCGGTGGCATCGGCCAGGGCACCGGCCAGTTGACCGCTGCGGTGGGCGAGCTGTCGAGTGTCGCCGAGCGCACCCAGGTGATGACCGGCAACCAGAAGGACGAGACCGACCAGGTGGCCACCGCGATGAACGAGATGGCCGCCACGGTACTGGAGGTGGCGCGCAACGCCGAATTCGCCTCGGCGGCAGCCACTGCCGCAGACAGCCAGGCGCGCGAAGGCAACCAGGTGGTCAACGACGCCATCGGGCAGATCGAGCAATTGGCCAGGCAGGTGGAGGAGTCGATCCTGGCCATGCAGCAGCTGGCCCAGGAGAGCGAGCGTATCGGCAGCATCCTGGATGTGATCAAGTCGGTTTCGTCGCAGACCAACCTGCTGGCGCTCAATGCCGCCATCGAGGCTGCGCGGGCGGGCGAGGCCGGGCGTGGTTTTGCGGTGGTGGCCGATGAAGTGCGCGGCCTGGCCCAGCGTACCCAGCAGTCCACCGAGGAGATCGAGGAGCTGATCGGCAACCTGCACAGTGGTACGGCGCAGGTGGTGCACCTGCTCGACAGCAGCCGCGACCTGAGCCGCGACAGCGTCGAACTGAGCCGGCGGGCGGGCGCGGCGCTGGGGCAGATCACCGAGACAGTGTCGAGCATCCAGGGCATGAACCAGCAGATCGCCACGGCCAGTGAAGAGCAGAGCTCGGTGGCCGAGGAGATCAACCGCAATGTGATGACGGTGAGGGATATTGCCGATCAGACGACCACGGCGAGCCAGCAGACTGCGGCGTCGAGCGTGGAGCTGGCGCGACTGGGGGGGCAGTTGCAGACGTTGGTCGGGCGGTTCAGCCTGTAACGGCCTCTTCGCCAGCAAGGCTGGCTCCTGCAGGTGCGGCGAAACCCTGCAGGAGCCAGCCTCGCTGGCGAAGGCCACGCTGCGGTTACAGCACCTGGCGCAGGAACGCCTGGGCTCGTGGGTCCTTCGGCGCAGTGAAGAACGCCTCCGGTGGCGAATCTTCCAGCAACTTGCCATGGTCGAAGAACAGCACGCGGTCCGCCACTTCCCGGGCAAAGCCCATTTCGTGGGTCACACAGACCATGGTCATGCCTTCCAGGGCCAGGGTCTTCATCACGTCCAGCACCTCGCCAACCATCTCCGGGTCCAGCGCCGAGGTCGGCTCGTCGAACAGCATCACCTTCGGCTCCATCGCCAGCGCACGGGCAATCGCCACGCGCTGCTGCTGGCCACCAGACAGGCGCGAGGGAAACTCGTTGGCCTTCTGCGCAATGCCCACCTTCTCCAGCAACGCACGCGCCTTGGCCTCACGCTCGGCCTTGCCACGCTTGCGCACCACCTTCTGCGCCAGGCACAGGTTCTCCAGCACGGTCATGTGCGGGAACAGGTTGAAGTGCTGGAACACCATGCCGACTTCACGCCGATAGGCATTCACGTCGGTCTTCGGGTCGGCCAGTTGCAGGCCGTCGATGGCCACGGTGCCCTCGTCGAAGGTTTCCAGGCCGTTGAGGCAGCGCAGGAAGGTCGACTTGCCCGAGCCCGACGGGCCCAGCACCACCAGCACTTCGCCCTTGGCCACATCGGTACTGACGTGATCCACCGCACGCACCACCTGCCCAGGGTGTCGAAGACTTTTACCAGGTCACGGACTTCAATCACTTTGCGCAAGCCTCCGCTCGAGCCGGCTGGCGAAATGCGACAGCGGCAGGTTGATCAGCAGGTACAGCCCGGCGACGCAGAACCAGATCTCGAACGTGGAGAACGAGGTGGTGATCGCCTCGCGGCCACTCTTGGTCAGTTCGGTGATGGCGATCACCGACACCAGCGAGGTGTCCTTGACCAGGCTGATGAACTGCCCGGCCAGCGGCGGCAGCACGCGCTTGAACGCCTGCGGCAATACCACGTGGCGCATCGACTGGCCGGCGCTCAGGCCCAGCGAACGGGCCGCCTCGCCCTGGCCGCGGGCAATCGACTGCACCCCGGCGCGCACGATCTCGGCGACATAGGCGCCGGTGAACAGCGCCAGTGCCGCCACCCCGGCAAACTCGCGGGACAGGTTGAGCACGGTGCCGATGAAGAAGTAGAAGATGAAGATCTGCACCAGCAGCGGCGTGCCGCGCACCAGCTCGACATACACCGTCGACAGGTCGCGCAGGGTCGGGTTGCTGGACAGCCGGCACAGGCCGGCGAACAGGCCGATCACCAGCCCCAGCACCCCCGCCGCCACCGAGATCCACAAGGTGGTGAACAGGCCCCAGGCCAGCGGCCCGGCGGCCCACTGGTGGGTCACACCGATCAGGTCGCCCTCGACCACGTCGTCGCCACGGTCCATCTGCAGGCTGGCCTGCTCGACGTTCAGCACCTGTTCGGCGCCGCTCTCGTCACGCAAGGTGACGCGGGCCATGTCGCCCTTGCGCTCGATCGCCTCGATCACGCCGTTTTCGGCGGCGCGCTGGGCAACTTCGGCCTGATAGGCAAAGTACTGCGGCACGCGGTTCCAGCGCCACTCGTAGGAGATCACCGAGGTTGCGTAATACAGGCTCAGCGCCAGGCCGATCAGGACCAGCGCCGTCAGCCCATGCCAGGGCCACTGGGCTTTCTTGTGTTTGATCACGGGGTACTTCCGTAAAAGCGAACGCGCAGGGCCAGCCTGCGCGTCGGGTTTCGAACCGGGCGTGGGGCCGCGGCCTTATTCCATGTCCTTCAGCCAGGCGGTGTCCTTGAACCACTTGTCGTGGATTCGATCGTAGGTGCCGTCGTGCTTGATCTGGTGCAGGAAGTTGTTGATGAAGTTCAGGCTGTCGTAGTCGCCCTTCTTCAGGCCGAAGGCCAGCGGTTCGAAGGTGAACGGCTCGTCGAGGAACAGCAGCTTGCCGGCGCCGGCCTTGTTCACTGCCACCACGTTGTACGGGGCGTCGTAGACGAAGGCGTCGGCCTTGCCGTTGACCACGTCCATCACCGCTTCCTGCTCGTTGTCGTAGCCGTGGTACTTGGCCTTGCCGATCAGCTTCTTGGCGACCATTTCACCGGTGGTGCCGAGCTTGGAGGTCAGGCGGTACTTCTCGTTGTTCAGGTCCTTGTAGGTCTTGATCTCGCCGGCCAGCTCCTTGCGGATCAGCAGGGTCTGACCGACCACGATGAAGGGTTCGCTGAAGTTGAGCTTGAGGTTGCGCTCCTGGGTCAGGGTCATGCCGCTGCCGATCATGTCGAACTTGTCGGTCATCAGGGCCGGGATGATGCCGTCGTAGGCGGTGGAGACGGTTTCCAGCTTGACGCCCATGGACTTGGCCATGGCCTTGAGGATATCGACTTCGAAGCCGATGATCTCGCCACGCTTGTTGGTCATCTGGAACGGCATGTAGGTAGGGTCCATGCCTACGCGCAAGGTGCCGCGCTTGACCGCGTCATCGATGGCGCCGGCTGCCTGTGCAGCGTTCACCGTCATCAGTGCCGCGACGCCGATCATCAGCATCGACAGATACTTTTTCATCATCACCAGATCCCCCAGCAGGAAAACTTCGAGTTTTATTATCGGGGGGATGCTAACGCATGGGGGGCGTTGTTGGTATCAGAAAAAGGAGTGAAACATCGCCGGCAAAGCCGGCTCCTACAACGGCACGGATGACCTGTAGGAGCCAGCGTTGCTGACGAAGGGGCCCGCAGATCAGGCCCGGCGAGTGCGGCCTGCCCCTCGTGCTGCGGGTGCAGCGGCAACAGCGGCGAGTGCGGGTCGTTGGCAATCGACTCACGCCACACATCCAGCCAGGCGCGGTTGTCTTCGGCCCACACGCGGCTGTGCAGCCGTGCCAGGGCGACCGGGTCGCTGAGCAGCGCCAGGCGCGTGGCGCCATCCAGCGCGGCCGGGCCGACTTCCAGGGCCTTGGCGATGCGCTCGGCGCGGTTGCGCTCGACCACCTCCGCCACGCCATGGCGCGCGGTCGCCAGGGCACAGGCCAGGGCGTTCTGTTGCGGGTCGACCACGGCCCGCACAAACCGTCCTTCAGCGCATGCCAGCGGTTTTCGTGGGTGTACTGGTCGGTGGCCAGCAGCTCCTGCGGCGTGGCGTATTCCTCAGGGATCAGGAAAAGCTTCTCGTCCTTGGCGCGCAGGCCCAGGTTGGTGCGGCTGGAAATCACCGACACCGGGATCGACAGCATCAGCGAGCCCACGATCGGCACCAGCCACCACAGGAAGCTCGGGTTCAGCCACGCCACCAGCAGCGCCCAGGCCACGCCCAGCAGGGTCTGCGGGCCATGCCGGCGCACCGCTTCGCTCCACGGGGTGGAGTCGTCGTCACGCTGTGGCGAGTTCCAGGTCGCGGCCCAGCCCAGGAACGCGGCCAGCACGAAGCGGGTGTGGAAGATCATGCGTACCGGCGCCAGCAGCATGGAGAACAGCATCTCCAGCAGCATCGACAGGGTGACCTTGATGCGCCCGCCGAACTCCTTGGCGCCCTTGGCCCAGATCAGGATGATGCTCAGCAGCTTGGGCAGGAACAGCAGCACGATGGTGGTGGAGAACAGCGCGATGGCTTTTTCCGGGTGCCACTGCGGCCACAGCGGGTAGAGCTGACGCGGTTCGAGGAAGTACTGCGGCTCCATCAGGGTGTTGGTCGCCAGCAGCGCGGTCGACAGCACCAGGAAGAAGAACCACAGCGGCGCCGACAGGTACGACATAACCCCGGTGAGGAACACCGCACGGTGCACCGGGTGCATGCCCTTGACCAGGAACAGGCGGAAGTTCATCAGGTTGCCGTGGCACCAGCGCCGATCGCGCTTGAGCTCGTCGAGCAGGTTGGGCGGCAACTCTTCATAGCTGCCCGGCAGGTCATAGGCGATCCACACGCCCCAGCCGGCACGGCGCATCAGTGCGGCTTCGACGAAGTCGTGGGACAGGATCGCACCGGCGAAGGCGCCCTTGCCCGGCAACGGCGCCAGGGCGCAGTGCTCGATGAAGGGTTTCATGCGGATGATCGCGTTGTGGCCCCAGTAGTGCGATTCGCCCAGCTGCCAGAAGTGCAGGCCGGCGGTGAACAGCGGGCCGTACACCCGGGTGGCGAACTGCTGCATGCGCGCATACAGGGTATCCATGCCCGACGCCTTGGGCGCGGTCTGGATGATCCCGGCGTCGGGGTTGGCTTCCATCAGCCGCACCAGGCTGGTGAGGCATTCGCCGCTCATCACGCTGTCGGCGTCGAGTACCACCATGTAGCGGTAGTCCGCGCCCCAGCGACGGCAGAAGTCGTCGAGGTTGCCGCTCTTGCGTTTGACCCGGCGACGACGGCGACGGTAGAAGATGCGCCCGAAGCCCTTGGCCTCGCGGCATACGTCCAGCCAGGCCTGCTGTTCGGCCACGGCGATGTCGGTGTCGTTGGTGTCGCTGAGCACGAAGAAGTCGAAGCGGTCCAGGTTGCCCGTGGCCGCCACCGACTCGAAGGTCGCACGCAGGCCGGCGAACACCCGAGCCACGTCTTCGTTGCAGATCGGCATCACCAGTGCGGTTCGCGCCCCGGCCTCGATCGGCTCGTTGCCGGCGCTGCTGCCCGAAATCCGGTACTTGTCACGCCCGGTGAGCAGTTCCAGAAAGCCCATCAGCGCGGTCCAGAAACCGGCCGACACCCAGCAGAACAGAATGCCGAACAGGATCAGGATGCTGGTCTGCAGCGCATACGGCCACACCTGGGTGACGGTCTGCATGAACGACTGGTGCATGATTTCGTCGAGGTCGACGAACGACCAGCCCTGGTACGGCAGGATGCCCTTCATGTACCAGCCGGCGACCACGGTCTGGCCGAGCATCAACGCCAGCAGGATGTAGCGGCGCATCGAACCCACCCAGCGCCAGCGCGCCTTGGGCAGCTCGCGCTGTTCAGGCGCCGGCGCGTTGGTACGTCCGGTGACCCGGCGCCAGGCGCGCACCAGGATGTTGGTGCGCCATGGCTCGGGGATCACCCGGGTGCGGTGGATCGGCGGGGTGGCCTTCAGGCACACCCGGCCACTGGCGTCGAGGGCGAGCATCTCGGCCTCTTCCAGTTCCGCGGCGCTGTCCAGGGTCAGGCGGCTGCCCACCGAACCCTGTACCGAACCGTTTTCACCCACCGGCGGCTGCGCCGACAGGCGTCGGTGCAGCTCGCTGAACGAATTGCAGCTGGCCAGTTCGGCGCGCTGCTCGTCGCTCAGGGGCAGATGGGCCAGGTACTCGCCAAGCGATTCCGGCCTTTGTGAAGAGTTACTCATCGGCAGGCAACTGATAGCTCCAGGTCTCGGTCAACACCTGTTCGGTGGTGGCCGGTGCCCCGGTGGTGGTCGCCGCATCGGCGGCTGGCGGCTGGGCAGGTTTTTCCTGCTTGGCGTGCTTGGCAGCGGCCTTGTCCTGCTTGGCAGGCTTGGCCGGCTTGGGCTGTTCGACCGGCACGTCGCGCAGCAGCGCGGCGCGCATTTCGGTGGCCTTGCTCGGGTCTTTGACCTTCAGGCGCAGGGTCAGGCGCCAGCCCTTGATCTCGGGGTTGTAGCGCAGGTTGTTCTCGACCACTTCGGCGTTGTCGTCGGTGGTCACCTGGCTGCGCACGTTCGCATCTTCCGGCAGGGCGGCCAGCACCGGGCCCTCGAAGTCGACCAGGAACGCGATGCTGCCATCGGGCTGGCGGATCAGGTTGGACTGCTTGACGTCACCGGTGGAGCGCAGGGTCTGCTTGACCCAGCCCAGGTTCGGCGAGTGGAACTCGGACTCGTCGATGGTCCAGTGCAGGCGGTAGTTGAACTCGGATGCCACACCGGGCTCAGGCAGTTTTTCCGGGCTCCAGAAGGCCACGATGTTGTCGTTGGTCTCGTCGGCGGTCGGGATTTCGACCAGGTCGACGGTGCCCTTGCCCCAGTCGCCGCTCGGCTCGATCCAGGCGCTCGGGCGCTTCTGGTAGTTGTCGTCGAGGTCTTCGAACTGGCTGAACTCGCGCTGGCGCTGCAGCAGGCCGAACCCACGCGGGTTCTCGACGCTGAAGTTGCTAACGGCCAGGTGCTTGGGGTTGTTGAGCGGGCGCCACAGCCATTCGCCGTTGGCCGCATGGATCGACAGGCCTTCGGAGTCGTGCAGCGCAGGGCGGTAGTTAGGCACCTTGGACGGCTGGTTGCCGCCGAACAGGAACATGCTGGTCAGCGGGGCGATGCCCAGGCGGCTGACGTGGTCACGCAGGTACACCCTGGACTTGACGTCGACGATGGTGTCGGTGCCCGGGCGCAGGGTCAGCTTGTAGGCGCCGGTGGAGCGCGGCGAATCGAGCAGCGCGTAGATCACCAGGTGCTTGTCGGTCGGCTTGGGCTTCTCGACCCAGAACTCGGTGAAGCGCGGGAACTCCTCGCCCGACGGCAGCGCGGTGTCGATGGCCAGGCCACGGGCCGACAGGCCATACACATGGCCCTTGCCGACCACGCGGAAATAGCTGGCGCCAAGCAGGGTCATGATTTCATCCTGCTTGTCGGCCTTGTTGATCGGGTACAGCACGCGAAAGCCGGCGTAGCCGAGCTTGTCGGTGGCCTTGGGGTCGAACTGCACGTCGCCGAAGTCGAAGCGGCTCGGGTCGTACTTGATCTCCTGCACCTTGTTGGCGGTGACTTCGTTGATGCGTACCGGCGTGTCGAAGTGCATGCCCTGGTGGTAGAACGACAGCTTGAACGGGGTCTTGTCCTGGGCCCACTCGGCCTTGTCCTGCAGGAAGCGGATCTTCTGGTAGTCGCCGTACTTCATGTCACGGAACACGGCCGGCAGGTTGCTCTTGGGTGCTTCGTACTTCTGCCCGGCCAGGTCTTTGGCCTTGGCTGCCACGTCGTCGAGGTTGAACGCCCAGAGCTGGCCCGCGCTGAGCAGGCAGACCAGTGCAGAGGCTGCCACGAAGGCCTTGCGCAGCCGATTGGCGGAAGTTCTTGGTGCATTACAGGGACTTACAATCACGAGCAACCCTCGCCGAAAACAGATCAAAGAACCAACGGCCAGCGACGTATGCCGGGTTGGCGAGCACTGTTCGGACTCCGAAAGGGCACAATGATTCCCCAAACGGTTCCGGACGATGCTCAAGTCAGAGTAAAACGGGCCTGCGAACGCAGGCCCACATTTCGCGCGATTATCCAGCAGGCCGCGTTACAACGCATCAGGGCCAAGCAACTATTTATGCTGAAAAGCCGCTGTTTTCATGCAAGCAGCGGCCTTTTCACCTTCATATTTGTAGCATAAATGTCACAGGGCCATCATTGACCAGGTGAACCTGCATGTCCGCACCGAAACGCCCGCTCGCCACTGTGGGGTGCTTGAGCCTCGCCTGGGCCAGCAGGTAGTCGAACAGTTCGGCACCGAGTGCCGGTGGCGCGGCGGTGGAAAAGCTCGGGCGCAGGCCGCTCTGGGTGTCGGCAGCCAGGGTGAACTGCGATACCAGCAGCAGGCCGCCGTCGATGTCCTTGAGCGACAGGTTCATCTTGCCCTGGGGTCGCTGAACACCCGGTAGTTGAGCAGCTTGTGCAGCAGCTTGTCGGCGTGGGCCGGGGTGTCGCCGGGCTCGACGGCGACCAGCACCAGCAGGCCCTGGTCGATGGACCCGACGATCTCGCCGTCGACCTCTACCCGCGCGCCACGCGCGCGTTGCAGCAGGCCCTTCACGCTTCTTCCAGCGGCAGGTCGAGCAGGCGCCGGGCCATCTGGTCGGCGGCGCGCACCAGCGCATCGGTGATGCCGGGCTCGGAGGCGGCGTGGCCGGCGTCGCGAATCACTTTCAGCTCGCTGTTGGGCCAGGCCTGGTGCAGCGCCCAGGCGTTGTCCAGCGGGCAGATCACGTCATAGCGACCGTGCACGATCACCGCCGGCAGGTGGGCGATACGCGGCATGTCGCGGATCAGCTGGTCGGGCTCCAGGAACGCGTTGTTCATGAAGTAGTGGCATTCGATGCGGGCAATCGACAGGGCGCGTTGCGGCTCGGAGAAGCGGTCGACCACCAGCGGGTTGGGACGCAGCGTCGCGGTGCGGCCCTCCCAGGTGGACCAGGCCTTGGCCGCATGCATCTGGGCGATCTGGTCGTTGCCGGTAAGGCGCTTGTGGAAGGCCTTGACCAGGTCGTCGCGCTCGTCGGCGGGGATCGGCGCGATGTAATCCTGCCAGTAGTCGGGGAACAGTCGGCTGGCACCCGCCTGGTAGAACCATTCGATTTCCTGCGGGCGGCACAGAAAGATGCCGCGCAGGATCAGCCCCTGCACGCGCTCGGGGTGGGTCTGGGCGTAGGCCAGGGCCAGGGTCGAGCCCCAGGACCCGCCGAACAGCACCCATTTTTCGATGTTCAGGTGCTCGCGGATACGCTCGATGTCTTCGATCAGGGCCTGGGTGGTATTGTTTTCCAGGCTCGCGTGCGGGGTGGAGCGACCGCAGCCGCGCTGGTCGAAGGTGACGATGCGGTACAGGTTGGGGTCGAAATAGCAGCGGCTTTGCGCATCGCAGCCGGCGCCCGGGCCGCCATGAATGAACAGCACGGGCAGACCTTCCGGGGAACCGCTTTCATCGACGTACAGTACATGCGGTGCTTCCACGGCCAGATCGTGCCGGGCGTAGGGTTTGATCTGCGGGTACAAGGTCTGCATTACGCACTCCGTGTGGGGAAATAGGCTGCCGTTGGGCATCATAAACCCGAAATGAGCTTTGAGCATGTACCTGTGTTCGGCTTTCGGGCCCCTTCGCCGGCAAGGCCGGCTCCTACCGGTTCGCAACCGTCTGCAGGAGCCGGCCTTGCCGGCGAAGGCAGCGCCGCGGTCCTATGCCGGGTAACGCTCGCGCCCCCACCCCAGCATCGCCACCAGCATCTGCTCCAGCACCCGCTGGGTCGGCTGCGCCAGATCGTCGCGGTAGGTGAACGGCGCCACCTCCTCCATGTAGTTGCACTGCGCCAGTTCCATCTGCACCGCATGCACGTTGTTGGCCGGGGCGCCATAGTGACGGGTGATGTGCCCGCCCTTGAAGCGCCCGTTGAGCACATGGCTGTAGCCCTGCGCGCCGGCCGCCACCGCCCTGACCCGCTCGGCCAGCGCCGCGTCGCAGCTCGCGCCATTGAAGGTGCCGATGTTGAAGTCCGGCAACGTGCCGTCGAACAGGTGAGGGATCACCGAGCGGATCGAGTGTGCATCCCACAGCAACGCGTAGCCGAACTGCTCGCGCAGGCGCGCCAGCTCGCCGGTGAGGGTGTCGTGATACGGCCGCCAGATGGCCTCCAGGTAGCCCGCCCGCTCGGCCGCACTCGGCTCCAGCCCCGCCTTGAACAGCGGCTGCCCTTCGAACAGCGTGGCCGGGAACAGCCCGGTGGTGGCGCCGGCATACAGTGGCTGGTCATCCTCGGGCCGGTTCAGGTCGATGACGAAGCGCGAATACTCGCCCACCACCACGCTGGCGCCCAGCTCACGGGCAAAGGCGTACAGGCGCGGAATGTGCCAGTCGGTGTCCGGCAGGCCCCTGGCCTCGTCCACCAGCCCGGCCTCGACCGCCGGGATCAGCCTGAGCCCGGCATGGGGAATGCTGACCAGCAGCGGCAGCGTACCCTGGTGAAAACTCACGACCTTGTCCATGCAGCCTCCCCTTTATCGGTCAGTTCAACGCCGTGGCGCACCACCCGCTTGTGCAGGTCGCCGCCCAGCCAGTAGGCCAGGTCTGCCGGCCGTTCGATGTCCCAGGCCACGAAGTCGGCCACCTTGCCGACCTCCAGCGAGCCATGGCTGTCGCCCAGCCCCAACGCCGTGGCGGCATGCACGGTGACACCGGCCAGGGCTTCTTCGGGGGTCATGCGAAACAGGGTGCAGGCCATGTTCAGCATCAGGCGCAGCGACAAGGCCGGCGAGGTGCCGGGGTTGAGGTCGCTGGCAATCGCGATCTTCACGCCGTGCCTGCGCAGCGCGTCCATCGGCGGCAGCTGGGTTTCGCGCAAGAAGTAGAACGCCCCCGGCAGCAGCACCGCCACCGTACCGGCCTGGGCCATGGCGATGGCATCGGCCTCGTCCATGAACTCCAGGTGATCGGCCGACAGTGCCTGGTAGCGCGCCGCCAGGCTCGAACCGTGCAGCGACGACAGCTGCTCGGCATGCAGCTTGACCGGCAGGCCCAGCTCGCGGGCCTTGAGAAACACCCGCTCGACCTGCGCCGGCGAAAACGCCAGGTATTCGCAGAACGCATCCACCGCGTCCACCAGCCCTTCGCCAGCCAGCGCCGGAAGCATCTGCTCGCAGATGTGAGTGATGTAGTCGTCGGCGCGCTCGGCGTACTCGGGCGGCAAGGCATGCGCCGCCAGGCAGGTGCTGCGCACGGTCAGCGGCAGCGTTTCGCCGAGCCGGCGCGCCACCTTGAGCATCTTGCGCTCGTTGTCCAGGTCCAGGCCGTAGCCGGACTTGATCTCCAGGGTGGTCACACCATCACGCATCAGGGCCTGCACCCGGCGCAGGGCGCTGGCATACAGCTCGTCTTCGCTGGCGGCGCGGGTGGCGCGCACGGTGCTGGCGATGCCACCCCCCTGGGCGGCGATCTCGGCGTAGCTCACGCCTTGCAGGCGCTGTTCGAACTCGCCGCTGCGGTTGCCGCCGAACACCGCGTGGGTGTGGCAGTCGATCAGCCCGGGGGTGACCCAGGCACCGCCCAGGTCGACCGTGCTGTCAGGCACCGGGCCTGCCAGCGCCTGGCGCGGGCCGATCCATTCGATGCGCCCGGCGCAGGTGACGATGGCCGCGTCCTCGATGATCGAGTAGGCGCCGTGCGCCATGCTTGCCACATGGCAGTGCTGCCAGAGGGTTTTCATGCACAGTCTCCGTAACTATTGAGGCGTCGACACCGGCTGCGTGACCGTGCCACGCGGCTTGCACCACAGCCAGTAGGCGGCCACCAGGAACACCACCCACACCACGCCGACGATCAACGCCGCCTGGGTGTCGGGGAAGTAGCCCAGCACACCGAACACGAACAGCATGAAGGCGATGGCTGCGGCCGGCCCATACGGCCAGAACGGTACCGGGAACTTCAGTTGCGCGACCTCTTCGCGGCTCATGCTGCGGCGCATGGCCACCTGGGTCACCAGGATCATCAGCCACACCCATACCGTAGCAAAGGTGGCAATGGAGGCGATCAGCAGGAACACGTTTTCCGGAATCAGGTAGTTGAGCACCACGCCACCGAGCAGCGCAGCGCCCATCACCAGCACGGTCATCCACGGCACGCCGTGGCGCGAGATCTTCGAGAAGCCCTTGGGCGCGTGGCCCTGCTCGGCCAGGCCATACATCATGCGCCCGGCACCGAAGATATCGCTGTTGATGGCCGACACCGCCGCCGAGATCACCACGATGTTGAGCACCGTGGCCGCCGAACCGATCCCCAGGTTGCTGAAGATCTGCACGAACGGGCTGCCCTGGCTGCCGATCTGCGGCCAGGGGTACAGGCACATCAGCACGAACAGGGTGAGCACATAGAACAGCAGGATGCGCAGCGGCACGGCGTTGATCGCCTTGGGGATCACGCGCTGCGGGTCCTTGGCTTCACCGGCGGTGATACCGATGATCTCGATGCCGCCGAAGGCGAACATCACCACCGCGAACGAGGCGATCAGGCCACCGACACCGTTGGGCATGAAGCCGCCGTGATCGAACAGGTTGCCGATGCCCACCGTGTTGCCCGCCTCGGCATTGGCCAGGCCGAAGGCCATGATGCCGAAACCGGCCAGGATCATCGCCACGATCGCGCCGACCTTGAGCAGCGACAGCCAGAACTCCATCTCGCCGAACACCTTGACGTTGCACAGGTTGAGCCCGCCGATCAGGAACACGATGCCCAGCACCCACACCCAGCGCGCCACCTCGGGAAACCAGAAGCCCATGTAGATGCCGAAGGCCGTGACGTCGGCCAGGCACACGATGATCATTTCAAAGGCGTAGGTCCAGCCCAGCACGAAGCCGGCCATGGGCCCCAGGTAGGTGCTGGCGTATTTGCCGAACGAGCCGGACACCGGGTTGTGCACTGCCATTTCACCCAGTGCACGCATCACCATGAACACTGCCGCGCCGCCGATCATGTAGGCCAGCAACACCGCCGGGCCGGCCATCTGGATGGCCGCGGCCGAACCGTAGAACAGCCCGGTGCCGATGGCCGAGCCCAGTGCCATGAATCGAATGTGCCGGGCCGTAAGCCCGCGCTTGAGACCTTGTGCTTGAGATTGCATTTCGCGTTCCTGTTTTTTTTGTAGGCGAAAAGCAGCGCGAACCCGCCAGGGTTCGCGCGGCAGACGGCTGGCCTGCACGGCCAGCCGGTGGCGTCAGAGGCTGGGCAGCACCTTGGCCGGCAGCAGGCCGGTCAGCGTGCCCGCGGCCAGCAGGGCGATGGCCGCTTCGATGTCGGGGCGAAGAAACGGTCCTTGTCGTAGTGCGCGACCTGGCCGCGCAGGGCCTGGCGCACCTGCTCCAGCTTGGGCGAGGTCTTGAGGCCGGTGCGCAGGTCCAGGCCCTGGCAGGCGCCAGCCATTCCACGGCCAGCACACCGCGGGTGTTCTCGGCCATTTCCCACAGGCGCTTGCCGGCGGCCGGGGCCATCGACACGTGGTCTTCCTGGTTGGCCGAGGTGGGAATGCTGTCGACACTGTGCGGGTGCGCCAGCGCCTTGTTCTCGCTGGCCAGCGCGGCGGCGGTGACCTGGGCGATCATGAAGCCGGAGTTGACCCCGCCATTGGCCACCAGGAACGGCGGCAACTGCGACATGTGCTTGTCCATCATCAGCGAGATGCGCCGCTCGCTCAGCGAACCGATTTCGGCGATGGCCAGGGCCATGTTGTCGGCGGCCATGGCCACCGGCTCGGCGTGGAAGTTGCCACCGGAGATCACGTCACCCTCCTTGGCGAATACCAGCGGGTTGTCGGACACCGCGTTGGCCTCCACCACCAGTACCTCGGCGGCCTGGCGCAACTGGGTCAGGCAGGCGCCCATCACCTGTGGCTGGCAACGCAGGGAGTACGGGTCCTGCACCTTGCCGCAGTTCTGGTGCGAGGCCGACACTTCGCTGCCGTCGCCCAGCAGGTCGCGGTAGCAGGCGGCCGAGTCGATCTGGCCACGCTGGCCGCGGCCTGATGAATGCGGTCATCGAAGGGCGAGCGCGAGCCCAGCACCGCTTCGACGGTGAGGCTGCCGCAAGCAACGGCGGCAGCGAACAGGTCTTCGCCTTCGAACAGCCCGCGCAGCGCATAGGCAGTGGACGCCTGGGTGCCGTTGAGCAGGGCCAGGCCCTCCTTGGCAGCCAGGGTCAGCGGCTCGAGGCCGGCCACCGCCAGCGCTTCGGTGGCCGACAGCCATTGGCCCTTGTGGCGGGCCTTGCCTTCGCCCAGCAGCACCAGCGACATGTGCGCCAGCGGTGCGAGGTCGCCGGAGGCGCCCACCGAGCCCTTGAGCGGAATGTGCGGGTAGACCTCGGCGTTGATCAGGGCGATCAGCGCGTCGATCACCTTGCGCCGGATGCCGGAAAAACCACGGCTCAGGCTGTTGACCTTGAGCACCATGATCAGGCGCACCAGGGCGTCGTCCAGCGGCGCGCCGACGCCGGCGGCGTGGGACAGCACCAGCGAGCGCTGCAGGTTCTCCAGGTCGTGGCTGGCGATGCGGGTCGAGGCCAGCAGGCCGAAACCGGTATTGATGCCGTAGGCGGTGCGGTCCTCGGCAAGGATCTGCTCGACGCAGGCCACGCTGTCTTCGATCTGCTGGTCGGCGCTGGCGTCCAGTTGCAGGGTCAGCGGTTGCTGGTAGATCGCACGCAGCTGAGCCAAGGTCAGGGTGCCAGGCTTCAGGGTCAGTTGGGTCACGTTATTGCTCCGTCTCGAAAGGCGTTCACGCCCGTCATGAATTCAGTATCGACCAGGGCGCCGCTCAGCGCGTGATCATCGGCAGGTTCAGGCCCTGCTCTTTCGCGCAGTCGATGGCGATCTGATAACCGGCATCGGCATGGCGCATCACGCCGGTGGCCGGGTCGTTGTGCAGGACGCGGGCAATACGCTCGGCGGCTTCGTCGGTGCCGTCGCACACGATGACCATGCCCGAGTGCTGCGAGAAGCCCATGCCCACCCCGCCGCCGTGGTGCAGCGAGACCCAGGTCGCGCCGCTGGCGGTGTTGAGCAGGGCATTGAGCAGAGGCCAGTCGGACACGGCGTCGGAGCCGTCCTGCATGGCTTCGGTTTCACGGTTGGGGCTGGAGACGGAGCCGGAGTCCAGGTGGTCGCGGCCGATCACGATCGGTGCCGACAGCTCGCCGCTGCGCACCATTTCGTTGAACGCCAGGCCCAGCTTGGCGCGCAGGCCCAGGCCGACCCAGCAGATACGTGCCGGCAGGCCCTGGAAGCTGATGCGCTCGCGGGCCATGTCCAGCCAGTTGTGCAGGTGCGCGTCGTCGGGGATCAGTTCCTTGACCTTGGCGTCGGTCTTGTAGATGTCCTGGGCGTCGCCCGACAGCGCGGCCCAGCGGAACGGGCCCACGCCGCGGCAGAACAGCGGGCGGATATAGGCAGGTACGAAGCCGGGGAAGTCGAAGGCGTTGGTCACACCCTCTTCCTTGGCCATCTGACGAATGTTGTTGCCGTAGTCGAAGGTCGGGATGCCCTGCTTCTGGAAGTCGAGCATGGCCTGCACGTGCACGGCCATCGACTGCCTGGCAGCCTTGACCACCGCCGCCGGTTCGGTCTGCGCGCGGTCGCGGTACTGCTCCCAGGTCCAGCCGGCCGGCAGGTAGCCATTGAGCGGGTCGTGGGCGCTGGTCTGGTCGGTGACCATGTCGGGGCGCACGCCGCGCTTGACCAGCTCGGGCAGGATTTCGGCGGCATTGCCCAGCAGGGCGATGGAGATGGCCTTGCCTTCGCCCGTGTATCTGGCGATGCGCGCCAGGGCGTCGTCCAGGTCGGTGGCCTGTTCATCCACGTAGCGGCTGCTCAGGCGGAAGTCGATGCGGCTCTGCTGGCATTCGATGTTCAGCGAGCAGGCGCCGGCCAGGGTCGCGGCCAGTGGCTGCGCGCCGCCCATGCCGCCCAGGCCCGCGGTGAGCACCCACTTGCCCTTGAGGCTGCCGTTGTAGTGCTGGCGGCCGGCTTCGACGAAGGTTTCGTAGGTGCCCTGCACGATGCCCTGGCTGCCGATGTAGATCCAGCTGCCGGCGGTCATCTGGCCGTACATGGCCAGGCCCTTGGCATCGAGTTCGTTGAAATGTTCCCAGTTGGCCCAGTGCGGCACCAGGTTGGAGTTGGCGATCAGTACGCGCGGGGCGTTGCTGTGGGTCTTGAACACGCCGACCGGCTTGCCGGATTGCACCAGCAGGGTCTCGTCGTCATTCAGGTGGGTGAGGCTCTCGACGATCTTGTCGTAGCACTCCCAGTTGCGCGCGGCGCGGCCGATGCCGCCGTACACCACCAGCTCCTTGGGGTTCTCGGCAACTTGCGGGTCGAGGTTGTTCATCAGCATGCGCAGCGGCGCTTCGGTCAGCCAGCTCTTGGCGGTGAGCTGGGTGCCGCGCGGGGCGCGAATTTCGACGTCACGGAATTTATTGTGCTTGTTCGTCACGTAAGGGCTCCTCGAGCGAAAGGCGAATTCGGGATGGCACTGCCATGGATGCAATACAAACATATATTTACTTGTATGTACAAGTACAGGCAACCAAAAAACAGTGTCGTCCGCTTCGCCGGCAAGGCCGGCTCCCACACGCAAAAAAAGAATGGAACCTGCAGGAGCCAGCCTTGCTGGCGAAGCCCTTAACGTTCGGTCAGCTCGATCAGGCAGATCTGCCCACTGACCTCGAACTCCAGCAACCCGTGATTGCCGTCCAGCCGCAGGCAGTCATAGCGACCCAGCCACTGCTCGGCATGCCCTGCGACCTTGACCCGCACCCGCTCGTGCGCCGCGAACACCAGCAGCGTCTGGGCCGAGCTGTACACCCGGCTTTCACCCGGCAGCCACTGCAACCGCGCGGCAAACCGCTGCGGCGCGTAGATCAGGTTGAAGTCGCGAATCGGTCCGCCCAGCAGGTTGCAGCTCACTGCACTTTCGCCGCTGAAGGCAAAGGCATCGAACGCCAGCAGCTCGCGGCTGGCCTGGCCATCCACCATCAGGCGCATGCCATCGCCCTGCAGCACGCTGATCACGCGCTGATACCCGGCAAAGCTGGAGAACCCGCCCGACTCGGCGATGTCGGCAATCGACAGGCGCCAGCCAAAGCCCTCCAGGCCGGCCCCGCCATCGCGGGTGATCTCTTCGGTACTGCCGCCGCCGTTCTTCCACGGCATGCGCGGGTAGTCGGCGGCACGTAACAGGGTCAACGAACTCATTTGCTGAAGCGTCCTTCCAGGCGGTGACGGGAACCGGGGTGAATCAGGCGCGCCGCCGTGACCGGCTGGCGACCCGACCAGGTGCGCCGGCGGATCAGCAGGCACGGCTCGCCCGGCTCGATCTGCAGCAGGCGGCATTCCTCGGGTTCGGCCAGGATCGCCTCGACCACGTGCTCGCCTTCGGTCAGCGGCGCCACCTGGGACAGGTAGGCGTAGGGGGTCTGGCGGGTGAAGTCCTGCTTGAGGTAGTCCGGGGCGACCTGGGCGTTGACGAAGCGGTCCTCGATCTGCACCGGGATGCCGTTTTCGTAGTGCACGATCAGCGAATGGAACACCCGCTGCCTTCGCGCATGTCCAGCGCCAGCGCCCGCTCAGAGCCTGCCGCCTCTTCGGTCAGGGTGATCACCTTGCAGCTGTGCTGGTGGCCGCGCGCGGCGATCTCGTCGGCGATGTTGTTGACCTCGAACAGCGCCGAGCGACTCTTGGGCTCGGCGACGAAGGTACCGACGCCCTGCATGCGCACCAGCAGGCCTTCGGCGGTCAGCTCGCGCAAGGCGCGGTTGATGGTCATGCGGCTGAAGCCCAGCTCGGTGACCAGTTCGCTCTCGGACGGTACGCGGTGATGCGGCGGCCAGCTGCCGTTCTGGATCTGCTGGGCGATCATCTGCTTGACCCGCGCATACAGCGGCGCCGGGCCCTCGCCCATGTGGGCAACCAACGCGGAGACAGGAGGTGTCGACACGGCAAAAATCCTTGGTGATGAGTATGACCGGTAGAGTGCCGCAGTTTACCGGGCAGGCAAACGTCTGTATATGTATATACAAATAACCAGAAAAGGGTGGCGTACCGATGTCCGTGTTCTTTGCCGAACGTGCTTTGTTGCCTACAGGCTGGGCAGAAAACGTGCGAATCGAGACAGGCCCCGACGGCCTGTTGAACTGCGTACAGCCAGGCGCCTCGGCCGATGGCGCCGAGCGCCTGGCCGGGCCGTTGCTGCCGGGCATGCCGAACCTGCACTCGCACGCCTTCCAGCGCGCCATGGCCGGCCTGGCGGAAGTGGCCGGCAACCCCAACGACAGCTTCTGGACCTGGCGCGAGCTGATGTACCGGCTGGTGGGCCGGATCAGCCCCGAGCAACTGGGCATCATCGCGCGCCAGCTGTACATCGAGATGCTCAAGGCCGGCTACACCTCGGTGGCCGAATTCCATTACGTGCACCATGACGCCCAGGGCAAGGCCTATGCCGACCCGGCCGAACTGTCGCTGCGCATCAGCCAGGCCGCCGCCGACACCGGCATCGGCCTGACCCTGCTGCCGGTGCTGTACAGCCACTCGGGCTTCGGCGGGCAGGCGCCCAATGACGGGCAACGTCGCTTCATCAACGGCACCGAGCAGTACCTGCACCTGCACACGCAACTGGCGCCGCTGCTCGCCCAGCAACCGGCGCAGCGCCTGGGGCTGTGCTTTCACTCCCTGCGCGCGGTCACCCCGCAGCAGATCGCCCAGGTCATGGCTGCCGGCGACAAGGCCTGCCCGGTGCATATCCACATTGCCGAACAGCAGAAAGAAGTCGACGACTGCCTGGCCTGGAGTGGCCGCCGGCCGTTGCAGTGGCTGTATGAAAACGTCGATGTCGACCAGCGCTGGTGCCTGGTGCATGCCACCCACGCCGAGCCCGGCGAAGTCAGCGCCATGGCGCGCAGCAAGGCAGTGGCCGGCCTGTGCCTGACCACCGAGGCCAACCTGGGCGACGGCATCTTCCCTGCCGTCGACTACCTGGCCCAGGGCGGGCGCATGGGCATCGGCTCGGACAGCCATGTGTCGCTGAGCGTGGTGGAGGAATTGCGCTGGCTCGAATATGGCCAGCGCCTGCGCGACCAGCGGCGCAACCGGTTGCATGGGGCCGATCAGCCGATGGTGGGGCGCACCCTGTTCGATGCGGCCCTGGCCGGTGGTGCGCAGGCGCTGGGGCAGCCGGTTGGCGAGCTGGCGGTGGGCAGGCGGGCCGACTGGATCGTGCTGGATGGGGCCGATCCGTACATCGCTACGGCGAGCGGGGACGGGGTTCTCAATCGCTGGCTGTTTGCCGGCGGCGACCGGCAGGTGCGCGATGTGATGGTCAATGGCAAGTGGGTGGTCAAGCAGGGGCGGCATGCGGGTGAAGAACAGAGTGCGCGCGGCGTTTGCCGGGGTGCTTCGCGAAGTGCTGGGCTGAGCCAGAACCACGCCGTGATTATCGCGGGTCAAGCCCGCTCCCACAGGGTTTATGCTGATCCTGTGGGAGCGGGCTTGGCCCGCGAAGAGGCCCTCACTGACTGTGCGCGATGTCCCTGTCCGAAACCGCCAGATCAGCCGCGTGGTGTCATACCCCTGCTGACGCGCCCGCGCCAGCAGGCTCTCGCGCTCCAGCGCCGGAATCGTCGGCGTGCGCGACAGTATCCACAGGTACTTGCGGTCCGGGTTGCCCACCAGTGCCGTCTGGTAGTCCTTGTCCACGTACAGCACCCAGTAATCGCCCTTCGTCACCCCCGGCAGCAACCGCGAGAACCAGTTGTCGAACTCCACCCACAGCTTGTCGGTCTTGCCCTGCACCTGTGGCGTCGCCGTACCACTGGCCTCCTCCCACTCGCCCTCGAGCGTGATGCAGCGGTTGAGCACGCCCACCGTGCCGTCCGGCTTGAGGTTGTAATGCGCTTCGCTCTGCGCGCAATTGCGCTGGAAGAACATCGGCAGCCGCGCCAGCTCGAACCACTTGCCCTGGTAACGCTTGAGGTCGACGCTGTCGACGGTCTTGGGCGGCAACGGCCCGTCGTCGCGCGAATGCGCACAACCGGTCAGCAGCAGGCCGGCGCACAGGCTCAACAGCAGGGGCAGGCGTTTCATTTGAGACCCTGCCCCGAGTACATCAGCACCTTGTCGGCGGCGTACTGCACGCTGATGAAGGCTTTCTGGTCGCCCCAGGTACAACTGGTCCATGCCCAGCGCGCCGGAACACTCGGTGGGGCTGCCCAGCAGTCGCTCGACCTCGGCCTTGGGCATGCCGGCCTGGAGCTTGGAATAGTTTTCCTGGTTGATCTTGCTGCATGCGGCCAGCAACACGCACAACGACAACAGGGCGAGGGAACGCAACGACATGGGGTCACTCCTGAACATGAGGGTGCAAGCACGGGGCCTGACTCGAGCTTAGAAGCAAAAACCCCTATCCGGTTCCCGGCAACCCCATTTACCTGCACGGTTATCGTTGCCATTTGTCGACTAGTCGCACATCCGCCTCATTTTTTGCCCGGCGCGGACGACACAGGAGGGCGCTGCGACGTTTCGCCGCGCCCTCCCCGTTGACCGCCTTGTGCAGACAGACCTCGCAATGACCAAAAACCTGAAGTTCAGCCACAAGATCCTGCTGGCCGCCGCCCTTGTGGTCGCGGTGGCGTTTACCTGTTTCATCCTGTTCAACGATTACCGCCAGCGCCAGTCGCTGCGCAGCAACACCGAGGCCACGATGCAGGAGCTCGGCAGCCTTACCACCAGCAACATCCAGACCTGGCTGCAGAGCCGCATCCAGCTGCAGCATTCGTTTGCCCAGCAGGTGGCCGTGGATGGCCCCGGCAAGCCGAGCCTGGACCGGCTGATGGCGTTGCCGGTGTATGCCAGCAACTTCACCCTGACCTACTTCGGCGGCCAGGACGGCAGCATGCAATCGGTGCCCACGGGCAACCGCGCCGCCGACTACGACCCGCGGGTACGCGGCTGGTACAAGGGCGCCAGCGAGGCCGGGCGCAGCATCGTTACCGAACCCTACGTCTCGGCCTCCTCGGGCAAGCTGGTGATCACCATTGCCACCCCGGTGCAGCAGGCTGGCCGCCTGATCGGTGTCAGTGGTGCCGACACCGACCTGGACACCATCAGCAGCATCATCAACTCGCTGAACTTCGACGGCCACGGCCTGGCGTTCATCGTCAATGCCGAGGGCAAGATCCTGATCCACCCGGACAGCTCGCTGACCCTCAAGCGCCTGGCCGATGCCTACCCGCAGGGCACGCCGCAGCCGGGTAGCGGCCTCAAGGAAGTCGAGCAGGACGGGCGCCGGCAGTTCATCAGCTTCACCCGCGTCAACGGCGTGCCTTCGGCCGACTGGTACGTGGCGATGGTGGTCGACCAGGACTACGCCTTTGCCATGCTCGGCGAGTTTCGTACCTCGGCCATCGTGGCCACGGCCATCGCCGTGCTGATCATCATCGCCTTGCTCGGCGTGCTGATCCGCGTCCTGATGGAGCCGCTGCATGTGATGGGCCGCGCGATGCACGATATCGCCGAAGGCGAAGGCGACCTGACCCGGCGCCTGCGCATTCATGCCCATGACGAGTTCGGCGCGCTGGGCTCCTCGTTCAACCGCTTCGTGGAACGTATCCACAACTCGATCAGCGAAGTGTCCTCGGCCACCGGTCGGGTCAATGAAGTGGCCCTGCGCGTGGTCAGCGCCTCGAACGCGTCGATCCACAATGCCGACCAGCAGTCGGGCCGCACCAGCAGCGTGGCGGCGGCGATCAACCAGCTGGGCGCCGCCGCCCATGAGATCGCCCACAACGCCGCCCTTGCCTCACAGCACTCCAGCGAAGCACGCAACCTGGCCGAGGACGGCCAGCAGGTGGTCGACCAGACCATTGCGGTGATGAACCAGCTGTCGAGCAAGATCAGCGACGCCAGCACCCATATCGAGACGCTCAACGCCAACACGGTGAACATCGGTCAGATTCTCGAGGTGATCAGCGGCATCTCCCAGCAGACCAACCTGCTGGCACTGAACGCGGCCATCGAGGCGGCACGTGCCGGCGAGGCCGGTCGCGGGTTTGCGGTGGTGGCCGACGAGGTGCGCAACCTGGCCCACCGTACCCAGGACTCGGCGCAACAGGTGCAGAAGATCATCGAGCAGTTGCAGGCCGGCGCACAGGTGGCGGTGGGCACCATGACCGAGAGTCAGCGCCAGAGCGAGCACAGCGTGGGCATTGCCAACCAGGCCGGCGAGCGCCTGGGCAGCGTGACCGTGCGCATTGGCGAAATCGACGGGATGAACCAGTCGGTGGCCACCGCCACCGAAGAGCAGACGGCCGTGGTGGAATCGATCAATGTCGACATCACCGAGATCAATACGCTGAATCAGGAAGGGGTGGAGAATTTGCAGGCGACGCTGCGGGCCTGCAATGACCTGCAGAGCCAGGTGGACAGGTTGAAGCAGCTGGTGGGCAGCTTCAGGATCTAGGGTGAAACAATCGCGGGTCAAGCCCGCTCCCACAAGGACAGCGATAGTCCTAGTGGGAGCGGGCTTGACCCGCGATTGGGTTCAGCTCAGAACCGCGAGCCCGGCTCCAGCAGAAAGTCCATCTCTTCATCGGTGCTCGGGCGCCCCAGCACCAGGTTGCGGTGCGGGAAGCGGCCAAACCGCGCAATCACCCGCTGGTGCTGCTCGGCATAGTCCAGGAAACCTTCGAACAGGCGCCGGTCACTGTCCGGCTGCGCATCCAGCAGCAACTGATAGCGCTCGATGCTGATGTTCTGCCAGTCCAGCACCTCGGCATGCTCCAGTACCAGCAGGATGAACACCCGCTGGATCGGCAGCAGCTGGTAGTCCCAGGCCTTGTCCAGGCCCTGCATCACCAGCACCTGCGCACGCCGGTCGCCATCGAAGGCGTGCTGCGTGTCGCGGTGGATCATGCGGGGCAGCTGGTCCAGCAGCAGCACCAGGCCCAGCCAGCCCTGGGGGCTTGCCAGCCATTCGTCCAGCTCGCCGGCCAGCGCCTGCGCGGCCAGCTCGCCGAAGCGCTCGCGCGCCTCGTCGTCGTGGTGCTTGCCGAACCACAGCGTACTCTTCTCGTCAGCCACGGCCTGGGGGCTGGTGCCCCAGCCGAACCACCACTCCAGCAACGGCTGCCAAGGTGCGAGCATGATTTACTCCTGGTGATAACCGGTGACGCGCTCGACTTCCTGCTTCGAACCCAGGAACACCGCCACACGCTGGTGCAGGCTCTCGGGCTGGATGTCGAGGATGCGCTGGCGACCGTCGGTGGAAGCACCGCCGGCCTGTTCGATGATGAACGACATCGGGTTGGCTTCGTACATCAGGCGCAGCTTGCCCGGCTTGGATGGCTCGCGCGCATCGCGCGGGTACATGAACAGGCCTCCACGGGTCAGGATGCGGTGCACGTCGGCAACCATCGAGGCGATCCAGCGCATGTTGTAGTTCTTTTTCAGCGGGCCGGTCTCGCCAGCCAGCAGTTCGCCCACATAGCGGGTCACCGGGGCTTCCCAGTGGCGCTGGTTGGACATGTTGATGGCGAACTCGGCGGTGGTTTCCGGCACCTGGATGTTCTCGTGGGTCAGCACGAAACTGCCCAGCTCGCGGTCCAGGGTGAAGCCCTTGACGCCGTTGCCCAGGGTCAGGATCAGCATGGTCTGCGGGCCGTAGATCGCGTAACCGGCGGCCACCTGCTTGGTGCCCGGCTGCAGGAAGGCCTGTTCGTTGAGGCTTTCGTTCTGGCTCAGGTACTCGTTGGGGCAGCGCAGTACCGAGAAGATGGTGCCGACCGAGACGTTGACGTCGATGTTCGACGAGCCGTCCAGCGGGTCGAATACCAG
Source organism: Steinernema feltiae (assembly GCA_007213375.1). NCBI lineage: Eukaryota > Metazoa > Nematoda > Chromadorea > Rhabditida > Steinernematidae > Steinernema > Steinernema feltiae. Next base: position 32,639 of record MQUG01003081.1, on the reverse strand, counting down.
CAGGTAGGCACCCTTGGGGTACTTGCCCGGGATCTGGTAGGCATTGTCCATCTCTTCGGACGCCATGCCGGCCAGGTGGCCGCCCCACTCGTTGGCTTCGAGCAGGATGTCGTTGGAAATCACGTCCAGTTTCTTCTGGACTTCGCCCTGCACGTTTTCAGTGCCCATGCTGCCCAGCACGCCGCCAGGGCGCCCTTGGACACGTTGTGGCTGATTTCCTTGCACGCACGCGCCACCACTTCGATAAGGAAGCGCAGATCGGCAGGGGTGCTGTTGCTGCGGGTCTGCTCAATCAGATAGCGACTCAGGGTAACGCGGGACATGTAAGGCTCCGGAGGATGGGGTAGAAAAAACCCACGCAGTTTACAGGGAGAGTGAAGCGCTAGCGAGCAATAGGACATGCTCGCCCGATCAGACGACACATCGGCCCGAAGGTTCACGCCCCGGGCCCGATGCCAGGCGCCTACTCCAGCGCGTTCCAGATCTCCCCGGCGTATTCGCGAATGGTGCGGTCCGACGAGAACCAGCCCATGCGCGCGGTATTGAGCACGGCCGAGCGCCACCACTGCTGGGGGTCGTGCCACAGCTCCTCGACGCGGCGCTGGGCCTCCCAGTAGGCATCGAAGTCGGCGCACACCAGGAAGCGGTCGTACGGCACCAGTGAATCGATCAGCCCACGTAGCGCGCCGGGTCGTCCGGCGAGAACACCCCGCCGCGGATCGCCTGGAGCACGTCGTTGAGCCGGTACGAGGCGCCGATGGCGGAGCTGGCACCGAAATCGCCGCTGCGCTTGCGCGCCTCCACCTGCTGGGAGGTCAGGCCGAAGATGAACATGTGCTCGGCCCCCACCTGCTCGCACATCTCGACGTTGGCGCCGTCCAGGGTGCCGATGGTCAGCGCGCCATTGAGGCCGAACTTCATGTTGCTGGTGCCCGAGGCCTCGTAGCCGGCGGTGGAGATCTGCTCGGACAGGTCCGCCGCCGGGATGATGCTCTCGGCCAGGCTCACGTTGTAGTTGGGCAGGAACACCACCTTGAGCAGCCCGCGCACGGTCGGGTCGTTGTTGACCACCCTGGCGATGTCGTTGGCCAGCTTGATGATCAGCTTGGCCTGGTGATAGCTGGCGGCGGCCTTGCCGGCGAAGATCTTCACCCGCGGCGCCCAGTGCGTGCCCGGCTCGGCGCGGATCGCCTGGTACAGCGCCACGGTATGCAGCAGGTTGAGCAGCTGGCGCTTGTATTCGTGGATGCGCTTGACCTGCACATCGAACATCGCCTCGGGGTCGACCGTGATGCCCAGGCGCTCCTGGATCAGGTTGGCCAGGGCCTTCTTGCTGTGCAGGCGCTGCTGGGCGAAGGCCTTGCGAAACGCCGGCTTGTCGGCGAACGGTTCGAGGCGCCGCAGGTGCTTCTCCGGGTCGTCCAGCACCTCGGGCCCCAGCGCCTCCACCAGCATGCGGGTGAGCGGCGGGTTGGCCTGGTACAGCCAGCGGCGGAAGGTGATGCCGTTGGTCTTGTTGTTGATCCGCTCGGGGTAGAGCTTGTGCAGTTCGGCGAACACGGTGCTGCGCATCAGCTTGGTGTGCAGCCCCGACACGCCGTTGACGCTGTGCGACCCGAGGAACGCCAGGTTGCCCATACGCACCCGCCGGCCGTTGTCCTCCTCGATCAGCGACACCGCGCGCAGCACGTCGAAGTCATGGATGCCCTTGGCCCGCAGCGCGTCGATATGAAAGGCGTTGATCAGGTAGATGATCTGCATGTGGCGCGGCAGCATGCGCTCCATCAGCCCCACCGACCAGGTTTCCAGCGCCTCGGGCAGCAGGGTGTGGTTGGTGTAGGCCAGGGTGTCGACGGTGAGCTGCCAGGCGGTGTCCCACGGCAGTTCGTGCTGGTCCACCAGCAGGCGCATCAGCTCGGCCACGGCAATCGAGGGGTGGGTGTCGTTGAGCTGGATGGCGGCCTTTTCGTGCAGGTTGAGCAGCGTGGGGTTCATGTTCAGGTGGCGGCGCAGCAGGTCCTGCAGCGAGGCCGAGACGAAGAAGTACTCCTGGCGCAGGCGCAGCTCCTGGCCGGCCTCGGTGCTGTCGGCCGGGTACAGTACCCGCGAGATGCTCTCGGCACGGGCCACTTCGGCTACCGCGCCCAGGTGGTCGCCGGCATTGAAACGCTCCAGGTGCAGCTCTTCCAGGGCCCGTGCGCGCCACAGGCGCAGGGTATTGACGCTGGCACCACGCCAGCCCACCACGGGCGTGTCGTAGGCCACCGCACGCACCGTTTCGGCCGGCCACCACACCTGGCGCGGCTGGCCGGATTCGTCGTGCCGAGTCTCGACGCTGCCGCCGAAACTGATCGGGTAGATCACCTCGGCACGCTCGAACTCCCAGGGGTTGCCGAAATCCAGCCAGTTTTCGGTCTGCTCCTGCTGCCAGCCGTCGACCACGGCCTGGCGAAACAGCCCGTGCTCATAGCGGATACCGTAGCCGTGGGCGGCGATGCCCAGGGTCGACATGCTCTCCATGAAGCACGCCGCCAGGCGCCCGAGGCCGCCGTTGCCCAGCGCCGCATCGGGTTCGAGCAGGCGGATGCGCTCCAGGTCCACGTCCAGCCCGGTCATTGCTTCACGGGCGATGTCCAGCAGGCCGAGGTTGCTCAGGCTGTCGTACAGCAGGCGGCCGATGAGAAATTCGAGGGAGAGGTAATAGACGCGCTTCTGGCTCTTGCGGTAGATCTGCCGCGTGTGGTCCATCCAGTGGTCGACCATGTGGTCGCGGGCGGCCAGGGCGATGGCCTCGAACCAGTCGTGGTCGAAGGCGTGCTCGGGGTCCTTGCCGACGGCATAGGTCAGTTTTTCCAGTACAGCGGTGCGAAAGGCAGCCACCTGTGCGTCACGTGCGAGTGGTTCCTGAGACATACGACGTCCTCGGGCAAGTTGACGAATGCGGATGGGGATTTCTCAGCCTAGACGGTTCGACCGGGCGCGGTAGCGCGGGTTCGTTTGTTTCTGTGCAAAAGCGGTACCGGGTTGGCACGAACCCGGCAAATGGTTGTTCACATTTTGACCAACTCCGGTATGATCGCGCGCCCACCCGACCATCTGAAAAACCGAACCTGATGAAACCGACCCTGATTGCCGCCGCCGAACTCGACCGCCTGGATACCTGGCAGAGGTATTCCAGCCACATGTGCGGGGGCTGCATGTCCAGTTGCTGCACCTTGCCGGTGGAGGTCAAGCTCACGGATCTGATCCGCATTGGCGTGGTGGACGAATTCGAACGGGGCGAGCCGCCCAAGAACATCGCCAAGCGCCTGCAGAAGGATGGGATCGTCGAGCGCTTCAACCAGAAGTCCGGGATCTTCACCTTGCAGCGCATGAGCAACGACGATTGCCTGTACCTGGACCGCAAGACGCGGTTCTGCACCATTTACGACAAGCGCCCCGACACCTGCCGCAACCACCCAAGGATCGGCCCGCGGCCGGGGTACTGCGCGTACAAGCCAAAGCCCGTGGCCCGCTGAAAAGCATCGCGGGTCAAGCCCGCTCCCACAAGGTTGTGCATTTACCTGTGGGAGCGGGCTTGACCCGCGATTCGGCCAGCGCAAGTTTCAGGCCTTGCACAAACAAAAACGCCCCGGCCTTTCGACCGGGGGCGTTTTCATTCAGCCTGAGCTAACTCAGTTCTTGGCTTTCTTGGCAGCGCGGGTACGCTCGCCTTCGTCCAGGATCTTCTTGCGCAGACGGATCGACTTGGGCGTGACTTCGCACAGCTCGTCGTCCTGGATGAATTCCAGGGCCTGTTCCAGGGTGAAGCGAACAGGTGGCACCAGAGCGATGGTTTCGTCTTTGCCCGAAGCACGCATGTTGTCGAGCTTCTTGCCCTTGGTAGGGTTGACGCCCAGGTCGTTGTCACGGCTGTTCAGACCGACGATCTGACCGTTGTAGATCTCCTGGCCGTGCTCGACGAACAGCTTGCCGCGCGCCTGCAGGGTTTCCAGCGAGTAGGTCAGCGCCTTGCCGGTCTCTACCGATACCAGTACGCCGTTCTGACGGCCGGACATGTGGCCGGACTTCATTGGCGCGTAGCGATCGAAGATCGAGGTCAGGATGCCTGCACCGTTGGTCAGGGTCAGGAACTGGTTGCGGAAACCGATCAGACCACGGGCTGGAATGTTGTATTCCAGACGTACACGGCCCTTGCCATCCGGCACCATGTTGGTCAGGTCGCCTTTACGCAGGCCCATTTCTTCCATGACCTTGCCCTGCGAATCTTCAGGGATGTCGATGGTGACGTTCTCGAACGGCTCGTGCTTGGCACCGTCGATTTCGCGGATGATCACTTCCGGACGACCAACACCCATTTCGAAGCCTTCGCGACGCATGGTTTCGATCAGTACCGACAGGTGCAGCTCACCACGGCCCGATACCTTGAACTTGTCGGCCGAGTCGCCTTCTTCAACGCGCAGTGCAACGTTGTACAGCAGCTCCTTGTCCAGACGCTCCTTGATGTTGCGGCTGGTGACGAACTTGCCTTCCTTACCGCAGAACGGCGAGTCGTTGACCTGGAAGGTCATCGAAACGGTCGGCTCGTCGACGGTCAGCGGCTTCATCGCCTCGACTGCGTCCGGGGAGCACAGGGTGTCGGAGATGAACAGCTCGTCGAAACCGCTGATGCAGACGATGTCGCCAGCCTGGGCTTCTTCGACGTCGACGCGGTGCAGGCCGTGGTGACCCATCAGCTTGAGGATACGACCGTTGCGGCGCTTGCCGTCAACGTCGATGGCCACAACCGGGGTGTTCGGCTTGACGCGACCACGGGCGATGCGGCCAACACCGATCACGCCCAGGAAGCTGTTGTAGTCCAGTGCCGAGATCTGCATCTGGAACGGACCGTCGCGGTCGACGCTTGGCGCTGGCACGTTGTCGACGATCGACTGGTACAGCGGGGTCATGTCTTCGGCCATTTCGGTGTGGTCCAGACCGGCAATGCCGTTCAGGGCCGAGGCGTAGACGACCTTGAAGTCCAGCTGTTCGTCGGTGGCACCCAGGTTGTCGAACAGGTCGAAGATCTGGTCCAGAACCCAGTCAGGACGCGCGCCCGGACGGTCGACCTTGTTGATCACCACGATCGGACGCAGGCCGGCTTCGAAAGCCTTCTTGGTCACGAAACGGGTTTGCGGCATAGGGCCGTCCTGGGCGTCTACCAGCAGCAGCACGGAGTCGACCATCGACATCACGCGCTCTACTTCACCACCGAAGTCGGCGTGGCCCGGGGTGTCCACGATGTTGATGTGGTAGCCGTTCCAGTTGATGGCGGTGTTTTTCGCCAGAATGGTAATGCCGCGCTCTTTTTCCTGGTCGTTGGAGTCCATCACGCGCTCGTCGTTGAGCTCGTTGCGCTCCAGGGTGCCGGACTGACGCAGCAGTTTGTCTACCAGGGTGGTCTTGCCATGGTCAACGTGGGCGATGATGGCGATGTTGCGTAGATTTTCGATCACTTGTGTATCTCGATCAGAGGATTCGGGTTGCCGCCCAGTCTAGGCGGCGAATGTGAATGAACGGCGCTCAACGGGCTCGTCGGTCGGGAGGGCGATGGCGGATACTGCCGCCATACAACCCCGGCATCTTATGTCGGACGATAAACGCGCACATTGGCATGCCCCTCACTCAGTAGATGGTGGGCATGCAGGCGACTCATCACTCCCTTGTCGCAATACAGCAAGTACTGGCGCGTGGGGTCCAGCTCCTTGAAGCGACTGTTGAGGGCGTAGAACGGCAAGGCCTTGACCTCGATGCCGTCCAGTTCCAGAGGCTGGTCTTCCTGGGCGTCGGGGTGACGAATGTCGATCACCACCTGCCCGGCCAGCGCCTGGCTGACTTCTTCGATCTGGATATCCTGGCCCAGTTCATCGATCACGTGGTCGATGGACACCAGGCGGGCGCGTTCCAGGGCGCGCTCGAGCACGGCCATGTCGAACTGCTTCTCTTCATGGTCGACACGGTGACGCTTGGCACAGGTGGTCGGGTTCACCGAGATCACGCCGCAGTACTCGGGCATGTGCTTGGCGAACTCGGCGGTGCCGATTTCATTGGCCTGGTCGATGATGTCCTGCTTGTGGCTGGCCAGCAGCGGGCGCAGCACCAGCTTCTCGGTGGCCGAGTCGATCACCGCCAGGTTGGGCAATGTCTGGCTGGACACCTGGGAAATCGCCTCGCCGGTGACCAGCGCGTCGATCTGCAGGCGGTCGGCGATGTTGGTGGCGGCGCGCAGCATCATGCGCTTGAGGGTCACGCCCATGTAGCTGTTGTCGACCTTGCCGAGGATCTCGCCCACCACCTCTTCGAACGGCACGCTGACGAACAGCACGCGCTGGCTGCTGCCGTACTTCTTCCACAGGTAGTGCGCGACTTCCATCACGCCCAGCTCGTGGGCACGGCCGCCCAGGTTGAAGAAGCAGAAGTGGGTCATCAGGCCGCGGCGCATCATCTGGTAGGCCGCCACGGTGGAGTCGAAGCCGCCGGACATCAGCACCAGGGTCTGCTCCAGCGCGCCCAGCGGGTAGCCGCCGATGCCCTTGTGCTGGTTGTGGATCACGTACAGGCGCTTGTCGCGGATCTCGATGCGCACTTCCACTTCGGGGTTGCGCAGGTCGATGCCGGCTGCGCCGCACTGCTGGCGCAGCTGGCTGCCGACATAGCGGTCGACGTCCATCGAGCTGAAATCATGGTGGCCGCCGCGCTTGCAGCGCACGGCAAAGTGCTTGCCGGCCAGCAGGTGGCCGAAATGCGTCTTGCACTTGGCGACGATATCGTCGAAGTCGCCCAGCGGGTACTCATCGACCTGGAGGAAATGCGCGATGCCCGGCATGCAGCTCAGGCGCTCGGTCATTTCGCGCAGCACTTTCTCGTCGTCCAGGCGGGTGACCACCTCCAGATTGTCCCAGACACCATCGACCGCGAGCGCAGGATCCAGGTCCTTGAGCACGGTGCGGATGTTGCGGCCCAGTTGACGGATGAAGCGCTTTCGAACCGGGCGGCTCTTGATGGTGATCTCTGGAAAGACTTTGACGATTAGTTTCATGAAAACAGCGCGCGCGTGGCCAGCCGAAAAAGAAGGGGCGCGGATTATAGCGGAATTCGCTCAAGCTTTGAGCAACTTTTGTACAGAAGGTTTCACGCGCACCATTTTGGGTCACTCAAACGAAAAAACGCCTCCTAAGGGTGCAGGAAAAACCCCTGAAGCGCCGTTGGCACCCGTAAACGCGTGAGAATGGGGCGAAAAACCCAACTCGGGGCACTGGCATGCAATTTGCTCCCTTGTGAGGCAGGTTGCCTTGGCCGACTATTCGCGCCCGGCATCACCCAAATTACAAGGGCTGCACAGGCACGCTCTACCCCACCCGGAGGACACCATGTCGAAGTCGGTTCAACTCATCAAAGATCATGACGTTAAATGGATTGATCTGCGCTTCACTGACACCAAGGGCACCCAGCACCACGTCACCATGCCAGCCCGTGACGCGCTGGAAGACGACTTCTTCGAAGCCGGCAAGATGTTCGACGGTTCCTCCATCGCTGGCTGGAAAGGCATCGAAGCCTCCGACATGATCCTGATGCCGGACGACTCCACCGCCGTGCTCGACCCGTTCACCGAAGAGCCGACCCTGATCCTGGTCTGCGACATCATCGAACCGTCGACCATGCAAGGCTACGACCGCGACCCGCGCGCCATCGCCAAGCAGGCCGAAGAGTTCCTGCGCTCCACCGGCATCGGCGACACCGTATTCGCAGGCCCTGAGCCTGAGTTCTTCATCTTCGACGAAGTGAAGTTCAAGTCGACATTTCGGCTCGATGTTCAAGATCTACTCCGAGCAGGGCTCGTGGATGTCCGACCAGGACGTGGAAGGTGGCAACAAGGGCCACCGTCCAGGCGTCAAGGGCGGCTACTTCCCGGTTCCGCCGTTCGACCACGACCACGAGATCCGTACTGCCATGTGCAACGCACTGGAAGAAATGGGCCAGGTCGTCGAAGTGCACCACCACGAAGTGGCGACTGCCGGTCAGAACGAAATCGGCGTCAAGTTCAACACCCTGGTGAAAAAAGCTGACGAAGTTCAGACCCTGAAATACGTCGTGCACAACGTTGCCGACGCCTATGGCCGCACCGCTACCTTCATGCCAAAACCGCTGTACGGCGACAACGGCTCGGGCATGCACGTGCACATGTCGATCTGGAAAGACGGCAAGAACACCTTCGCCGGCGAAGGCTATGCCGGCCTGTCCGATACCGCCCTGTACTTCATCGGCGGCATCATCAAGCACGGCAAGGCCCTGAACGGCTTCACCAACCCGTCGACCAACTCCTACAAGCGTCTGGTCCCGGGCTTCGAAGCCCCGGTCATGCTGGCCTACTCGGCACGCAACCGTTCTGCCTCGATCCGCATTCCTTACGTGTCGAGCCCCAAGGCCCGCCGTATCGAAGCGCGCTTCCCGGACCCGGCGGCCAACCCGTACCTGGCCTTCGCTGCGCTGCTGATGGCCGGCCTGGACGGCATCCAGAACAAGATCCACCCAGGCGATGCCGCCGACAAGAACCTGTACGACCTGCCGCCTGAAGAGGCCAAAGAGATCCCGCAGGTCTGTGGCAGCCTGAAGGAAGCCCTGGAAGAGCTGGACAAGGGCCGTGCGTTCCTGACCAAGGGCGGCGTGTTCTCCGACGAGTTCATCGATGCCTACATCGCCCTGAAAAGCGAAGAAGAAATCAAGGTGCGCACCTTCGTACACCCACTGGAATACGAGCTGTACTACAGCTGCTAAGCCAGTGACGCTCGCTCACGCGGCGTAACGAGAGAGGCCTCCCATTCGGGAGGCCTTTTTTTTGCGCTGACTTCATCGCGGGTCAAGCCCGCTGCCACAAACCAGTGGGAGCGGGCTTGACCCGCGACGAAGTGAGCAGTGCTCTACAATGGTGCACAAGGCAGCGCTACCCCTGCACCAACAGCCCATTTTGGTTCAAAAACAGCCTGCAACCTGTTAATCCAGTCATTTTTTGCGCAGCCAAGGCCCGGTTTCAGGGAATTGCGCTTCTTTTCGGAGCCTTGGTTTGGTTCTTGCATTTTCCTGGCATCAGCCGATTACCAGCGCGCGCCACCCTGGCCCCGATCAGGGCGGTACTGTGCCAAAAGAGGTCAACGACGCCCCATGACCATCAGCGATGCACTGCACCGACTGCTACTGGACAACCTGACCACTGCCACCATTCTGCTCAATGCCGAATTGCGCCTGGAGTACATGAACCCGGCAGCGGAAATGCTCCTGGCCATCAGCGGCCAGCGCAGCCACGGGCAGTTCATCAGCGAGCTGTTCACCGAATCGACCGAAGCGCTCAACTCGCTGCGCCAGGCCGTGGAGCACGCGCACCCGTTCACCAAGCGCGAAGCCATGCTCACCGCCCTCACCGGCCAGACCCTGACCGTCGACTACGCCGTCACCCCGATCCTCAACCACGGCCGCACCCTGCTGCTGCTCGAAGTGCACCCGCGCGACCGCCTGCTGCGCATCACCAAGGAAGAGGCGCAGCTGTCCAAGCAGGAAACCACCAAGATGCTGGTGCGCGGCATGGCCCACGAAATCAAGAACCCGCTGGGCGGCATCCGTGGCGCCGCGCAGCTGCTGGCCCGCGAACTGCCCGACAACGGCCTCAAGGACTACACCAACGTCATCATCGAAGAGGCCGACCGCCTGCGTAACCTGGTCGACCGCATGCTCGGCTCCAACAAACTGCCGTCGCTGGCCATGACCAACATCCACGAAGTGCTCGAGCGCGTGTGCAGCCTGGTGGAGGCCGAAAGCCAGGGCGGCATCACCCTGGTGCGCGACTACGACCCGAGCCTGCCCGACGTGCTGGTGGACCGCGAGCAGATGATCCAGGCCGTGCTCAACATCGTGCGCAACGCCATGCAGGCCATCAGCGGGCAGAACGAGCTGCGCCTGGGCCGCATCACCCTGCGCAGCCGCGCCATGCGCCAGTTCACCATCGGCCACACCCGCCACCGCCTGGTGGCGCGCATCGAAATCATCGACAACGGCCCGGGTATCCCCGCGGAACTGCAGGACACCCTCTTCTATCCCATGGTCAGCGGTCGCCCGGACGGTACCGGGCTGGGCCTGGCCATCACCCAGAACATCATCAGCCAGCACCAGGGCCTGATCGAATGTGACAGCCACCCTGGCCACACCACCTTCTCGATCTTCCTGCCGCTGGAACAAGGAGCCACTTCTTCATGAGCCGAAGCGAAACCGTCTGGATCGTCGACGACGACCGCTCCATCCGTTGGGTCCTGGAAAAAGCCCTGCAACAGGAAGGCATGACCACCCAGAGCTTCGACAGTGCCGATGGGGTCATGAGCCGCCTGGCCCGCCAGCAGCCGGACGTGATCATCTCCGACATTCGCATGCCCGGTGCCAGCGGCCTGGACCTGCTGGCGCAGATCCGCGAGCAGCACCCGCGTCTGCCGGTGATCATCATGACCGCGCACTCGGACCTGGACAGCGCCGTGGCCTCGTACCAGGGCGGCGCGTTCGAGTACCTGCCCAAGCCATTCGACGTGGACGAGGCGGTGTCGCTGGTCAAGCGCGCCAACCAGCACGCCCAGGAACAGCAGGGCATGGCCGAGCCCCAGGCGCTGACCCGCACCCCGGAAATCATCGGCGAAGCGCCGGCCATGCAGGAGGTGTTTCGCGCCATCGGCCGGCTCAGCCATTCCAACATCACCGTGCTGATCAACGGCGAATCGGGCACCGGCAAGGAGTTGGTGGCCCACGCCCTGCACCGTCACAGCCCGCGCGCCGCCTCGCCGTTCATCGCGCTGAACATGGCGGCGATCCCCAAGGACCTGATGGAGTCCGAGCTGTTCGGCCATGAAAAGGGCGCGTTCACCGGCGCGGCCAACCTGCGCCGCGGGCGTTTCGAGCAGGCCGACGGCGGCACGCTGTTTCTCGACGAGATCGGCGACATGCCGGCCGACACCCAGACCCGCCTGCTGCGCGTGCTGGCCGATGGCGAGTTCTACCGGGTGGGCGGGCATGTGCCGGTGAAGGTGGACGTGCGCATCATTGCCGCCACCCACCAGAACCTGGAAACCCTGGTGCAGGCCGGCAAGTTCCGTGAAGACCTGTTCCACCGCCTGAACGTGATCCGCATCCACATCCCGCGCCTGGCCGACCGCCGCGAAGACATCCCGACCCTGGCCCGGCACTTTCTGGGGCGTGCGGCGCAGGAGCTGTCGGTGGAGCCCAAGCTGCTCAAGCCGAGACCGAGGAGTTCATGCGCAACCTGCCGTGGCCGGGCAACGTGCGCCAGCTGGAGAACACCTGCCGCTGGATCACGGTGATGGCCTCGGGGCGCGAGGTGCATATCGGCGACTTGCCGCCGGAGCTGCTGAACCTGCCGCAGGACGCGGCGCCGGTGACCAACTGGGAGCAGGCGCTGCGCCAGTGGGCCGACCAGGCGCTGAGCCGTGGCCAGTCGAACCTGCTGGACAGCGCAGTGCCGAGTTTCGAGCGGATCATGATCGAGACGGCGCTCAAGCACACCGCCGGGCGGCGGCGCGATGCAGCGGTGCTGCTGGGCTGGGGGCGCAACACCCTGACGCGCAAGATCAAGGAACTGGGCATGAAGGTCGACGGCGGGGACGACGAGGGCGACGACGAGGCATGACTCAGGGGCCTCTTCGCCGGCAAGGCCGGCTCCTACAAACGCCGCCGTACCTGTAGGAGCCGGCCTTGCCGGCGAACAGCTTGCCCCATTGCTGCACCATGCCTGCCCCCGCTGCACCGCCTGAAGGCAAAAACACCCCTCACAACCGCATCAAACCCAGCAAAACCCCAGGTTCCATTGCCCCAGGCCAACTTGGCACACCCCCTGCATATACCTAAGCACAACCCAGTTTTGGGGACCTTGGTACAGGCAGGCCGGGGAATCCCCTCTTTTATTCGTGCAGTTTCACCTGCACCCTCCAGCGGCCCTGCACCGGCTCGCCGGCCCAGTCGCCGCGCAGCGGCCGGGCCGCCACCAGGCTCAGCAACAGGCCCTGGTCGCTGTTCTGCAGGCGCCAGCTCACGGGCTTGCCCGCCAACTGCAACTGACCCTTCTGGCTCCGCCCGCTGGCCTGGAACACCAGCGCCAGCGTGCCCTCGACCTCCTCGCCATGCAGTTGCGGCTCTTCGTTGAACCACAGGTTCAGGCCATCGGCCACCACCTCCACTCGCTCCAGTACCCGTGGTTCAGGCGCGGTGAGGCGGCCGATCATCAGGCCCACCAGCATGCCGAACAGGGCCATGGAGAACAGCACCCGCGGCCACAGTTTCGAACGCGGGTCCGGTTCGGGGGTAGAATGCTCGTCATCTTTATGCTCGGAGCCGTGCATGTTTCACGTCATCCTTTTTCAACCGGAAATTCCACCGAATACCGGCAACATTATACGGCTGTGCGCCAACAGCGGCTGCCAGCTGCACCTGATCGACCCGATCGGCTTCGAACTGGACGACAAGCGCCTGCGCCGTGCGGGCCTGGATTACCACGAGTACGCCACCCTCAAGCGCCACAGCGACCTGCCCAGCTGCCTCGAGAGCCTGGGCAACCCGCGCCTGTTCGCCTTCACCACCAAAGGCTCGCGGCCGTTTCACGACGTGGCCTTCGCCCCCGGCGACGCCTTTCTGTTCGGCCCTGAAAGCCGTGGCCTGCCGCCCGAGGTGCTCGACCCGCTGGGCAGCGACCAGCGCCTGCGCCTGCCCATGCGCGAAGGCTGCCGCAGCCTGAACCTGTCCAACACCGTGGCCGTGGCGGTGTACGAAGCCTGGCGCCAGCAAGGTTTTGCCTGAGGCATGAAAAAAGCGCCCCGAAGGGCGCTTTCAACGTACCGCAGTCAGCTTACTGCAGCGAAGGCGCTTCGCCTGCTTCCTGCATGCGCTGCATCTCTTGCGCGTACAGGGCATCGAAGTTCACCGGCGACAGCATCAGGGCCGGGAACGAACCACGGGTCACCAGGTTGTCCAGCGCTTCACGCGCATACGGGAACAGGATGTTCGGGCAGAACGCGCCCAGGGTGTGGCTCATCGAAGCCGGGTCGAGGTTCTTGATCAGGAAGATACCCGCCTGCTGAACTTCGGCGATGAAGGCAACCTCTTCACCGTTCTTGACCGTGACCGACAGGGTCAGCACGACCTCGTGGAAATCGCCTTCCAGGCCTTTCTGCTTGGTGTTCAGGTCCAGCGCGACGCTCGGTTCCCACTGCTGGCGGAAGATCGCCGGGCTTTTCGGCGCTTCGAACGACAGGTCACGCACATAGATGCGCTGCAGGGAGAATTGCGGGGAGCTTTCGTCGGCTGCCGCAGCGCCGTTGTTCTGTTCTTCAGTCATGACAGATCCTTCTTTGCAGGGTCTTGTAGGGAATTCAGGCCTTGAGCAGCGCGTCGAGCTTGCCGGCGCGCTCAAGGGCAAACAGGTCGTCGCAACCGCCGACGTGGGTGCTGCCGATCCAGATCTGCGGCACCGAAGTGCGGCCGGCCTTCTGGCTCATCTCTGCGCGCAGCTGGGGCTTGCCATCGACCTTGATCTCTTCGAAGGCCACACCTTTGCTGGACAGCAGCTGCTTGGCACGCGAGCAGTAAGGGCAGTAGTCGCTGGAGTAGACGATGACGTTGCTCATGTCACTTCACCAGCGGCAGGTTGTCGGCCTTCCAGCTCGACACGCCGCCCGACAGCTTGGCGGCGTTGAAGCCGGCCTTGAGCAGGTCGCGGCACACGGCGCCGGCATGCTGGCCCAGGTTGTCGACCACGATCAGGGTCTTGGTCGCCTTGTGCTTTTCCAGCTCGCCGATACGCGCGGCGAACTTGTCCTGCGGGATGTTCAGCGCACCGACGATGTGCCCGGCGGAGAACTCCTTGCTGGCACGGATATCGATGACCAGGCCCTTGTCGGCGTTGACCAGCGCGGTCAGTTCGCCGTTGCTCAGGCTGCGGCCGCCCTTGCGCGCTTCGGTGACGATCAGCAGGACCAGCAGAACGACGAAGATACCAACCAGCAGATAGTGAGATGTCGCGAATTCGATCAGGTGAGCAACCATCAGAGGGTTCCGGGCCGTTAAAAATGATGGGCAGTATACACAGCACCCAAGGCCGGCCAAAGCCCACCGGCACTGGTTGTCGACAGTAATTCTCATTGCCGGGCTGCTACCCGTCGGGCGGCAATGGCGGGCGCGCAAGGTTAATTCGTCACTGCTGACCAATTTGCCCTAAAATGCGTGTCTTTATCACCTGACAAAAGCGCGAGTGGGATAGATGACTAGCACGCCAAAACCCTTGGTCCTGATCATCCTGGATGGTTTCGGTCACAGCGAAAGCCACGAATACAACGCCATCTATTCGGCCACCACGCCGGTTTACGACCGCCTGCGCGCCACCCAGCCGCACGGCCTGATCTCGGGCTCGGGCATGGACGTGGGCCTGCCCGACGGGCAGATGGGCAACTCCGAAGTCGGCCACATGAACCTGGGTGCCGGGCGCGTGGTGTACCAGGATTTCACCCGCGTGACCAAGGCCATCAAGGATGGCGAGTTCTTCCAGAACCCGGTGCTGTGCGACGCCGTGGACAAGGCTGCCGGTGCCGGCAAGGCCGTGCACATCCTCGGCCTGCTGTCCGATGGTGGCGTGCACAGCCACCAGGACCACCTGGTGGCCATGGCCGAACTGGCCGCGCAACGTGGCGCCGAGAAGATCTACCTGCACGCCTTCCTCGACGGCCGCGACACCCCGCCCAAGAGCGCACAGTCTTCCATCGAACTGCTCGACGCCACCTTCGCCCGCCTGGGCAAGGGCCGCATCGCCAGCCTCATCGGCCGTTATTTCGCGATGGACCGCGACAACCGCTGGGACCGCGTCAGCGCCGCCTACAACCTGATCGTCGACAGCACCGCCGAATTCAGCGCCAGCACCGCCACCGCCGGCCTTGAAGCCGCCTATGCACGCGGCGAGAGCGACGAGTTCGTCAAGGCCACCCGCGTGGGCGAGGCCGTCAGGGTCGAGGACGGCGACGCGGTGATCTTCATGAACTTTCGCGCCGACCGCGCCCGCGAGCTGTCGCGGGTATTCGTCGAGCCGGACTTCAACGAGTTCCCGCGCGCACGCCTGCCCAAACTGGCCGCCTATATCGGCCTGACCCAGTACTCGGCCAAGATCGCCGCCCCGGCGGCGTTCGCCCCAGGCAGCCTGAACAACGTACTGGGCGAGTACCTGGCCAAGAAGGGCAAGACCCAGCTGCGCATCGCCGAAACCGAAAAGTACGCCCACGTCACCTTCTTCTTCTCCGGCGGGCGCGAAGAACCGTTCGAAGGCGAAGAGCGCATCCTGATCCCGTCGCCGAAGGTCGCCACCTACGACCTGCAGCCGGAAATGAGCGCGCCGGAGGTCACCGACCGCATCGTCGAGGCCATCGAACAGCAGCGCCATGACGTGATCGTGGTCAACTACGCCAACGGCGACATGGTCGGCCACAGCGGCGTGTTCGACGCTGCGGTCAAGGCCGTGGAGGCCCTGGACCTGTGCGTGGGCCGCATCGTCGAGGCCCTCGACAAGGTGGGTGGCGAAGCGCTGATCACCGCCGACCACGGCAACGTCGAGCAGATGGAAGACGCGTGCACCGGCCAGGCCCACACCGCCCACACCACCGAGCCGGTGCCGTTCATCTATGTCGGCAAGCGCAACCTCAAGGTGCGTGAAGGCGGCGTGCTGGCAGACGTGGCGCCGACCATGCTCAAGCTGCTGGGCCTGGAAAAACCGGCCGAAATGACCGGTACTTCGATTCTCGTAGACGTCTGAACGGCACGCCCCACGCTGCACGGTTCAAGCTGCAGGAGCCAGCGCCACGTGCGCTGCGCCTCTTGCGGCGTGCAGCTTGAAACAGGCAGCTGAATCGCATCCCGCTTGAAGGTCGTTTTTTTTGATCGCCATGGCGGGCATACTAGGCCAGTCTCCATCCTGGGTTCCGCCTACTCCATGCTTCGCGCACTTATCCTCATAGCCCTGACCTGCCTGTTCGGCCCGGCATTCGCCGACGAGCGCGCGCAAACCCAGCAGCAACTGGACGCCACGCGCCAGGACATTGCCGAGCTGAAAAAGCTGCTTGGCCAGTTGCAGCAGGAAAAGTCCGGCGTGCAGAAAGACCTGCGCGGCACCGAAACCGAAATCGGCAAGCTGCAAAAGCAGGTGGAGGCCCTGCAGCAGGAACTAAAAAAGACTGAAGGCGAGCTGGAGCGCCTCGACAAAGAGAAAAAAAAACTCCAGAGCGCCCGCGTTGAACAGCAACGCCTGATCGCCATCCAGGCCCGTTCGGCCTACCAGAACGGTCGTGAGGAATACCTCAAGCTGCTGCTCAACCAGCAGAACCCCGAGAAGTTCGCGCGCACCCTCACCTATTACGACTACCTGAGCCAGGCCCGCCTGGAGCAGCTGCGCAGCTTCAACGAGACCCTGCGCCAGCTGGCCAATGTGGAAAAGGACATCGCCCTGCAGCAGGCCCAGTTGCTGGCCCAGCAAGGCACCCTCGAAACCCAGCGCCAGGACCTGGAAAAGGTCCGCGCCGAGCGCCAGCAGGTGCTGGCCAAGCTCAACAGCGACGTCAAGGCACGCGACCAGAAGCTGGCCGCCCGCGAACAGGACCAGGCCGACCTCGCCCAGGTGCTCAAGACCATCGAGCAGACCCTGGCACGCCAGGCGCGCGAAGCCGAAGAGGCGCGTCAGCGCGCCCTGCTGGCCGCCCAGGAAGCCGAGAAGCAGCGTCAGCGCGAAGCCCTGGCCGCCAACCAGGACGCCACCCCGAAAAAGCCCAGGGCAGTGCCCGGGCCGCTGGTTTCCAGCGACGGCGCCACCTTCGGCGGCGCTTTTTCTGCAGCACGGGGCAAACTTCCATGGCCGGTCAATGGTCGATTGCTGGCACGTTTTGGTGAAACCCGCGGCGACGACTCGCGAGCCAAGTGGGACGGGGTGATGATCAGCGCCTCCGCCGGCAGCCAGGTACATGCGGTGCATGGCGGGCGCGTGGTGTTCGCCGACTGGTTGCGCGGCGCCGGACTTCTGGTCATTCTCGACCATGGCAACGGCTACCTGAGCCTGTACGGGCACAACCAGAGCCTGCTCAAGAATGCCGGCGACGTGGTCAAGTCGGGCGAGGCGATCTCCACCGTCGGCAACAGCGGCGGCCAGGACACCGCCGCCCTGTACTTCGCGATTCGCCAGCAAGGCCGCCCGAGCGACCCGACACAATGGTGCCGTGCCCAGGGATAGGGGCACATCGTTCATTTCACGCTAGCCCCGCCAACCGGTGCCAGCGACGCTCCCCCGGGGGCAAAACCAGGATCAGGAGTTCGTTCGACATGCTGCATACGCCTCGCCTTACCTCGCTGGCCCTGACCATTGCCCTGGTCATCGGCGCGCCACTGGCCCACGCGGCCGAGCCTGCCAAGCCAGCCACGGTGGCACCGACCACGGTCACTGCCCAGGCGCCGCTGCCGCTGGAAGAGCTGCGCACCTTCGCCGAGGTGATGGACCGCATCAAGGCCGCCTATGTCGAGCCGGTGGACGACAAGACCCTGCTCGAAAACGCCATCAAGGGCATGCTCAGCAACCTCGACCCGCATTCCGCCTACCTGGGCCCGGAAGACTTCCAGGAGCTGCAGGAGAGCACCAGCGGCGAGTTCGGCGGCCTGGGCATCGAAGTGGGCATGGAGGACGGCTTCGTCAAGGTGGTATCGCCCATCGACGACACCCCGGCCTCGCGTGCCGGCATCGAGGCGGGCGACCTGATCGTCAAGATCGACGGCCAGCCGACCCGCGGCCAGACCATGACCGAGGCGGTCGACAAGATGCGCGGCAAGATCGGCCAGAAGATCACCCTGACCCTGGTGCGCGACGGCGGCACGCCGTTCGACGTGACCCTGGCCCGCGCGGTCATCCAGGTCAAGAGCGTCAAGTCGCAGCTGCTCGAGGACGGCTACGGCTATATCCGCATCACCCAGTTCCAGGTCAAGACCGGCGAAGAGGTCGGCAAGGCCCTGGCCAAGCTGCGCAAGGACAACGGCAAGAAACTGCGCGGCCTGGTGCTGGACCTGCGCAACAACCCCGGTGGTGTGCTGCAGGCCGCCGTCGAAGTGGCCGACCACTTCCTGACCAAGGGCCTGATCGTGTACACCAAGGGCCGCATCGCCAACTCCGAACTGCGCTTCTCGGCCGACCCGGCCGATGCCAGCGAAGGCGTGCCGCTGGTGGTGCTGATCAACGGCGGCAGCGCCTCGGCCTCCGAGATTGTCGCCGGCGCCCTGCAGGACCAGAAGCGCGGCGTGCTGATGGGCACCGACAGTTTCGGCAAGGGCTCGGTGCAGACCGTGCTGCCGCTGAACAACGACCGCGCCCTGAAGATTACCACCGCGCTGTACTACACCCCAACGGCCGCTCGATCCAGGCCCAGGGCATCGTGCCGGACATCGAGGTGCGCCGCGCCAAGATCACCAGCGAGCAGGACAACGACAACTTCAAGGAAGCCGACCTGCAAGGTCACCTGGGCAACGGCAACGGCGGCGCCGACCGGCCTTCGGGCAAGGCCGCGAGCAAGAAGGACCGTCCGCAGGACGACGACTTCCAGCTCAGCCAGGCGCTGAACCTGCTCAAGGGCCTGAGCATCACCAGCGGCAAGTGATGCGCTATCTGCTGTTCGCCCTGCTCTGCCTGGCCGGTACCGCACACGCGGCACCGGCCAAGGCCTACCTCACGCTGATCATCGACGACCTGGGGCAGAGCCCTGCGCGAGATGCGCGCACCCTGGCCCTGCCCGGCCCGGTCACCCTCGCGATCATGCCCGATACCCCGCACGCCACCGCGTTCGCCCGCCAGGCGCACAAGGCCGGCAAGACGGTGATCCTGCACATGCCCATGGACCCGGCCACCGGCCCCTACGCCTGGCACCCGGATACCCCGCTGCCGGAGCTGGAACAACGCCTGGGCGCAGCCCTGGCCAAGGTGCCCTATGCCAGCGGCATCAACAACCACATGGGCAGCCGCATGACTGCACAGCCGCTGCCCATGGCCTGGCTGATGGCCGAGTTGCAGCGCCGCCATCTGTTCTTTGTCGACAGCCGCACCAGCGCCGCCACGGTCGCTGCGGCCAAGGCACAGGAACAGGGGCTGGCAAGCCTGTCGCGGGATGTGTTCCTGGATGACGTGCGCACCCCCGAGGCGATTGCCGGACAACTGCGCATCGCCGTGGAGCTGGCGCGCCGGCAGGGCTCGGCCGTGCTGATCGGCCACCCCTACCCGCAAACCCTGGAGGTGCTCGAACGCGAGCTGCCTCGCCTGAAGGCGCAGGGCATCGAGTGGGTCGAGATCCACCAGATGATTGCCCTGCGCAGCAACCAGGCGATGGCGGCCCACGGTGCCGGCGGGCGCTATCGCGCCAGCGCCGGCGGCCAGTGAGGCGCCTACGCCAGGGGCGTAGCGGAAACCAGCCCTTGATGAAGGCCGGGGTGAGGTCGGCGCGCCAGATCACGCCCATCTTGCCGGTGGTTTTCGCCTCTTCGAGCAGGTCGGCATAGCCTTTGGTGCGTTGCGCCTCCAGTTTGATGTGGCCCTTGCTGAACGCTGCCGTGGGCGTGTCCAGGGCAGGATAGTGCAGGTGCACGTACCATTTGTCGCCGCCCGCCACACGCACTTCGTACTCGTCGATGAAGTCGCCGGCCGCCAGGGCCTTGCGCGGCGCCTTGAATTCGATGTGCAGTTGCTTGCGCTCCCACAGATACAGCAGGTTGCGCGCGGTGGGCTTCTGCGCCTTGCACATGCTCAGGCGCAGGGCATCGGCTGCGTCCCTGAGCCCCTGGGCCTCCTGGCGCAGCTGGGCAACGGTGGCCTGCTCGGTATCGGGCAGGCCGCTGTGGCGCTCGAAGTCATCCGCCACGCGGATCAGCCGATCGGCCAGGATGGTCAGCGGGAACACGATATCCCCCGGTTGATGCCCGCTGCCGGACAACCCCTGCTGCTTGGCCTTGAGCGGGGCGACCTGATCGAGCACCTGGCGCGCCTCGCTGCGCAGGGCCTTGCGCGGCTTGAGGCCGACCGGCGTGGCGGGCAGTACGGTCTTGATCGGGTTCCAGTCATCGCCGCCGTGCTCGCGGTAGGACGCCACGATGCGGTGGTTGGCATCCTCGATATCCACGATCGGCACCGGCTCGCCGGGCGCTGGCGCCCGTACCCGCCCCACCACCACCCGGCGGGTACGCGTGACGATCACCTTGCGCTTGCGCGTCGGCCGGGGCGCCGTGCTGGTGGCCGGCACCGTGACCAGGCTGTCCAGTTCTGCCCTGGCGCTGGCATCGAGCTCGTCGAGGGTCTGCACGAACGCCGCCAGATAGTCCTTGCCGGGCACCGGCGCGAACAGGTCGCCCACATACTGGGCGACCGCCTTGGCCCGCGAGTAGCAGTGCGAGGCCTCGCGCAGCACCTGGATGCGCTCCTGGGGTGTGAACTCCTGGGCATCGATGCCCAGCTGCTCATGCGAAAGCACCCCGGCGACGATGTCCGGGTCCAGCAGCAAGTCCTTGTAGAACGGGCGCTGGGTGGCGTCCGCGATACGCGTGTCCAGGCTCATGTAGCCGAGGATTTCCAGGTAGGCCGTGCGGATGCGCTGGGCGCTGAACACCTTGAGCTCTTCACGCTTGGCCTCGCCATAGCGGATGATCTCGTCGGCCGTGGCCTTGACCGCCGGCTCGCGGCGAACCTCCTCGACCAGGGCGCTGCAGGCCTCGGCCTGCTCCAGGGCCAGCAGGTGGAACGTCTCGTTCTGCGTGTTGGCCTCCAGCAACGCGGAAAACGGCTGTGTGGTATCACCCAGGGTGACCTGGAACGCATTCTCGATCCAGGCATCGTGCAACGAGATCTTGAACTGCTTGCTGTGGTACTGGGCCTGCAACTGCAGGCGCGCCTGGAAGTTCATCCTGAAGTTCAGGTTCAGCGCCTTGCTGTAGTCGGCCGCAGTGATATGGCCGTAGAAATCCGCCAGTTTCAGGGTTTCGCGGGCTTCGAGGGTGGTGCGCAGCAGGTCCTTGGCCACTTCGATGAAGGCGTCCTGCTCGACCTTGAGTGCCTGCTCGGCCACTTGCGCACGCGTGCGTGCCTGCTTCATCGCTACCAGCCGGGTCGCCGTGCGATCGAGCTGGTACTCGCGCTGGGCCTTGAACATCGGGTCGAGCAAGGCGTTGAGCTCGTTGACCTTGGGGGTCATGGCCACAATGCGCCTGAGGCAATCCTGCTGCGCCGACTCCAGCGTGGTGTTGAGCTGCTGAAGCTGCAGCCTGTTCTGCGCCTTCTTCTCCTGCAGGCTCATGCGCTTTTTCGGCCCGCCCCCGCGCAGCCCCAGGCGCAGGTCCAGTTGCCAGCTGCCTTCGCTGCTGCGCCGCAGCCACGGGCCACGGCGGCTGCTGTCGAGGGGGTCGACGATGCAGAAGCGCCCCTCCACCTCCAGCACGCGGTACCAGCGGTCATCGAGTTTTACATGCGCGTGCCCGTCGATCAGCGCCAGACCGCGGCGCTCCCCCGTCTCGATCAGGCCGTCGGCTCCTGGCCGGGCGTGACCTGCATCGGGCGCAGGAACGCACGCAGCTCGGGCGTCGCTTCGTTGCGCATGCCGCTCCAGGAGAAGTCCATGGCTGTCGGCAACGCACCGGCACTGCGCAGTTGCGGGCCCAGGGGCTGCTGCACCGGTACCAGCACGCCGGTCACTGGCAGCTCGCCGCGCACCGGCAACGTCTGCTGCAGCATCGAGGGCTGCACCTTGATCGGCGTCGCGCGCGCCATGCCGACCTCCCCGGCCCCGTGCATGAACACCGTGCTCAGGTTGAACAGCAGGTCGACCACGGCCTGGGCGCGCGTGGTGTCATCCCCCTCGCGCAGCGCCTTGAAGTCGCTGTCCAGGCTGCTGACCAGTTGCACCAGCCATCCGGCGACAGCTGTCGGCCCACGCAGGTAGGGCAGCGCGATACTGAACAGCAGCCAGCCAGCCTCCTTGAAGCGCAGCCAGCGATCCTCGGCGTTGGATACCGATTGCCGGTCACCCAGGGTGATCAGCGCATCCACCGTACTGGTGTAGAAATGCGCCAGCAGGTCACCGGTCAGTGCAGCGCCGCCAAGACGCGGCACGTTCGCCCCCGGCACAGCCACCGGTTCATCCACCGTGATACCCAGGTGAGGGTTGGCAAAGCCGCCATTGGCATAGATGCGCCGGGCGTCCTGCCCATCCAGCTCAGCACGCTGGCTTGCAGCTCGGGCTCCTCGAGGGCCTTGAACAATGCAGCCTCGCTGGCAAATTCGCGCAGCAGGGGCTCGAACAGCGGCCGGTACAGCACCCGCTCGGGCCTGCCGGGCAGGGCGAACACGAACATGTTGTCGACCACGTCGGGGCTGGCCCCTTCGCCACTGAGGAAGGTCAGCGGGCGCACCTCGACCCGGTCGGTCTGGTCGGTGCTCATGGCGTAGTCCACGCAGCGCAGGCCCTGGCGGGTGAAGCCCTGCTCGCCCCTGATCCGGTATTCCAGCGCCAGCAATGGCAGTTGTGCGCGCAGCGTGTCGGCGAACAGCTGCCGACGCTCGTCGGCCTGGCGTGCATCGGTGCGCATGGCCTGTTCGATCACTGCCAGGTAGTTGGCCCCGACATCCACGGCGGTGATGAGTGTCATCACATACTCGGCGCTCAGCCATGCGGCGATCTCGTCGCCATCGGCATGGGCAATGCTCATCGGGCCCTTGGGCAGGCCGGACAGGTTTTCCAGCGCGGCATCCACCAGCAGCAGCCTGACCGTCTCGACGAAGCCGAAGCCACCCTGGCCATAGGGCACCTGGAAGATCAGCACCAGCTTGTAGGGGTCGTAGGTCGGACCGTCCGGTTGATCTGCCGCCATGCGCTCGCCCAGCGCCTTGGCGGCATAGTCACGCAGGGTCGGGATACCGTGGTCATAGGCCTTGCCGGCATTGTGCTGGTGCGCCAGCGCCATGCTCAGCCATTGCATGCGGTAGTCCAGGTAATCGGCCCCCGAAGCCTGCTTGAGCCATGCCGGCAGCTGGCCAAGCACCTGAGTGTCGGCAGGCGTCGGCACGAATGCCCGGTTGCCGGCCAGGCGCGCAGCCACATCGGACACCGTGGCAAACAACCCCTCGAGCTCGGTCACCGACTGCCCGCCCAGGCGCAGCGCCTGCACGTCACGCAGCTGCTGATCGAGCAACGCCTCGGCCTGGACCCTGAACGGATTGCCTTCGACCTCCAGCAACTGCCACTGCAGCCCGACCAGCCGATAGGCGCCTTCGAGTTCGTCGGTCAACGCCTCGCCGAACGCCTTCAGCGAGGCGTGGGCGCTGACCTGACCTGCGGGCGTACAGCGCAGCACCTGCTCGCCGCGGACCAACACCAGATCGCTGAGCAGCATCTGCGTGCTGGTCAGGCTGGCGTCGAGCTGCAGTTGCACCAGGTACACCCGCACGGCCTGCTCGCCCTGGGCCTGACGCAGCGACCAGCGTGGCCATTGCAGCACCTGGCCCAGCATCCCGGCCCAGGCCTGTTTGCCGCCGGCGTGTGGCACCAGGGCCTGGGCCAGGGTTCTGGCCAGCCAGCTCAGGCGCGGAACGCCTTCACTGCCCCTGGCCTGCCAGTAGTTCATCAGGGCCCGCTGGAACTCGGCCACGATGCCGTCGGCAAACACCTTGATCATTTCGCGCAGGGTGTCCGCATCAAGTGCATGGCCCTGCAGCTTGAGTTTCACCGCGTCGGCCTGGCCCAGAAAACCGGACAAGCCCACCGCATGCATCTGCAACGGTTCCCAGGTGCACAGATTGTCCAGTGCAGCGTCCACCAGCGGGCGTACCTGATAGAACTGCGCGCTGCTGTCGGGCACGTACAAACGCAGCGCCTCCACATCGGCGGACAGCCCGGGGAAGTACTCGCGCAGCAAGCGCTCCAGCAGCGTGACGCTGGCGCTGCGCAGGGTCGGGCGGCTGGCGAACTGCTCGGCCACCATGGCGGCGAGGGCATTGTCGGGTTCGGGCGTGGGCAGGTCTTGCAGGATATGCAGTGGCATCTAACACCTTCCATGAGTGATCGGGCTGTGCAATTCACAGCGACGATCCATCACAGCAGCCCGGTGCATGGCCGCGGCACTACATAGTTAGGAGCTTACAGGTAGCGGGCGAAGGTGGCGTCGACGAAGCCTTCGTCGCGCAACTGGTCCAGGCTTGCTGGAGCTTTTCCACCACCGCATCGGGTACCTGGCGGTTGAGTGCCAGGTACAGCTGGGCGCCGTTGAAGCGCAGCACGGTCTTGAGCTGGGTGATACCGATCTGGCGGGCCAGGTAGCGCCCGGCGGGGTCACCGGTGGCCCACAGGTCGATCTGGCCTTCGAGCAGCTTGCGCGCGTTGTCCTGGTCGCGCAGCACGGTGATCGGCTTGAGCCCCTTGCTGCTCAGGTGCTGGGCGATGGCATCGCCTTTATAGGCACCGATCCGGTAGCCGCGCGCGTCGCCGAGGTGTTCGAGGGTGATGGGGCTGTCGGGGCGGGCCAGCAGAATCCAGTCGTCGGGGCCCAGCGGCCCGACCCACTTGAAGAGCTTTTCGCGGTCGGGTTGGCGGGCCATCACGAACACACCGTGGTTGGGGCTGTTCAGGGCCTGCTGGTACACGCGTTCCCACGGGAAGCGCAGGGTCATGCTGTAGGGGATGGCGGCGCGCTTGAACATCTCGCGAACCAGGTCGGCGGCGATGCCCTGGATCTTGTCTTCGCGGGCGAAGTTCTTGCCGTCGCTGGCCATGTTGTAGGGCGGGAAGTTTTCGGTGAGCAGCACCATCGGGTCCGCGGCGCGGACGGTGGCAGCGAGGGAGAAGAGGCTGACGAGCACGACGAGCAAGCGTGTGAACATAGGATGGACCCGATTCCCTGGCGATGTGCCTGCATTACCTTAACAGCAAATGCTTCGCCGGCAAGGCCGGCTCCTACAGGTTCGCTGCAGTGTAGGAGCCGGCCTTGCCGGCGAATGCGGCCGCTCAGCGCACGCAGATGCCGCGCTGCGCCATGTAGGCCTTGGCTTCAGGCACCGTGTACTCGCCGAAGTGGAAGATGCTGGCCGCCAGCACTGCGCTGGCATGCCCTTCCAGGATGCCGTCGGCCAGGTGCTGCAGGTTGCCCACACCACCGGAGGCGATCACCGGAATGCCCAGCGCGTCGCTGATGGCGCGGGTCACGCCCAGGTCGAAGCCGCTCTTCATGCCGTCCTGGTCCATGCTGGTGAGCAGGATCTCGCCCGCGCCCAGGCCTTCCATCTTCTTCGCCCACTCCACCGCATCCAGCCCGGTAGGCTTGCGCCCGCCGTGGGTGAAGATCTCCCAGCGCGGGGTTTCGCCCGGGCCGGAGACCTTCTTGGCATCGATGGCAACCACGATGCACTGCGAGCCGAAATGCTGCGCGGCCTCGCCCACGAACTCGGGGTTGAACACCGCTGCGGTGTTGATCGAGACCTTGTCGGCACCGGCGTTGAGCAGGTTGCGGATATCCTGCACAGTGCGCACGCCGCCGCCCACGGTCAGCGGAATGAACACCTGGCTGGCCATGCGCTCGACGGTATGCAACGTGGTGTCGCGGCCATCGACGCTGGCAGTGATGTCGAGGAAGGTGATCTCGTCGGCACCCTGCTCATCGTAGCGACGGGCGATTTCCACCGGGTCGCCGGCATCACGGATGTTCTCGAACTTGACGCCCTTGACCACTCGACCGTTGTCGACGTCCAGGCAAGGGATGATGCGTTTGGCCAGCGCCATGCCGTTCTCCTCAGCCTTTGTAGCTGTCGCAGAAGGCTTGCGCCTCGGCCACATCCAGCGTGCCTTCGTAGATCGCACGGCCGGTGATGGCGCCGATGATCCCCGGTGCCCTGGCGTCGAGCAGGGCCTTGATGTCACCCAGGTTGTGGATGCCACCGGAGGCGATCACCGGGATCTTGGTGGCGGCAGCCAGGGCGCGGTGAACGGCACGTTGCAGCCTTGCATCATGCCGTCCTTGGCGATGTCGGTGTAGACGATCGCCGAGACGCCATCGGCCTCGAAACGCTTGGCCAGGTCGATGACCTGCACCGAGCTGACCTCGGCCCAGCCGTCGGTGGCCACGAAGCCGTCCTTGGCGTCCAGGCCCACGATCACCTTGCCGGGAACGCACGGCAGGCTTCGGCCACGAACTCGGGTTGCTTGACCGCCTTGGTGCCGATGATCACGTAGCTGACGCCGGCCTTGACGTAGTGCTCGATGGTTTCCAGCGAGCGGATGCCGCCGCCGATCTGGATCGGCAGGTTCGGGTAGCGCTTGGCAATGGCAGTCACCACCTCGCCGTTGACCGGCTGGCCTTCGAAGGCACCGTTCAGGTCGACCAGGTGCAGGCGGCGGCAGCCACCGTCGACCCATTTGGCGGCCATGCTCACCGGGTCATCGGAAAATACCGTGGAATCTTCCATGCGGCCTTGGCGCAAACGTACGCAAGCACCGTCCTTGAGATCGATAGCGGGAATAATCAGCATCTGGGGAACCTGTCTATTCGGTAAACAGTGAGCTCGGGAAGTCAGTTCTTCTCGAGCGACCACAAGTCGCTTTCAATGCTTTCGAACCTCTCTTTGAGGTGCGCCTGCACATCGAAAATCGCCCTGTTGTAGTAATGCGGTGCAATCTCCTGGCTGAACAGCTCCAGCACTTCAGCCACCTCGAACGAACCCAGCTCAAGCTCGAAGCGGTCTTCGAGAAAACGCTTGAGCTTGGCCAGCGCCTCGCGCTCTTCTTCAGGCGCGAGGGTGAGGATCGGCCGCTTGGCGCGGGACTTGCCCATTACCGGCGACCATCCCAGCCGGCGAAGTTCTGCAGCAGCTGCAGGCCATGGGTATGGCTCTTCTCCGGGTGGAACTGCACGGCAAAGCGCGAGCCGTCGGCCAGCGCGGCGGCAAAGTCGACGCCATAGTGACCACTGCCCGCCACCTGCGCCGCGTTGGCGGCGGTGATGTAGTAGCTGTGCACGAAGTAGAAGCGCGCACGGTCGGGGATGTCGTGCCACAGCGGGTGGTCGATGGCCTGGGATACTTCGTTCCAGCCCATGTGCGGCACCTTAAGGTGCTCGCCGTCCTCGTGCAGGCCCTTGCCGAAAAAGCGCACATTGCCCGGGAACAGGCCGATGCAATCGACGCCGTCGTTCTCTTCGCTGTGGTCGAGCAGGGCCTGCATGCCCACGCAGATGCCGAGGAAGGGGCGGTCCTGGCTGACTTCACGCACCAGGCTGTCGAAGCCCAGGCGGCGAATCTCGGCCATGCAGTCGCGGATCGCGCCCACACCCGGGAACACCACGCGGTCGGCCTCGCGGATCACCGCAGCATCGCTGGTGATCAGCACCTTGCCAGCGCCCACGTGCTCCAGGGCCTTGGCCACCGAGTGCAGGTTGCCCATGCCGTAGTCGATAACGGCTACCGTCTGCATTACAGGCAGCCCTTGGTCGACGGCATCTGGCCGGCCATGCGCTCGTCCAGCTCGATGGCCATGCGCAGTGCGCGGCCGAAGGCCTTGAACACGGTCTCGATCTGGTGGTGGGTGTTGTGCCCGCGCAGGTTGTCGATGTGCAGCGAGACGTTGGCGTGGTTGACGAAGCCCTGGAAGAATTCCTGGAACAGGTCGACGTCGAAACCGCCCACGGTGGCGCGGGTGAAGGGCACGTGCATCTCCAGGCCCGGGCGGCCGGAGAAGTCGATGACCACGCGCGACAGCGCCTCGTCCAGCGGCACGTAGGCATGGCCGTAGCGGCGGATGCCCTTCTTGTCGCCGATGGCCTGGTTGAATGCCTGGCCCAGGGTGATACCGACGTCTTCGACGGTATGGTGATCGTCGATGTGCAGGTCGCCCTTGCACTCGATGTCCAGATCGATCAGCCCATGTCGGGCGATCTGGTCGAGCATGTGTTCGAGGAAAGGCACACCGATATCGAATCGGGCCTTGCCGCTGCCATCCAGGTTAATCGAGGCCTTGATCTGGGTTTCCAGAGTATTGCGCTCGACGCTAGCCGTACGTTCGACCATCACCAGCTCCGCAAAATCATTGGGCGAAAAAGGTGTCCATTATAGGCCTAGATACGCGTGGCTTGGAACGAAGAAGACAGTTGGCGGGGAATTTGCGTCAGCAGTACCGGCCTCATCGCGGGTCAAGCCCGCTCCCACACGGTCAGCAGAGATCCTTGTAGGAGCGGGCTTGACCCGCGATGCCTTTAATGGAACAGCACCGCAGTCTTCTGCAGGGTCACCCACACCCCCCACGCCAGCGGAACGCCCACCACCAGCCACGCGGCAATCACCAGCGGCCGGCTGCCCGGCGCGGCCTTCCACTCCAGCACGGTGCTGCCATTGGCGCCCTTGTCGTGCCCCAGCGCCTGTTCGGCCGCCAGTTGCGCATCGGTCATGAAGTACTTGTCGGCCACCGGCCGCACCAGCGCGTTGCACAAAAAGCCCAGCGCCAGCAGCCCGGCCAGGATGTACAGGGTCATGTCATACGCCGCCGCCCGCTCCACGCCCATCTCCAGCTGATATTCGCGCAGGTAGGTGATCAGCACCGGGCCCAGCACCCCGGCTGCCGCCCAGGCGGTCAGCAGGCGACCGTGAATGGCGCCCACCATCTGCGTGCCGAACAGGTCGGCCAGGTACGCCGGCACCGTGGCGAAGCCGCCACCGTACATCGACAGGATGATGCAGAACGCCGCCACGAACAGCGCGATGTTGCCCAGGTGGCCCATGTTCGGGATCAGCGCATACAGCGCCACGCCCAGGGCGAAGAAGGCAAAATAGGTGTTCTTGCGCCCGATGTAGTCGGAGAACGAGGCCCAGAAGAAACGCCCGCCGATGTTGAACAGGCTCAGCAACCCGGTGAAGCCGGCGGCAATGGCGGCAATCTGCGCCAGTTGCGTGGCATCCAGCTGGCTGAAGCTCAGGTCGTTGCCCAGTAGCTTGCCGGCGAACACTTCCTGCAGCAGCGGCGAGGCCATGCCCAGAATGCCGATGCCGGCCGACACGTTAAGGCACAGCACCAGCCAGATCAGCGCGAACTGCGGCGTCTTCCACGCCACGCTGACGTGCACGTGGCGGTGCGTGATCATCGCGTTGCCGGCCTTTTTCTGCGGCGCGCTCCAGCCTTCGGGCTTCCAGCCGGTGGCGGCACGCGGTAGGCCAGGGCGCCGCCGAGCATGAACACGAAGTAGATCAGCGCCATCACCACGAAGCTCTGCCACACGCCCACCCCGTCAGGGCCGGCGAAGTGGCTCATCAGCGCCGCCGCCAGTGGCGCGCCGACCATGGCGCCGCCGCCAAAGCCCATGATCGCCATGCCGGTGGCCATGCCGCGCTTGTCCGGGAACCACTTGATCAGCGTCGATACCGGCGAAATGTAGCCCAGCCCCAGGCCGATACCGCCGATCACGCCACTGCCCAGCCACATCAGCCACAGCTGGTGGGTGTACACCCCCAGCGCCGACATCAGCAGGCCACCGCACCAGCACAGGGTCGAGACCACCCCGGCCTTGCGCGGCCCGGCATGCTCCAGCCAGCCGCCCCAGATGGCCGCCGAACAGCCGAGGAACACGAAGAACAGCGTGTAGATCCAGCTCAGCATCGAGATCGGCCAGTCGCACTCGGCGGTGAACAGGCGCGCCACGAAGCTTATCTCCGGCGCACACGCCACCGGCGCACTGATACCGATGGCCTGCGACAGCGGCAGCCAGAACACCGAAAAGCCATAGGCCATGCCGATGCACAGGTGAATGGCCAGGGCCGCCGGTGGCACCAGCCAGCGGTTGAAACCGGCCCTGGCGACAATGCGTTCCTTGGACAGGAAGCCGGGCGTACTGGCGATGCCGCCCACCGTAGTGCTGCTCATTGTTGTTCCCCTCGTGATATGGATGCTCCACCGACCAGGCCTGCTGCCTGCGACTTTGGCTGCCAGGGGCAGCACGTCGTTTATCTGGCAGCCGGCCCTTTGACGCGACAATCGGCCGCAACGGGACCGTGGAGGCGCGAGAGAGTACCATTCGCCGCACTCGCTGAAATTAGGCTGATACTGTGGTTTTTGCGAAAACTGATACCCCCGTGTCAGGAACTGCCCCGCCGGTTGCTGTCCAAACCCGGGTCGCGCCGCGCCCGCGCGCCCTGCACGGGGCTATACTCTGCGGCTGAATTTTACAATCGGACTACAAGGACTCGCCCATGAAAGCGTTCGGCAAAATCCTGGGGCTGGTGATACTCGGGTTGTTGCTGATCATTGTGGCGCTGGGCTTTGCCCTGACCCACCTCTTCGATCCCAACGACTACAAAGACGAGATCCGCCAGCTGGCACGCGACAAGGCCCACGTCGAGCTGACGCTCAACGGCGACATCGGCTGGAGCCTGTTCCCGTGGCTGGGGCTGGAACTGCACGAGGCGAGCATCGCCACGCTCAACAATCCCAAGGTGCCATTCGCCGACCTGCAGATGCTCGGCCTGTCGGTGCGCGTACTGCCGCTGCTGCGCCGTGAAGTGCAGATGAGCGACGTGCGCGTCGAGGGCCTTAACCTGACCCTGGCCCGCGACGAACACGGCCACGGCAACTGGGAAGACATCGGCAAGCCGCTGCCGGCCGCCACCCCGGCTGCACCGGCCGAAGGCAGCGCCGGCGCACCGCCCCAGGCGAGGCCCCGGCCAAGCCGGCCGCCGCCGAGCGCCCGGTCAAGCTGGACATCGACAGCCTCACCGTGAACAACGCCAAGGTGCAGTACAGCGATGCGCAAAGCGGCCAGAGTTTCAGCGCCGAGAGCATCCAGCTGAGCACCGGCGCGGTTCACGAAGGGGTCAACATTCCGCTGACCATGACCGCCTTCTTCAGCGCTGGCCAGCCGGCCCTGCGCGCCCGCACCGAGCTCAAGGGCGAACTGCGCTTCGACCGTGCGCTCAAGCGCTACCAGTTCGAAGACATGAAGCTCAGCGGCGAAGCCTCCGGCGAGCCGCTGCAGGGCAAGACCATGACCTTCGCCGCCCAGGGCCAGTTGCTGGTGGACATGGCCGCGAACGTCGCCGAATGGAACGGCCTGAAGCTGTCGGCCAACCAGCTGCGCGCCCTGGGCGAGCTTAACGTGCGTGACCTGAACAGCACGCCCAAGCTCACCGGCGGCCTGTCCATCGCCCAGCTCGACCTGCGCACGTTCCTCGACAGCGTCGGCGTGGCAGTGCCACCGATGGCCGATGCCGCCACCCTGGGCAAGTTCGAGCTGGTCAGCCGCCTGGAAGGCAGCCCCACCCGCCTGGCCCTGGAAGACCTGGCAGTGAAGCTCGACGACAGCACCTTCACCGGCCGCCTGGCGGTGGATGACTTCGCCAAGCAGGCCCTGCGCGTGCAGCTAAAAGCCGACACGTTCAATGCCGACCGCTACCTGCCGGCCAAGAGCGAGGCCGCCACCGGCGCCAAGGCCGCGCGCCAGGCCGAGGTGCAGCAGAATGAGGCCGGCGCGCTGGCAGGAGCCGGCACCACACCGCTGCCGGACGCACCCACCAAGACCGCCTGGAGCACCGACAAGCTGCTGCCGGTGGACCGCCTGCGCGTACTCGACCTGCAGGCAGACCTGAGCTTCGGCGTGCTCACCCTTGAACAGCTGCCTATCCAGAACGCCGTGCTCAAGGCCCGTGGCCAGGGTGGCCTGATCACCCTGGACACCCTGCAGGGCGGCCTCTACAACGGCGACTTCGCTACCAAGGGCACCCTCGACGTGCGCCCTGCGGTACCGCAGATCGGCCTGAGTACCCAGGTCAACCGCGTACCGGTGCAGCACTTCATCAAGAGCCAGACCGACACCCCGCCGGTCAAGGGCCTGCTGACCCTGAGCAGCAACCTGACCGGCAGCGGCAACAGCCAGAAGGCGCTGATCGACACCCTCAATGGCAACGCCAGCTTCGTCATCAACAACGGTGTGCTGGTCAATGCCAACCTCGAGCAGCAGCTGTGCCAGGGCATCGCCACCCTCAACCGCAAGGCCCTGAGCGGCGAACCACGCGGCAAGGACACCCCGTTCCAGGAACTCAAGGGCAGCCTGGTGCTGCGCAACGGCGTGGCCAGCAACCCGGACCTGAAGGTGCGCATCCCGGGCCTGACCGTCAACGGCCACGGCGACCTCGACCTGCGCGTGCTGGGCATGGACTACCGCGTGGGCGTGATCGTCGAGGGCGACAAGCGCGACATGCCCGACCCGGCCTGCCAGGTCAACGAGCGCTACGTGGGGCTGGAATTCCCGCTGCGCTGCCGTGGCCCGCTGGAGCTGGGCGCCAAGGCCTGCCGCGTGGACAAGGACGGCCTGGGCAAGCTGGCCGGCAAGGCGCTGGGCAACAAGCTGCAGGAAAAGCTCAACGAAAAGCTGGGTGACAAGGTCAGTCCCGAACTCAAAGACGCACTCAAGGGCCTGTTCAAACGATGAATCCCGAGCAGTTTTCCAGCGCCGTGCTGGAATGGTACGACCGTAACGGCCGCCACGACCTGCCC